>CM051260.1:41503240-41798240 GCA_027921565.1 Artemia sinica | reverse complement strand
TTTTTCAAAATCTAGGAGGGAGGCAAATTTGTCGCTTTTCAATTTTCCAATGACATTACCAAAAATTGCATTTTTACCGAAAATAGCCTTAAAAAATAGGTTTTCAAAGTCTAGAGGAGGGGGCTAAAATTCTAGGAGGTACTTTCCTACCCTCCGCACCCCTATAGACGCCACAGAAATTCGATTCCTGCAAGGACTTTTAATCTGGATTGTCTGTATGACTAGAACGCATACAGTTGGTTCGTGGCCCCTTCAAATCCTACCTTCTCACACCTTCAGTTTTACTAACATACTAGCATTTAATAATTGAATTGTAATTATTGAATATCCCAAGGATCGCAATATACACGTACAAAATCAAAAGACACTGAAATTTTATAGTAGGTACTCGAGATTCACCAAATTGTCATTTAAGAGCTTTTGAGCTTGCTCATTACAACTCTAAGGGTAGAATTGCATTATAAAAGAAATTCCAAATCAAAAACTTAAATTTCATCGAAAAAAAAAAAGACAGTAGGCTACTTGACTTCCAGCAAAATTTTCATTTCAGAGTTTTTGAGCTTATGTTTACAAAATCTTAGGCAAACATCGGAGTATAGGAGAGATATAAAATGAAAAGAAGTTAGATAATTTTCTCACAAATGCTGTCTGTTTTCCACAAATTTTTTTTCAAAGTTAAATCTATTTGATTCGAAGGTCCAAACTTTGGTCTATGTCCTGCTAAGTCCCTATCCCCCCCCCCCAACTTTACATATATTAAAATATTGAACCAGAGACTCATTAATCAGGGATTGCTAAAAAAAAATACTAAAAAAAAAAAAATAATTGTTATTTATAAAAAATCAAAAATATCTTAGAATGACTTAAAACTAGTGGACTAATAGAATTATTTTTTTAAAAAAACTACGTTTTCTAAAGAGTTAAAGAGGCTGAGTCACAAGTTCGAAATTTAAAACGTACAGGGATTAGGAGGTACAGTTGGGGGGCTGCCGCCCCCCAACCCCCCGCTTTTGCAGCCTTTAAATAAAAAAAAACAAGTTTTTTTTAAAGGAAAGTAAGGAGTGACATTAAAACTTAAAACGAACAGAAATTATTCGTATATGACAGGGGCTGTCCCCTCCTCAACGCCTCGCTCTTTACGCTAAAGTATGACTTTCTCATAACTCTATTTTTGTTAAACAATTTTTTTTTTTTTTTTTTTTTTTTTTTTTTTTTTTTTTTTTTTTTTTTTTTTTTTTTTTTTTTTTTTAATTTCAGCAATAAAGCTTGTCTGTCATATAGCCATCCAGTGAAGTATTGGTGCTTAAATATTTTAGCTTTTTGATAATTTATCACGTTCGATGTTTCTCTGTCATAAAAAAAAAGAAATTTAAATATAACCTTTTGAGGGACTTGATAGTTAACAAGACTTATTTACGTGCTTATTTATGATTCGCGTTCATTTTAAGATTGGCTTTGTAGTATTGTTCATTTATGGTTTCGTTTCTTCATTCATTTTCATTGCTGCTCTTTTTAGAATAATAACATCTTGTATTGTCTACTTTTTGACTGTTTTAATTTTAGATTCGGTCTGTACTTTTCATTTTGTGGTTTTCTGCTTTTGAATTTTTGGATCCCAAAGTTAATTTAATTAATAACAAAAATATGAAAATAGTAGTTATGTTCATAGTATTGGTGGTAGGAGCATTCAAAATCGGTCTCAGTAGTGGTGAAAACAGTCCTGGTTGAACAGTCGTTTTAAGAGACAGTCAAATTGGAAGGGTTGGTTTGATAGTAGTGGTGGCAGGTAGTAGAGGTGTGATTATTAGTAGGAGTTACGCTAGGACCAGTCGTGGTGACTATCTACTTTGGTGAAAATCCAACATCCTTCGTCGAAATATAAACTTTGTGTTTTTTCATAATGTGCCTTTACACTGGTACAGAAATCTTTAAATACTAATTTCATTGAAATCAACAAGATTTGTGAAATATGTAGACTGGTTACCATGTTTCGATTTTGGAGCCTATATTGCACAATTTGTCTTAGATATGTGATTAAAAATTTCTGAAATTCCTAAATACCAATGTTAGTGAAAACCAAATATTATTTATGAATATGTACTTGCTTTAGTTTGGTTTTGGATTTTTTTTTGTCGTACTATTAGCCTCAGATTTGGAATCAACAAGCTAAAAAGTAAACCTTGAATAGCAACTGTTCTGAAAATTTGACACCAGTTTTTGAATGTGTATATACCGTGTTTTGATTTTGGACTTCTGTATGCTACACAATAAACTACCCTCATTCCTTTCAAAAAATGCTATTTAGTATAAACATGACAAATAAAAGAACATAGAAATAGCTTAGCGAGCTTCAAAAGTCAGGTATAGCTTCTGCAAATCAGGGACAAAGACCTTAAAATTGGAGCACATAAAGCAGTAGCCAACTTGGTATAGAAGAAGTGAGTCTTCTATGCAGGGATTTGAAGGAGGCCCCAAGGAAGTCATGGAATACCGGCGATTGAAAATTGAAGAATATCTCAGTAGCACTAGCATAGCAAGGCAACTTCTGTAAAACCCTAAGGAATCGGTATAAACGCTACTTTAAGATGCTGTAAACTATGAAACATGTGATTGCAAACAAAAGAGGAACCAAACATATAGGCACAATAAGAACTGAAAAGGACATTCTGACATAATCTGAGGGATGACGGAGTGCTAGTCTGCCTCTCATCGGTCTTGGCCATTTAAGAGGCGCTAGAACTCAGGGTTTTTTTTTATCAAAAAAGCTCTTCCCCAGCTTTATAAGACCATTTGCTTTGCATGATGACCCCTGGGGAAAAAATATAAATTGTACATGCTGCTCTTTGCTAAGTCAAAGCTGTTTCATTGTCTATAATATTAGTCTCGTATTTAAGATCAACAACCTTAGAAATCCTTACTCACCAACTTTGCTAGAACCAATTACTTTCTTTAGTATTTACTTCATATGTTCATTTTTGGACATCTAGATTGCAAAATAAGGTTCATATTTGTAATCAACAACATATCAACTCTTTTAAAGAAAAACATTGGCTTACTAAATTTGCTATAATTTCATACTCCTAAATTGTAACTAAACCTTGGACTTGTTATCAACAGGCTCAGAAATTTTTCAAACCCACTTTGGTAGAAATCAAATATTATTTGTGAAAAATTTACTTACTTACATGGTTTTGGTTTAGGATAGTTTCTACTGCAATCTAAATTAGTTTTAAAGATTAACATGTCTGAATTTCCTCATTAGCCTCTGTTTTTTTCATCTGGAAGCTCGTAAATCCTTGAATACAAATTTTGCGGAAATCAAGCACCTTTTTTGAAATATATACTAGGTGTGTTTTTATTTAGGACAAACAAACTGCGTTCTGAAGCATTATTAATAATTTAAATTTAGCAGTTTGGATTACTCCTTAATTATTCCTGAACGATTATGGCTCATAAGCGGTAAGCAATATCTACGTGTACGAAGTTTGGGACATAGGGAATTTTGGAAAGGTCCTTGCTCAAAGACCCCACTGGAATTAAACATGCACCTAATATGTTTTGATTTGGAGTTCAATTATGTAATATTAGTATTAGATTTGTTGGCAACATGCTCAAGACCCTTAAATACCAACTTTGGTAGAAACCAAACGCTGTTTGTAAAAATATATGTTTAGAACGTATTGATTTAGGACAATCACATTGGGATCTTGATAACTTTTCATGACTAAAATTTAATCATTTAGGTCCACTCCCTAAATAATCCATGGGTGATCTTCAGTCGAAAATATACAACTTGTCTATACGTGTGAATTTTTGGGGAGGGAGACAAGAGCTTACAAGTCCATTCATCACTGTGGGTTATACAATCGTGCAAATTTAAAATTCTTGTACGAACCTAGTTTTCAATAAAGTATAAAACGGCCACACCACGTTAAATTTAGCTTTAAAGCTTTTTGGCTCGCAGGCAAGGTTTCTTATCTAGGGATACTGAATGAGATTGCAGGGGCGTCTTTTTTTTTTTGGGGGGGGGGGGTCAGGTTGCCCCCAATAATATGGAGAAAAAAACTATTATATATTCCATGGCCCTTGACTATCCGGATATAGACCCCCCTCCCCCAACGAAAATTCTGGAGATTCACCCCTGGGAGGGAGCAACTTATGCTTGAGTAAACACCCGCAACCATAGAGACAGAAAAAAGAACGGAGGAAAAATTATGCGGTTAGATTTTTACTGCTAATCCAAGAGTCATGGTATTCTGGATTCACGCTATTTCTGATTATGAAAAAAAAAATTAGAAAATATAGCGGTAATATTGCCTGTATTTGTTTTTCTACATCTGTGCTGGCAACTATCTCAAAACAGCTCCAGCCTTATAAGATTATACTAAGCCTCTCCTTGGTTGGGTATTTCGCTGGGATGTGCTTTTAGCGCTACCTAATAAGTAAAACAAATAGGTAGCTCTTAAAACAAAAGCCGTAATGGTAAGTCAGTGTTGCCACTTCAAATAGCTAGATAATTTTTTCTTGCTTAGGTATTGTGTTTTAACTAGTAATCTTTAGAAAAAAAGTAGTGACCTTTTAAAATCGTGAGGGTAGCGCAAAAAGTAAAAAAAGCACATAAATGCTTGATTCAGATATAAATTCTTATTCATATTCTACTTTTGAGGAAATTTTCTTCAAGCATATATTACCGTAAAAAGTACAGTGCTCTTTTGTTTTCATTTACGCGACTTCTTCCTTCCATACCTAGTGTATCTCCTTTTTTATTAATGTACCAAAGCTCCTTTACATTAAGTTTAGATTGATTAATAGTGGCTTTATCTGGAATTTTATGTTTTTTTCTCATCCAGCCGAAGTCTGGCTCTTAATTGGTAAATGCAGCGAGTATACCAACTAAATTTCTACATTAGCAAAATAGATGAATGAAATATAGAAAATCGTAGGATTTATAAAATAGATGAAAATGCTGAATAAGTGATAGAAATAGTCTACCACTATCTAAATAATGTTTAGTAACTACGGCGGTTCAGCCAGCCAAAAATAACGAGGTATTCCATGAAGGCTTTAGGATTTGGTAGCAATTTGGATGAGAAAGAAGACAGCATAATATAGAGGTAAGCTTTTTTACTGATTTTAACGAGCGAATTTAAAACTCAAACGAAATGACATTATTCGGTGTGTGCGGGGGACCCTCATTAACGCCCCTAGCTTTACGCAGAATTTTTGTAGTGTTATGCTGAAAGCATTACTGCTTTCAGCAATGCACTTTGCACTTGTGTCTGAGTAGTTGTTCTTAAAGTATTGGGGACAAAAAGTTGAACTTTTATGCAAAGAGTAGAGGGTAAAAGATGGGGCAGCCCCCCTCATATACAGAATTTTTTTTTCCATTTTAAGCGTTAAAGTCGCTATTGACTTTCATTTGGAAAAAACTTGTTTTTTTATTTAATTTTGTGTTAATTTTAATGCCATATAACCCAGGATTACCCTAAATTTAAAGAGATTTACCGCTCCCTCAAATCCGACTTTTTAAATCAAGGTTTAACTTTGCAGAACAATGCTCCTAGACAAAAGCTCATTTAACGTAAATGCTTTTGGAAATAAAGTATGTTTGTCCAAAACGAAATTTCGTCTCTGCTATATTCGTATATTCCAGTCTAATGCTAATATTCGAACGTCAAGAATTTTATAATCCCCAAAAGGTAGTTATTCTTGAAGGGTGCAGCCACAAAATTTTTCTCAGGGGGAGGGGGCTAAAATAAATAAAAAAACTATTTAGATTATCTTATTCACAGTATTAAAGGAAAGCTCTTAAAATGTTTTCTATAGGGAAATGCCTCTCTTCCTGCTTCAGTGCAGGTGTGAATATGAATATAATATTTTATGTTACTCATATAATACTAACTACTACTAACTCACTGTAGCACCAAGAAACATGAGGCTAACACAGTTACGCACGCTCCTCCTCCATCCCAATCTATTCGATGCCTCACTCTTTACCCCATACCAAGAAGTTTCCTACCTCACTCAGGGACAACCTGCTTTTCGTTCAGCCCTAGACAGCTGGCCGACAAGAATAATCTTTGGCAATCTGTCTTCATTCATCCGCAGAACGTTTTCTAGCCATCTCATCCTTTCTGTCATTATAACCCTAGAAGGCTGGATTGAACCACATTTTTTGTCCAGCTTACTGTTTGAGATACGGTCAGTCATTCGGATACCCAAAACAACCCGTAGGCGATTTCTCCAGAAAACACCAAGCAAATCTTCCTCGGTTTTTTGGAGTGCCCACGCTTCAAAACCATACTTTACTACTGTAGCCCCCAATATTCTAGTCTTGGCTCGCAGACTTATCTCCCATTCTTCCAAACTGTTCTTACTCATTTAATAGAAAGTATATATGCCAATATTTATTACCCATTGCACAAAACTCAAAAAGTTGGAGTACGTTCGAAATAAATGTACTCAACCATGAAAAGTCTATCCTCAGTATCTTCAATAGGATGATTCTTTAAGAACGATAGGACACAAATAAAAACTTTTCACGAAGCGTGCCAGCACAAGGCTGCACAGCAAATTCTTTTCCAACCAAGTAGTGAATTTATAGGACTTGTTAGACCAACAAACAGTTTCTTCTGACACTGTTAATTCATTCAAACCATCTGTTGACAAGGAATGGTGTAAAGGGCCCTGGCGAAAAGTTTGGGACTTACCTGAAGAATTAGAACACTATCTTTACTAAATGGTGACTACAGGATCAGCCTATTACCAAAAAGTGTGATCTGAGGTAATTTTAAAAGTATTTTAACCGCTTATTATGTTTTATACGTATTTTTAGTAATTTATGCACCACCAATACTGACAAGAAATAAAATGACAAAGATTTTGTGCCCCAAAATGAAAGAAAAGACCACTTTTCTGTGGCAAAATCTTTTTTTTGCTATTTTAAAAAGAGCACCAAAACTTTTGATTTCTATTTGAATAAACCTTCACCCGATTTACAAACGATTGTTGATTCGACACGACCGCCCTTGGAAAAGAAACAAATAAACTAAACTTGGCTCCATGAACGTTTTCTGAAAAAAAAATCACAAAATTTCATATTTTTGTGGAAAGGATGTTGAAATTTCTGCATGGCGCTCTATACAATGCTGAATTCGATGAAAGGATTTTCATCCCCTGTATTCCCGGCCGGAAATACTTGTGGGGGGGGGTATTTGATTTTAGATATTGAATATTTTGTTTTCTGCTGACTACCAGTATGGTATATTTGTCATAAGTTGTTTGTTAGAATAATAAAAGATTTCATATTTTTATGGAAAGGATGTTGAAATTTCTGCAATGGCGCTCTATACAATGCTGACTTCGATGAAAGGATTTTCATCCCCTGTATTCCCGGCCGGAAGTACTTGTGGGGGGGGGGGGGTATTTGATTTTAGATATTAAATATTTTGTTTTCTGCTGCTGACTACCAGTATGGTACATTTGTCATAAGTTGTTTGTTAGAACAATAAAACTTTAAAGAATAAGGTTACTTGCCCACTTGGAGGTGTTGTGTCCTTTTTTTAAAAAGCAGGCCAATCTTCTTTAGCTTACAACTGTAATGGGTCACCTTAATTTTAGTCAGTTACACACAATTACATTCATCACAAGAAGCCATTTTTTTATGTGTATACTCTTGCCAAAACTCTTTTTTGGACTTCCAATTACTACTAACACAAATGTCTCCTTACTTACAATTCGTTTACAAACTGTTAGAAGGAACAATTTATTACAAAAAAAAAAAAAAAAAAAAATACCAAGTTTATACCAATCGAGTCTCAAATCTCCAAAGTTTTCCTATCTTTTTTTTATATTTTGCAGAATTTTCCCCAACTCAAAAAATCCCTTCCAGACATAAACTCATGCTCGTGTGGTCCTCGGCTTTTTTTGGCAATATGAATATACCATTAGAAATTGTAATGTTAAACCGGAAATAATATAATGATTTCAAGTTCATAGACAGATGACTGAAGTAGGATTAGACACATGCATAAAAAGGAGACTAGAGCATAACCCCCGCCATCGAAAACAAAAATTGACTCTATTGCTTTGCATGCACGTTCTGGACCAAAATGCAAAAAGACATACGTGGGTAAAAAGAGGACCACCTCACTAGAAATCATATGATGAGTCCATTGACAAGGAACCACGGATCAGAAATTTTCAAAAGTGATTCTATATTTTGAAGCCGAACCATTGGATGACTAAAAATCTTTTCTATGGTATTTAAACCTGGGGTGCCTTCAAAATGATAGTAGCAAATCACCTGGGTAATGCAATTTACAGCAAATCTATTTTTCTGGAGCCACCACAATAAAATCTATTAACAAACTATTTGTATAAGTGCTTTTTTCGGTAAAACAATGCGAGAAAGTTTTCTACCACTTTCAAGAAGAAAAAATGCAATTATAAATCTAGTGATTTTATTTCGCTCATCTAGTAATTTATTCTCAAAATTTTAGCGGGTTAGTTTTGGCCTGGTCGCAACCGTGTCGTCTACTCTACAAACATTTGTAAAAACAAACAAAATTTCTGTTTCCTTGTAAGGAGTTTGTTTTTGTTGATGAGTTTTTCTATTAATGCCGTTTTTCTTCAATTAAGTAGTTGTTGCAAATTGAAATCACAACGGTTTCTATTACTAAGTTGTTTAATTGTGACTTGGTCAGTGGTTCACCTAAAATAGCCTTGAAGATTTTTTTTTGGAAAAGGATAGCCTAGGCCACACATTAAATCACTAGCCTACTTTTGGCTTGTTTGAAGTAAGTTTTTTCACCTTTTAACTTATAGTATTCCAGCCAATAGCTGTTAAAGAGAGGGTAGTGTTATGAGGATCTACCTCCACCCATTCTGAACACTGATTTTGGAAGTACCTAGGCTACCTCCACTCCTTCTGCCTCTAGAGGGTCCCAAAATGGTAAATTTTTACCAAATCATATTAGACCCGTTTTTTAGCACTAAGATCTTACATCTTTCTGCAAAGATTATCGTTTTTAACTTTTTTCTAAGATCTTACAGCTCACTGATGTTAGCAAAAAGTGTGAAGACCACCACTGTTTTGCCATATAGAACAATGATGAGAGAACTTTGATGATCTACTCATCATTGTTCTCAGACTGCTGATCAGAGCAGAATGATGAAAGACATTTGCACAAAAACAACCAAAGATGTAAGATCTTTGTTCAAAGATTTCACTTTTAAGCGTTTTTCTGACAAAATATGTAAGATCTTAGCACATTGATGAGTGAAAAAACAGGCCTATTATTGACTTATGAATAAAGTAAACATACCACTCAATGCCTTTTTTTATGCTCTTTCCAAATATAGGCCTAATAATCATTTTGTTGGAAATGAATTTTACCCCACCCCTATTTATAATAATTCAGGGTATATTTGCACATTAGGGGGGTAGGGGTAAACTTTATTTCCAATGTAAATGAGAGGTAAGATTAAACTTTCCCCCCACCCCCCTAATGTGCAAATATACTACCTACCCTGAATTGGTATATGTAGGGGTGGGGGCTAAAATCCATTCCCAACAAAAATAATTATTATATTTGTAAAGAGCATAAAAAAAGGCAGTAAAGTTCTACCAAATCATATTATTGACTTATGCATAAATTGAATATACCACTCAATGCCTTTTTTATGCTGATTACAAATATAATAATCATTTCTATTGGAAATGAATTTCAGCCCCCCCCCCCCTATATATGCCAATTCAGGGTATATATTTCTACATTAGAGGGTGGGGGTAAAGTTTAAACTTACCACCCATTTACATCAGAAACTAAATTTGCCCCCCCCCTAATGTAGAAATATATCCCCTGAATTGGCATATATAGGGGGGGGGGCTGAAATTCATTTCCAATAGAAATGATTATTATATTTGTAATCAGCATAAAAAAGGCATCAAATGGTGTATTCACTTTATTCCTAACTCAATAATATGATTTGGTAGAACTTTACCCAAAAAGGCATCAAGTTGTATATTCACTTTATTTGTAAGTCAATAATATGATTTGGTAAAAAAAATTACCCCCAAAATTTGTTGACATGACAGGTCTATTGAAATTTTTACAAAGCAACATTTTACCTTAATTATCAGTTTCAGTAGAATTTAAATTTTACTGCATTGATAAAATTTTACTTGGTATAACTTTATTTTAGCTACTTTAGCTATCTTAAGGGTTAGGTTAGGAAATTAAAACTTTCAGGGATGGGTCAACAGGCTAAAGTATGGTTAAATTTTTTGTTGTTCATATTATTGACTTACAAATAAAGTATACATATCACTTGATGCCTTTTTTGTGCTCTTTCCAAATATAATAATCATTTTTGTCAGAAGTGAATTTTACCCCCACCTGTATATATACTAATTCAGGGTATATATTCTACATTAGAGGGGGGTGGGGGTAAAGTTTAAACTTACCACCCATTTACATCAGAAACTAAATTTGCCCCCCCCCCCTAATGTAGAAATATATCCCTGAATTGGCATATATAGGGGGGGGGGGCTGAAATTCATTTCCAATAGAAATGATTATTATATTTGTAATCAGCATAAAAAAGGCATCAAATGGTGTATTCATTTATTCCTAACTCAATAATATGATTTGGTAGAAACTTTACCAAAAGGCATCAAGTTGTATATTCACTTTATTTGTAAGTCAATAATATGATTTGGTAAAAAATTACCCCCAAAATTTGTTGACATGACAGGTCTATTGAAATTTTTACAAAGCAACATTTTACCTTAATTATCAGTTTCAGTAGAATTTAAATTTTACTGCATTGATAAAATTTTACTTGGTATAACTTTATTTTAGCTACTTTAGCTATCTTAAGGGTTAGGTTAGGAAATTAAAACTTTCAGGGATGGGTCAACAGGCTAAAGTATGGTTAAATTTTTTGTTGTTCATATTATTGACTTACAAATAAAGTATACATATCACTTGATGCCTTTTTTGTGCTCTTTCCAAATATAATAATCATTTTTGTCAGAAGTGAATTTTACCCCCACCTGTATATATACTAATTCAGGGTATATATTTGCACATTAGGGGGGGGGGGGTAAACTTTATTTCTGATTTAAATGAGAGGTAAGTTTAAACTTCCTCTCAGAGCAAGGTAGGCTATTTGAAAAGAGCATAAGAAAAAAGGCCATAATGTTCACCTATGCCCTATATCAGTTATAGAATCTTATAGGCTATATATAGCCTTTTGACCTTTTTTGTTGTTGTATTGACCACACTTGATACATTGTATAATGGGCATATCCTGTGTAGACTTGAAGATATCTAGTTTAGCCTGAGTGACTGTTGAATTTTTTGGTATGTTTCAATTATTAACAGATATGTTTCAGTTAATTTGATATGCTACTGTATGTTTCAGTTAGGATACCACCAGATGGCTAATTTGACAGTATATATATATATACAAATCTTAAATTAACCAACTGGCCAACCAGTATTTTTGGCCTAGGAGTCCAACTGGACAAAAGGAAAACATATTGAGAAAACAATTCTTACTCCATATTATGTAGAATAATCCTAGTTAACACATTATTTTTGTAGGGGGAGAGCCTTTATCTTCAGTTCTTTGCTTGTTTTTTCCAGTTTTTCTAAGAAATCCATGAATTTCCTAGAGCCTTTATATTCACAGAATATATACCCCCACCCCCTAATGTGTAAATATATACCTAGAATTGCATCCTCAATCTAAATATAATATCCATTTGCATCACAAATAAACTTTACTCCCATATTAGCCATGTGGTGGATGTCTGTTTCAGTTGCTATGTTTTCAGAGTGTTTGTTTCAGTTACTGTATGTTTATGTTATGTCATCAACATTGTCATAGACTTTTTATAATTGCTTAGTGTGACAAGCTTGTTAAAGCTTACCATATTTTGGTATTAATAAATAAATATTGGATAAAAATACCCTTTTAAATGATTTAAAAATGTGAATAATAATGGAAGGAAACATGATAATTGGATTAATATGAACATGCTGCATATTATAAAGTAAGAATTTTATTGTTTTAGTGTTTTCCTTTAGTTTGATATTTATGCTAGAGGTATACATGGAATTTTCAAGGGGGGGGGGGTGCATTATAAGAAAAGTAACAATGATATTTGGAAACAGCAAAAGATAAGGGATCTAATGGTTCTAATTTTATTTTATTAAGACATTTCATTCAGAAGAGCCATAACTCCCAGTATTACCCATGGGACTATCAGGGGGGGGGAGTATTTTCAAAAGTGAAAGGATTTGTAAAAACAAACAAAAAGTAGTTAAATTTCAATTTCCTTGTAAGGAGCTTGTAAGGATTATTATATTTGGAAAGAATATAAAAAAACTGGTCACAAAGAAGACATGATCCTAGACATAATATACCAAACAATGAAAAAAGTAGGGCTATATCTGGGACCATCATGGGGGGGGGGAGTGCATTGTCAGAAAAATAACCATGATGTTTGGAAACAGCATAAATTAGGAAATCTATTGGTACTGTACTGCTGTAGTTTTTTGTTTTATAACATTTCCTTCAGAAGAGCCACTAAACTGCAATTTTATCCTAGGATATATCTATATTATATATATATCTATATATATATATATATATATATATATATATATATATATATATATATATATATATATATATTATATATATATATATATAATATATATAATATATATATATATATATATATATATATATATATATATATATTATATATATATATATATATATATATATATATATATATATATATATATATATATATATATATATATATATATATATATATATATATATATATATATATATATATATATATATATATATATATATATTATATTATATATATATATATATATATATATATATATATATATATATATATATATATATATATATATATAAGATATTAAAAGAAAACACTAAAGCAGTACTTTATGAAATGCAGCACCTTTCTATTAATAAGATTATCATCTTTTTCTTCCATTGTTACCCACAATTTTAAAACCATTTTAAATAGTATTTCTATCCAACACAATGCTTTTGCAATTACTTAGAATAAATGCTTTTCAAAGATCAATAATGGAGCTACTCATTAACAAAAACATGACACACTAAAGGTAGACAACAACAAAAGAAATATTTATTATAGGCTGTATCTGTGACCATAGAGGGGGGGATGCATTGCCAGAAAAGAAACTATGATGTTTGGAATGAGAACAAGATGAGGAATTTGATGGTAATAATTTTATTTCCATTAATTTATTTCCTTTAGAAGTAGTCATACACTAGAACTTTTCCCTCATTTCTCACAAATACTTTGTTCTCTAGAATAGATCTAACTCTAGCCTTGCTAGGGGGAAGGTGGGGTATGTCATGGTGGAAATCATTATATTTGGAAAGGGTGTTGAACAAGGAAAATAATGATACTACTGTTTTGCTATTATAGTGTTTCCATCATGAGAAGGATCTTTGCACATAATTGCTGATGTAATAGAGTGCAACTCACAGGAATAGATCTACAGCTCAAACCAGGGTAACTACTTACTTCTTAGACTCTACTTCTTAACCTCTTTTCAAGATTATGTTGCAGAGACAAAGGAAAGGATTCTTCCATACCCCTCAGTGCTCTAGGCCTAATCTATCTATAGGCTTGATTGTTAAGTAGGTGTAGCTCCCAGCTGATCACCAATCTTTAGTTCTGAAAACAATGGTATGCAATAGGTACCTGAATCCAAGCAAGTATATCTCATTGCACCTTACCTAGATTATGCTTAGTAAGTAGGATTAACTAAAATGGTGATGTATTTTATATGTGGTTTTGGTAAGCCTATTCTGTTTTGTCTCCTTGCTTGGGATTGTGTTAAAATTATTCATAAAGTTTTTTGTTGTTTTTTACAAGGGGACTTCTTATTTGTTTTGGGAGGAAGGGGGCAAAATATTGATTCAGTACCATAACCACCCAAAAAGCACCCATGCCTGATGCAAGCTTGTCTACCTTGATTTGGCCTAACAGTTTTGAAACTTCTTGATTTTGCTTCAATTGAGCAGAGTGCATGGCTTGATCACTGTATGTCTCATTTAGTGATTTCACGGATCAATGCAACCTATCTTTTTCATAATATTTCTGTCCTCTTTTGTGTAGTTTTGACCAGTATGCATGCACACTAGGTTAATAGCTGATTGAACATTAAGAAAATGTGGCCCTATTCTGGGCATCTCAATCAGTGACAATTTTTTCCTGTAGCTTCTGTCTTCATTAGAATTACCTTATCTCTTTCTAAAAAAAAACCTGTAAGTTTAAGCCATTCTGAGGAAAAAGAATTGTTGGTCCAGATTCATCTGTCACGTCTCCCCTGAATCTTTAAAAATATTTTTGCTTTGATTGAGGCTTACCTGGCTCTGCTTACACATCATATAAGCTACAAATCTATCAGAGAAAAAACATAACTCAGGCTCCATGGCCAAGAAACATGAAAATTGCTTATTTTCAGCCAGTCAGAAAGACAAAATTTAGGGCCCCATTCTTATGCATCCAAAATCATTTTAGTGTTTTGATTTGGAATGTTTTAAAAAATGCTCAAAGTTAAGAAACTAGGATAAACAAAAGTATTATGTGTCTTAGCTGATGAATAAAAGTTCTTAAGCCCATTTATTGGTGAACAAAAGTTTTTGAGTTTTTCTGTGCATAAGAGCCTTTTGAACCTAACAGCTTATATAACTTATGGATCTAAGTTTTAAACTTAATTAAAATGATTGTCTTTTTTTGGCTAAACCAATTTTTAGGACCCAGAATTTTTTGTACTCGTGTCCTTTTTTTAAAATATAATATTTTGTCTTTTCATAATATGTCTTTTAATGCTGAGTCTATTCAAAAATATTTGATTATTACAGCAAGTCCGATTTCTACTAAGCTTCAAAACTTTTTTTTAGGTTTTTGAATTGTTGTAATCCCTTGTTAAAATATATACAAATATTTTTGCAATTATCAATTTTTGCTCTTTATGCAATTTAATGTCTTTTCATACTGTGTCTTTTCAAAGAAGTTGGATTATTAAAGCAAGTCCGATTTCTTAAACGATATCTATTAAGCTTCAAACTTAGGGTTTTTTTTTTATTGCACTCTTGTCCTTTTCTAGAATATAATATTTTGTTTCCCCATGCCTTCCCAAACATTCCGTGAAAGTTTTATCTTGATTCCTCAGTTTGTCCCTGAGATATTACAGATACACTATTTCGATAGCCTGGGTTGATACACTGCATTGAGATATATCTCCCTACTTCACCGTGAATAGGTTCAAAGTTTTGCTGGGGCTAATGTCAAACTTCTAGGTGGATTGGAGACACACCATATTGGCTCCCACATCCCCTCCATCTAAACACCAAACATGAAGCCCCTTTACCTCCTCCCAGAGACAGAAGTTTCAGATCAATCCTCAGAATTTGGTTCCAAGGTATTATAGATCTGACATTTTTATAACTTGGATACATGATTTCTTTTGATTTACCTCTGCCATCTCTCCAAAGCCAAATTTTGAGGCCCATTTTGCCTACCAGTGGAAAATTCAACTTGTTCCTGCATTCCATTTCTGAGAAAATGTAGACACACTGTTTCAATGAACTGGGCATGGGTTGTTACTTTGGTCTACATTTCTACGTCAGTGGGAATTGATCGTAGTCCACCAGGGGCAGGGGAATTAAAATCAAGTATTTTGGAGTAGGCATCAAGACATGGCTAATTGTAGAAAAAGCCAAGACAGATAGTACAAGTAATTGAGGGGCAAATCTGGGATAAGCCCTTTTTAGGATTGTATAAATATGATGTCATTTCATTTGTTGATAGATAAGTCTATTTATCATCCATCCATGGGTCATTCCTAGGGCAGGACAAGTAGATAGTCATAGAATTAAGGGATGAAAGATTGGATTGACGTTCCCTTTGGTCCATCCCTCTCCCCTTATGAAAGTTCGAATTCCACTGGCTCCCCAAAGCACTCCTTGAATGTTTCAACTTGGTCCCGCAGCCGTTTAAAAAAAAAAATCCATCTGATCATCAGGCAAAATGTAGTGTCTTGTATTCAAATGTTTTAAATTTCATTTTTAGGTCCAAAAAATTTACATTTGCTTAACAGCTTTCAGAATGGATTGTCAAGTGACAACTCCTAGGATTGAATCAATTGCAACTCGAGGTATTCTTGCCACCAATGATGGAAGTCCTGGGCATGACAGAAGTCCTGCTAAGCTAACCATGTCAATTTCGATGAAAAAGTGGATGAGTCCAAAGAAAAAAGAGAAAGATTTTTAACAGCCAAATATGGATCTCATCAAATGAGTCTTTATTCGTAAAAGGCTTAGTGTAGAAATGTGGATGTACGACAGACTGCAAGATCTGTATGGATGTACGGTAAGTGTCTTTCACTTGTTTTTACACTTTTTTTTTGCATTAGGAATTTGTTGATAGCAGGTTTTTAATTTATTTCTTCCATTATAGGATTAGTCGTCAGTATTAATTGACTGCCCGCTTATTAAATCAACAGCTTTAAGGATCATAACGCCCAGTAGGGTATGATAAAGGAAAACAACAGAAAGTGTCTGCTTGATTTGCTTTGTTGAGTTTGTTCTCCATTTTTGTGTAATTTGCACGTTTAAGACATTTTTACTATCAAGAGCTACCCCCCCCCCTCCAAGAGACCGCTGTGCATCATACGAGAGTGGCCAAGGTCGCTTTGGCTTGTTTTATGGATGCAAAAGATAGTTGCATATCTCTAGGATAGTTTGACAAAACGGCCAGCAAGGAATAAAGAAAGCAGGATGTTGTGGTTTGGCTATGTCATAAAGAATGACCTAAAATCTTGCAAGGTTTCTTGTTTGGTGTCCGAAAGGGAGTAGTGATGACAAATTTCTCATATGGTACCCTTGAGAGTAATAGGAACAAATAGAGACCTACTACCATGGGTGCCCATAAGGGGGGGACAAGGGGGGGGCAGCCCCCCCCCCCCCCTTCCCTGGATGAATGACGGTGTCATATATTTGTATTAGTTTAAAAAAAAAAACTTTCCACAGAATACCATAAGTTTTCAAAGAGATGTAAAGAGCTCTATTCAGCCAAAAAAATGGGCAGAAATAAGGTCAAATAATCTTCCAAGCGTAAAACTACCACAAATCAATTCAACAGTTAAATAAAACTCACAACAAAAAGAAATTATACTAAATAGCCGAGTCAAGCTCATAACGAGCAAAAATTAACATTACTAGGGCTGACAACTCCCATGCCTTATCTTGACCAGAACATAACTTAGGCTTTACTAAAAAAAAAATGACCGTGGATTGTCAGTTTAATATGCCTATACTGATATTTATTCCTTAAAATAAAAAATGGGTAAAAAAAGTGAGTAGAAATTTTTTTTACTTATTTAAGTAAAAAAGTGAAAACATTTAAACATATTTTGTTTTCAGTAAAGCGTAATTGATGTTCTGGTCTTGAGAAGGTATGGGGGTTATCAGCCCTACTAATGTTAATTTTTGCTCGTTTCGAGTTCGACTCGGCTATTTATTCTAATTTCTGTTCATTTTGAGTTTCATTTACTTATTGATAGTGATTTGTGGTAGTTCTACGCTTGGATGATTACTTGACTTCATTTCCGCCAATTTTTGGCTTAACGGAGCTCTTTACTTTTCTTTGAAAAGCTTGTTTTGTGGAAAAAGATTTTTTAGATGAATTTCTGTTCGTTTTTTATTGACAATGTCATTTTCATGAAAACAAATAATATTTTATATCTTTTCGTTTTTTTTTTTTTCGATAGGGAATCCATAGTTTGGCATAATTGTGGGGGTTTGACCATACCCAATATCCCTAAAGACATAGTTGTTGGACCTTTCTACTATGCTGAACAAAATAGTTGTCTCAAAATTTTGACTAGATGTGTTTGGGAAATAAATTTCGGCTTGAGAGATGGGCTGATTGCTCTCCAATCTCTTTTTTACTCTTAGAAAGGATCCTAGAACTTTTAATTTCGAATCGAATTAGCTTCTTTAAATGTTTCAATGATATTTCTAGCTATTATAGAGTGGTGTTGCCTATGATATTTATATGCCTTTTTGAAAACCTGCATGTATAAAGTTTTTTTGTTAATTGGAACGCCCTCAAAACACTTCCTAGAAGTTTCACCTTAATACTCTTAGCGTCATTAGTTACAGTAACTGTTAGTTGCAGTACTAAAAGTATACCCATAGTGCCTTCTGGCTAGTTCAAAATCCCCCACAACTTACTCTTAAAGATATAACTTAATAATACAAGTTGTTTTTGAGATATTGCTTTGTCACCTCTTTGAAAGTTTACATGATCATAGTTTGTTTTGATTTAGTTCAATGTCCGCCTAAATATTTCTTATATTTGATTACTCAAGACATGGTTATATTCTCTTTAGACTATTGGCTACAAAATGGCTGTCTCACAATTTCGATTGAATTTGTTTGGGGAAAAGAGGATACCAGGGAGAGGGGGGGGGGGGGGGCTATTTTCTCTCCATCACGCTTGACTCTTAAAATGGAACTAGAACTATGCATTTCCAATCAAATGAGTCTCCTCTAAAGTTCACAAGACCACCTCTTCATAAAACCTTACATCCCCCTGGGGCATAACTTAAAACCCTTATCCCCATACTTTGGGAGGTTGTGTCAACCCCAAAGGCCGTCTTATGAGATCTTTGGACTATTTTTTGAACAAATGGCTAGCTTAACATTTCTATCGGATGCATTGGAAGAAAATATGACGTGGGGGGGTATAGCTTCCCTCCTATAAATTTGGCTCTTAAAAATGGCTCTTCAACTTCCGATTTCCAATCCAATGAGCCCCTTCGAAGTTTACACGACCACCGTTTTCATAAAAACCTTAAATGCCCTCGGGGCATACCTTAGAACCCTTACCCTGAGGACTGTGAGAGGAGGTTCTCATCCTCAAAGGCATAATTTCTGGACTTTTAAACTACGTAAAAAAAAAACTATTTCGAAATTTTGACTGGAAGTGTTTGGGGAAATGGTGGGCGTGAGGAGGGGGAGGTTGCCCCCAATCACTTTTGACTATTAAAGAAGGCACTAGCCCTTTCAATTACCATCCAAATTAGGTCTTTTCGAAGTTTATACGACAACAAATGGCCATCTTAAAATTTCTATCATATGCGTTTCGGGAAAATACGACGTGTGTGTGTGTGTGTGAGGGGAGCTATTTGCCTTCTGATCACTTTGACTCTTAAAAAGGGCACTATAACTTCTGATTATCAATCTAATGAGCCCTCTTTGAAGTTTTTACAACTACCATTTCTATAAAAACCTTATATGCCCCCAGGGCGTAACTTACAACCCTTGACCTGAGGGCTATATGGGGGGGGGGGGGCTATCCTCAAAGACATAATTTCTGGACCTTCAACTACACTGAACAAAATGGCTATCTCAAAAAATTATGATTGAATGTGTTGGGGGAAAGGATTGGTGTATGCGGGGGGGGGAGGGCTGGATGACCTCCAATAACTTTTGGCTGTTAAAAAAGGCCAGTAGAAATTCTGATTAGCAATCAAATGAGTCCCCTCTGAGGTTTATACGACCACCCTTTCTATAAAAAACTTTATATCCCCACAGGGCATATTTTCAACCCTTGCTCTGAGGGTTGTGGGGTGTGCTCTGAAGTTTTGATTGATTTCTTTCTATAAGAAGTGCCCTGGTCTAAAAAAAAAAAAAAAATATATATTGTGCCCATATCGCTCTTTACTTAGGCAAACACACTTCACTTTACAACACTGGAAATGCCGATTAGACAAGGTAATCCCCCCTCCCTCCCCCATAAAATTCAGCATATGGGCGCCCATGCCTAATACTGCTAATTTGAGTTGCTGACCTTCTGCCCAGTATCTGGCCATGAGGCAGGACATTCGTTTGTATTTTTTCTGTATATTAAACTGACAAAAAAAAAAAAAAAAAAAAAATACATTGTACCCACATCGATCTTTACTATAAAAATGTCAAGCCTTCCAATCACTTTCTACTATTAAAAAGGGCACCTTATATGCCCTCAGTCATATTAAAACCCTTGTCCTGAAGGCTGTGAGGGGTTGTCATCCTCAAAGACCTAATTTCCAGAATTTTCAACTACGTTTAAACAAAACGGCTATCTAAAAATTTTGATTGGATGTGTTTGGGGAAATGGTGGGCGTGAGAGAGGCGGGTTAGTTGCCCTCCAATCACTTCCGACTAGTAAAAAAGGGCTCTAGCCCTTTCAATTTCCAATCGAATGAGCCCTTTTTGAAGTTTCTACGACAACGCTTTCTATAAAAACCTTATATGCCCCAGGGCATAACTTGCAACCCTTGCCCTGAGGGCTGTGAGGTGGTTGTCATCCTCAAATGTATAATTTCTAGACCTTTCAAATACGTTGAGCAAAATGGCTATCTCAGCATTTTGATTGGATGTGTTTGGGGAAATGGTGGGCGTGAGAGGGGGGTTACTTGCCCTCAAATCATATTCGACTATTAGAAAGGGCACTAGCCGTTTCAATTTCCAATCGAATGATTCAAGTTTCAAGTTTCTATGAAAATGCTTTCTGTAAAAAAAACCTTATATGCCCCCAGGGTATAACTTACTACCCTTGCCCTGAGGGCGTTTGGGGAGTGTCATCCTCAAAAACATAATTTCCGGACTTTTTATCTACGTCGAACAAAATGGCTATCTCAAAATTTTGATTGGATGTATTTTGGGGACATGGTGGGTGTGAGAGGGGTGTTAGTTAACCTCCAGTCACTTTCGACTATTAAAAAGGGCACAAGCCCTTCTAATTTCCAATCAAATGAATCCTTTTTGAAGTTTCGACAACATCACTATCTATAAAAACCTTATATGCCCCCAGGGCATAACTTACAATCATTGCCCCGAGGGCTCTGAGGGGGTTATCATCCTCAAAGACCTAATTTCTAAAACTTTTAACTACGTCGAATGGCTGTCTAAAAATTTTGATTGGATGCGTTTGGGGAAAATGTCGGCGTGAGAGGGGGCTAAGTTGCCCTCCAATGACTTCCGACTATTAAAAAGGGCACTAGCCCGTTGAATTTCCAATCGAATGAACCCTTTTTCAAGTTTCTACGACAAAGCTTTCAATAAAAACCTTATATGCCCCCAGGGCATAACTTACAACCTTACCCTGAGGGCTGTGGGGGGAGTGTCATCCTCAAAGATATAATTTTCGGACCTTTTAACTACTTTGAGCGAAATGGCTAACTCAAAATTTTGATTGGATGTGTTTGGATAAATGCTGGGCGTGGAAGGGGTGTTAGTTGCCTTCCAATCACTTTTGACTATTAAAAAAGGCACTAGCCATTTCAATTTCCAATCGAATGAGCCCTTTTTGAAGTTTCTACGACCACGCTTTCTATAAAAACCTTACATGCCCCAGGGCATAACTTACAATCTTTGCCCTCAGGACTGTGGGGGGGGGGTTGTCATCCTAAAAGACCTAATTTTCAGAATTTTCAACTACGTTGAACAAAATGGCTATCTCAATATTTTGTTTGAATGTGTTTGGGGAAAAGGTGGTCGTGAGAGGGGGTTTAGTTGCCCTCCAATCACTTTCGACTATTAAAAAGGCCACTAGCCCTTTTGAATTTCCAATCGAATGAGACCTTTTTGAAGTTTCTACTACAAAGCTTTCTATAAAAACCTTATATACCCCCAGAGCATAACTTACAACCCTTGCCCTGAGGGCTCTGGGGGACTGTCCTCCTCGAAAACATAATTTCTATTGGAAATCAACTACGCTGAACAAAATGACTATCTCAAGGCTGTGAGGGGGTTGTTATCCTCAAAGACCTAATTTCCAGAACTTTCAACTACGTTAAACAAAACGGCTATCTAAAAATTTTGATTGAATGTGTTTGGGGAAAATGTGGGCGTGAGAGGGGGGGGGGTTAGTTGCCCTCCAATCACTTCCGACTGTTAAAAAGGGCTCTAGCCCTTTCGATTTCCAATGGAACTAGACCTTTTTGAAGTTTCTGCGACAAAGTTTTCTATAAAAACCTTATATACCCCCAGAGCATAACTTGCCCTGAGGGCTGTGGGGGACTGTCCTCCTCGAAAACATAATTTCTATTGGAAATCAACTACGCTGAACAAAATGACTATCTCAAGGCTGTGAGGGGGTTGTATCCTCAAAGACCTAATTTCCAGAACTGTCAACTACGTTAAACAAAACGGCTATCTAAAAATTTTGATTGAATGTGTTTGGGGAAAAGGTGGGCGTGAGAGGGGGGGGTTAGTTGCCCTCCAATCACTTCCGACTATTAAAAAGGGCTCTAGCCCTTTCAATTTCCATGGAACTAGACCTTTTTGAAGTTTCTACGACAAAGTTTTCTATAAAAACCTTATATACCCCCATAGCATAACTTGCCCTGAGGGCTGTGGGGGATTGTCCTCCTCAAAAACATAATTTCTATTGGAAATCAACTACGCTCAACAAAATGACTATCTCAAAATTTTGATTGGATGTGTTTGGGGAAATGGTGGATGTGAAAGGGGTGTTAGTTGCCTGTCCAATCACTTTCGACTATTAAAAAAGGCACTAGCCATTTCAAAAAAAGTGCCCTGGTCTAAAGGGAAAAAAATAATACATTGTGCCAACGTTGTTCTTTACTTAGGCAGCGCGATAGCGCTGCATATGATTAGTGTCCACTTGGCAAGAGACCTGCGGCTTTAAGTTTAATGCTGCTGCTAAAAAAAAAAAAAAAAAATGGTGTTCTTAGAGTCCCATTTTTAGGCGAGGGATTATATTTTTTTTTCCATTTTTTCGCGAATTCTGGTTCCCTTGATCTGAAGACTAAGATATAAGTTTCAAGCCAATCGATTTTTTTTCTGGTTCGAGTGATTTGGGGCCCGTTGCTCAACCTAAATGCTGCTGGAACGGAAGACTACAGGAACAGAGACGTGCACAAACACAGCAACAAAGACATGCACAAACACAGCAACAAAGACATGCACAAACACAGGAATTAGTTAATTTCTAGTTAATAATTAAGTTTCCCTCGATTTTCCTTGGGTTGATGTAACTGGATTGGGTTGGATGTTTTTAATGAGTTGGTGCACTCATGCGCTACTGCCCTGCCTAGCTTGTGGTTTTGGGGATTGTTAAGGTGGGCGACTGGATTATGGATCCTGTTTCTTTTGATCACCAGCTGCGAAGATGATTCTTTTCACAACTCCCAAGCCGTTAGGGTAATAACGACCGAGATAATGACGTAATATTAAACAATACCGTCAGGTTACTTAAGCTTCCAGCAACCGAAAAAATGATAAATATCTGCCATGTAAATATGATAGAAACCAAGAATAGGCACTCCCTCTTGTGCCAATATGAGATAGTTTCCAAAGAAGAATCTTGTATCTTAATGAGTTGAATATTTTTCATACATCGAGAAAAAGAGCAGCTGGTATCAGACCAGAGTCAAGAGCTGAATGTAAATGATTCGAAAGAGTTGCACCTGCATGCTCAGTTGAGTGCTTTGCCCTAAAACCAAACTAAAGATCATGAAAAGAATGTTTGGAATAAAGACAATAAGGAATTCGAGAAAGCAGTTTTTAAAAAAAATTACTATGATAAGTGTAATAAAAATTATTACACTGATAAGAGAGATATGGGACGATAACTTGCGGGATCATTCCGTGAAACACCTTTAAAGAGAATAATAACACGATTAACTGCACATACTTGCACCAGGCTTGGCGCACGTCGTCATGCTTGGCACAGTTTCACCACGCTTGGCATAGTTATGCCACGTCCCACCTGGTGTACTTGATTTTCGAGAGTCGGCAACCCCTCGTAGCTTGCTACCCTTTTTTTTACTACTGCGTTTTAGGAAAAAAAATCTTTATGATAAAAATTTTTTCATTAATTAAAAAAATTTCCATAAACGTTTTATCCATTTTCCTGCCGTCGTCACTTCTTTTTATGTTGTGATCATAGCTATAACTAATAATTGGCAATTTCTTTGTATTATAATTCAATTACAAAAAGACCTAAAATATCTAGCGTCTTGCTTATTTTGAGCAAATAAGGATTGAATTCGCAATGCTCCATTTTGGGTTGAAGGCAGTAAAGAATGAGAACTATAAAATAGAAATAAGAATGGTGATAATAAGATTGAGAATGGTAATAGAAAGTGAGACAATAGCTGGTTTTCACGGTCTTTATAACTGACAATTAGTGTCGGCTCGGTGGAAAACTACATTGTAGCTATATTTTCATTAAATATATAGTTGGTATTTTGGCTAGGTATTTAATATAATGTGTTCTGTGCGCCCCCTACCGTAATTCTTTGTTTTAGTTTTCATAATTTCGTTACTAAAGTATTGTTTTTCATCATATTTTGTTTTATTTCGTTAGCATTCACCAAATTTTCACTTCTCGAGTGTGTATCATATACTACATAAGTACCGAATAAATATATAAATCTAATTAATGATAATTGGCTACCAGAACGCTCCTATGGTACACCTCTTTCGCATTAATATCATTCAGGTATCATTTAATGAATTTTAGTTGGAATTATCAATCGGTAATTTTTTGACAATGTTACAGTAACATTGTAATTAGTTGGCACCGTTTCAGCCCGTAATTGATATGTGAATTATGTGCAATAAATCTCAACATGTTATTTTCGATGTACATAAGGATTAAACGGCGATTGATTTTTCACAAAACAATAACCATTAAAGCAAGAATGAAATTGTGTGCGAACAGACACAAAATTAAATGGTATTTTGTAATCTAACACTACCCATATGGCTATGTTATAAGCGAACGGAACCCTTCATTTTTAAAATGATAAATTTTGCACTATTCTGATCATAGTTGCAGCAGTAGCTGCAACCTAGTAAGAGCGAACCACATCCCATAGTAACCAAAAGTTGAGAACCGGTTTACTGTCTGTATTGACAATTAGCTTTGGCTCAGCGAAAACTAAGGTGTAGGTATATTTTGATTAAATATTTAGTTGGTATTTTGGTTAGGTTAGGTATTTTAATATAATGCGTTCTGGGCGGCCTGCTTTCCATAATTCTTTGTCCCAGTTTCCATAACTTTGTTAATAAAGTATTCCTCATGTTTGTATATTTTCATCATATTGGTACCCTTTTAAGTGTCCAAATGATTGGAGGACATCTAGCCCCCTCCCCAAAGTCGTCAGATCAAAATTTTGAGATAACCATTTTGTTCAGCATATTTGATAGGCCCAATAGCTATTCTTTTGGATGTGACATCACCCTCCGTAGTCCCTCGGGGAAGTGCTGTAAGTTAAGAAATAAAGTCTTTGTTTTTGTGCAGCCTAGTCATATAATTTTATGCTCCTAAGAGAACGTCTTGTCTTTGTTGGGTCGGTTTTGTATTTTCATTAAAGTATAGGTTTTCATTAATCTTGATTATTATGGTGATTTTTGTTGTTGCTTTACCTTGGAAACAAAATCAGCGGAATTTTTTATATTTCGCCCACTAATTCAGGCTCAAAAATCCTATATTAAAAATTCCGCTGATTTTGTTTTCCAAGGTAAAGCAAGTTTCGGTTAAACCAAATACAAGAATTGGCAGTTTTGATGCAGATTCAATGTATACCAATTGTGATCCTCAAAAGGCCGAACTGATTTTGGAGCAAAAACTTAATTCCAACCCATCTATATCAGAAAAATCTACTCTTTCGAATCAGACACTTCTTTCGCTTACAGCCCTTTGTAACAGAACTTCTTTTTACTTCCATTATAGAGGCATTTTTTATAGACAAAAATATGGGCTCTCCATGGGTGCCCCCCTTTCTCCAATACAGGCTGATATCTTCATGGAAGACCTTGAAGAAAGGGCTATTTTGCAAAGTTCTTGTAAACCTGAATTTTGGGTTCGTTTTAAAGATGATATTTTTTATTTATGGGAGCATGGTGACGAGTCTCTGGGTTCTTTTCTTCACTTGCTCAACTCCTTGGATCCAAAACTGAAATTTACTCAGGAATCAGAGATAGAGAGGCGTCTTCCTTTCTTAGATGTTCTGTTGCACCGAAATGATTCATGTTTCGAGTTTAGTGTATATAGAAAACCCACACATAATGACCGTTACTTAAGTTATTCCTCTAATCATTCTCCTGCTGTGAAAAGAGGAGTTGTCACTTCTCTAGTTGATAGAGCATTGAAAGTTTGTTCAACACGTTTTTTTGGATTTAGAGCTCAACCACCTTAGAGATCTTTTATTTGGGAATGGTTATCCAATTAGTTTAATAAATTCTGTAATTGCAAAACGCATTAAAAGATTATCAGATAGTTCCACAGAAAACACAAATCAAAGGGAAAATTCAGTTTATCTTGGTCTCCCATACGTCAAGGGGTTTCAGACCACATTTCAAAAAATCTAAGGAAAAATAACATTTACACTTATTATAGACCCAGAAAAAAAACTATCAGGTCCCAATTTATCAAGGTAAAGACCCTATCCCGATAGGTGAAAACTCCGGTGTCTACAGAATTCCTTGTTCGTGTGGTCTTTGGTATATCGGAAGAACTGATCAGCGACTAACGGATAGATTAACTCAGCACTCTAGTTCAATTAATAATACACTTAAAAAGCGGAAAAAAACCAGAAAATTTTGACTCTGCCCTTGCAGAGCACATTTTTGAAAAACCAGACCATACTATTTTGTTTAATCAAGCTAGTCTTATTTCGCATGACAAAGGTATTGTCCAGCACTACAGAGAAGCTGTTGAAATTTATAAATACCAACATTTAGGTCTAGCTTTAAACAGAGATTCCGGTGATTTAAAAAATAAACGAGTCATATTTCGGTTTTCTCAAAAAGAGAAGACGATACTTTAGTAATCCCTGAAATAAACCTTGAACCACTTTCCCAGTCATCTAATCAAACACGTGAACAACCCCTTAGGTCTCAAAGGGTGTCTGCTAGAATGCATTGATTAAAATCCGAAATCAAATGACATAGTTCTCCAACTTATTTAACTGCTGGTTCGTTTGTTTTTTTGAGTGAATGAATTGTTTCCTTTTCTTGGTCAGTTGTTCGCTAGTATCCGTCGATGGCAGTTCATATTTTTTTTGGATTTTGTGCAAATCGTGGATATTGGCGAATAACTCGCTTTTATGGTTGTTAGGTATTTGGTTTTAATTCTTTTAATTTTTGGCTTTTATTGAATTTTATTCATCTTCTAAGTTTTTGGTTTTTTGGTTCTTTTCACATTGACTTTCCGCGTTTGTTTTTGTTGTTGTTTTTTTTTTTCTCTTCGGCACTTTCCTTGGATACATCGTTTCGTTTCGCGCTGAAGAAGAGAGGCGTTTGTCCTCTCGAAATATTCGCTTTGTTTTTTCAGTATTTTCATTTTGCCTATAAAAACCCCATTTTTGCTATTTTTTTCTTCTTTATGTAAAGTTTCCTGACTCATCACTATCACTAGAACACTAGTAGGCCCGTTTTTTTAGCACTAAGATCTTACATCTAAGATCTTACATCTTTCTGCAAAGATTATCGTTTTTTAACTCATCTTTGTTCTAAGATCTTACAGCTCACTGATGTTAGCAAAAAGTGTGAAGACCGCCACTGTTCTACCATATAGAACAATGATGAGAGAACTTTGATGATCTACTCATCATTGTTCTCAGACCGCTGATCAGAGCAGAATGATGAAAGAGGTTTGCACAAAAACGACCAAAGATGTAAGATCTTTGGTCAAAGATTTCACTTTTAAGCGTTTTCTGACATAAGATGTAAGATCTTAGCACATTGATGAGTGAAAAAACAGCCTAGTATATATATTGGTTTATGTAAGTCTGTTGTATTTTCTTGGTTAATTCTATGAATCATATGGTCGTGTCCGAGAAGTCGCAGAAAAGACATGCCACAGAGTACACCAATTTTCATAACTTGAATTCGAAACGGTTAAATTAGCATTTTGTAACATGATTTGCTTATTCTTTGGTTGGGATTGTAACCTAATAGCTTCCTTAAAATGTGGTTTATGATCTTTGTCTGTAGTCATGTATATTGTTTTTACTAATTTAAATATGCCACAATCTAACGGAAGGATTTGTCATGAGTCACTAGCTTTGACTAAATTATGCATGTAGAAAATAGATTAATTGTAGGACGTCTGGTCATAATATAATTTCAGTCTCTTATTAGTCTAGGAAAATTGTGAAATAAAGGGGTCAACTCAAATACATTCTTAGACCACACTGGCTATACATGACAAACGAAACTCAGAGAAGAGAGAAAGTAACAAAATGAAAAATAAAATCAAAAAGGGTGAAAAAACGAGGGTTTTGTCAGCCAGCGAACCATGAAGACCTCTTCATGGTTCGTGGTTCGCTGGCTGAACAAACCCTCGTTTTTTCACCCTTTTTGATTTTATTTTTCATTTTGTTACTTTCTCTCTTCTCTGAGTTTCGTTTGTCATGTATAGCCAGTGTGGTCTAAGAATGTATTTGCGTCAAGCTTACGGGGAGCACTGGACCAATATTGTTTTAGATTTTTTAAATTTGTGTTAAAAAACATGCAAATCTTATTTGTCAGTTTAATTTCTTAGAAACTTGTAAAAGACATCGAATTCTTCCACCTTCTTTACGTTTCAACCTACATTTAGGCACACATTCTGAAGGCCCATTTATTCAGAGAATGGGTTTCAAAACTTTAACACATATTTTAAAAGACCATAGATCCAGAAGATACGTCCTTAGTAATAAAATACTTAATTTAAAATCCTTATTATATCAGATTTTGTCCCCTCATGATTTTCACCAGATTTTACAAATCTCACATAGGTCTTTCAGACACATTTTCCATTTAGCAACAACTCGTTTATCGGAAAATTCTCAAAACTGGAATTTCAACAGTTTCAACAAACACGGATTTTCCTTCCTAGATTTTGTCCTGGTCCTCCTTTGGAAAATTTATCCTCTAAGGTATTACATCCAAGGAACTAAGTATTCTTTCAAAAGGACCGAAATTTGCAATGGCTCAAACACACGTAAATACTTCAGAAATTATTACGGGCGTGGAGTCTGCTATTTTTAGCTCTCATGGTGAAGTCGAAAATCCAGACCTACTCAGAGGTGAAATTGTAAAGAGTATTCTTGATTATAGGCCATCTTTGTCACTTTCAACTCAATCAAAGGAAGAAATTAAAATCCTCCGAAATTTAAAAAAAGACAAAAACACAGTAATTACGAAAGCGGACAAGGGAAACACAGTTGTAATTATGAATTCTGCAGATTATGAATTAAAAGTTAACACCCTTTTAATGGATAAAAATATTTACAAAGAAATAAATTTTGATCCAACGGACAAATACACACGTAAGTTGAGAAATGACTAGGAATTTTAAAAGATACTAGACTAATTACCCCTCAAATGTACAGAAAATTTTATCCCAAAGGTTGTTCAGCCCTAAGTTTTATGGTCTGCCTAAATCCATAAGAAAGATATTCCGTTACGTCCAATTGTAGCATGTTATAGTTCTCCAGCTACGGGTATAGGAAGTTTCTTAGCCACCATTTTTTAAGCCTCTTTTAAGCACACAGAAATCCTATATTAAAAACTCCATAGATCTTGTTGAGAAGTTAAAAAATCAAAGTACAACAGCAAATACCGTTTTGTCTAGTTTTGATGCAGTTTCTATGTACACTTCATGCGATGTTCATAAATGTGAGCAGGCTTTACAAAGAAAATTAGAGGAAAATTCAGCTTGGTCGGATTACAAACTTTGGAAATTGATACAATAATGACCCTTGTCCGTCTTTGCAACAAATATTCCTCGTATTTTAAATTCCGAAACAAATTTTTTCTTCAAATAATGGGCTTATCCATGGGCACTGTCTTGTCTCCTTATTTGGCAAATTTTTACATGGATTTCATTGAACAGTCTGCTTTGAATAGTTTTCCACTTAAAACACTCCATCTGGTTTCGTTTTGTTGATGATATCGTTTCTGTTTGGGAACATGGACAAGACTCTCTAAGAGATTTTTTTTGGCACATTTGAACTCTTTTGATTCGAATCTCCAGTTCACAATGGAACTCGAAGATTCAGGTAAGTTGCCTTTCTTAGATGTTTTGATTATAAAAACTAATCCTGGTCTTGAATTTTCTATATATAGAAAGCCGACTCATAATGATCGATATCTACATTTCTCTTCCCATCACCCTCCTTCTGTAAAAAGAGGGGTTATAATCTCTTTAATCGACAGAGTTTTAAAAATTTGTTCCCGTAATCATATAAATTCTGAACTAAATTATGTCAAGGATATTCTTTTTTGCAATGGTTACCCAATCAAACTCATTGAAAATATAATAGATAGACGATTAAAAAAGATAAAAGAACAAAATAGGGAGCTTGTCCCCCTAGATTTCAGTTACACCGGCAATTGAGAAAAAAACTTTCATCGTTTTTTACCATACATCCCGAAACTTGGCGATAAATTTAGAAAAATTTTAAATAAACATAATCTTTCTGTTTCTTTCCGAACCGAACAAAAGGTTGAACATTTTTTTTAACTCAGGAAAGGATAAAAACAGACCCTGTACTGGGTAGTGGTGTCTACAGAATCCCGTGTTCTTGTGGAAAATTTTACATTGGTAGAACCCATCAACAACTAGGTGAACGTTTGCATGAGCACAAAATTTCAATAGACAAGTCCCTGAGATTAAAAAATAACAATGACAACTTTGATTCGGCATTGGCTTCGCATATTTTCGTAAACCCGACCCATCTAGTTCTGTTTGACGAGGCAACTTTAATATCAACTGCTAATGGCGTACCACAAACTTTTAAGGAGATAATTGAGATAAAAAAATATATGAACCAAAATTTAGCAATAAATAGAGATACTGGAGATATTTCATTAAGCCCAATTTACGACAGTTTAATCTTGAAGGACTCAATCAATATTTTCACCCAAAAAAACTTAAAAGAACCTATTTGCATATCTAATGAAAACCGAAATTGTAGACCAGCAAAATTAATGCAAGACAAAAGATCCTTACACAATCATCTTGTAAATTTCATTTTCATTGATTCCTGCCTGGTTTTTTATTCAGTGTCTATTCTGTCTTTGTACAGGAAACTTCGAAAGGTTAGATTCTCGTTTTTTTTTCTTCTCTTTTTTGTTTTTGTTTTAGCACTGAGGACGACTTGGCGGAGGTCCTTGTCGAAATATTTGCTTATATTTTGTCTTCTTCATGGTTCGCTGGCTGACAAACCCTCGTTTTTTCAACCCTTTTTTGATTTTATTTTTCATTTTTGTTACTTTCTCTCTTCTCTGAGTTTCGTTTAAAGGGGTCAACCTCTAAGAAATTGCTATACAAATGATACTTTCACTACCCGATTCAAAAATATGGGCTGATTCCGAATCCGAAGTTTACCGTTCTAACTCTTTCATAAATTTGAGTTTTTTTTAGGTTGAAACAAAAAATGTTGATTAAGTAATTCTGTTTGCAGTTGAATGCTCTACCTCTGAGCTACGACCCCCCAAAATAAGCGACGACCAGGTTCGAACCGGTGACCTTTCGAGTTGCAATCGAATGCTCTACCTCTGAGCTACGTCGCCTTAAAGAAATCGAACCCGGGTGGCCTTGAACCATCGCTTGTCGGTGGGAGTGTTTTTGTCACTACACATACTTCTCAGAACTTCTAACTTCTTCGAGGAATTTCCTGTAGCGGACATGGTCAAGACTTGTTTTCATTTTCTGCAGCCTTAAATAAGATAAGCCTGGCCTTCTCTCTAGCTTTTCTAATGTCGTCTTTTCTAGAAGGCATGAATGAATAGAATTTGGTCGCAAAGGGAGTCACCAAGTTTCAGTTTAGCTGCTAATATATCCCACAGACGGCCTCCAGTTTTCCGTGACTTTGACTCGGAATGAAAAAATATCGGTTTACCGTCTCGCTTCGTGTGGTACAGTAAAAGGACTAGTAAGTCCCTTCTCCTATTAAGATAGTGGGTTGGTGTTCTGCCGAATCGACCGCAGTCATCACAATCAGCAGGTCAGCATCGGCTCGTGACTGGTACACTTTACATCCCGCATCATTAAGGTAGCCGGATAGCATGCTGATGAATACCTGCTTGTTTTCTGCGTTGCTAAGGAATCATCTTTTTCTTACTACACAAGGCATCTGCGGCTGATCTTAGGACAACCTTTAGATCTGCTCCTCCTCCCATGCGCCAAGTCATTGATTGAGGGTCCAGATAAATATCCGTCAAACGCTATGAAAGCGCATCCATATCTTCGCTTCACATAGTCGACGTATTTGGTGCAGATATCCGCGTACGTGCTACATTTTTCCCAAGGCAAACGATGTAGAACGGCCCCACCATCTAGTACATACTGAGGTTCATCCAAACTCTTAAGCACACAATCTGTCTTCGGTTGCAGGCCTTCAACTTCGCGCCAGATTGCATTGGCAAGCGCTGTTTGTCCGCCAACCGAAGGTTTCCATTCTGCTCAAATAAAAAAGGTGGTGGGGAGCAGAGTTCGTGCTTGAAAAACGTCTGGAGTTCTTCACCTGAAATCTTTGCAAAAGTGACCACCTTTCAAACCAGCGTAGTTCAAATTTTCTTCGAGCTTTTTTCAGGTCGTCCGTCTTAACATACTCAGTAATATCTTGAGTGATACATTTTATGTCGCTCTTCAACAACTCAAAAACCGATCTAATAGTGTTCATTTTCTTCTGGTTTTCGTTGCTTCATTTGGTTGTGCGTAAAAGTTTCGCAGTATAGTATGAGCCGTGGGCCTTAATGTGACAACACTAGCCTTACCGTCGGTCTCTGCAATCACTACTCTATCACCAATTCTCTCCTTGATGAGTTTCTTCATGTAAAATTGGCTGAAAAGTCTTCCGGATTCAAAATGTAGTATCAGATGGCCTAGCTGTCAACATTTGTGTGTTTAGCCCCGAGTAAGGAGAGTTTAACTTATGTATTGAACGAGATAAGTATCTGCTTCTGGTTATGGCTTTGATATAAATATACACTTTTTCTATACATCTATGGACTTAAATATTTTGGCCTGCAAAATGGTATAGAGTTTGTAAGCACCATTTGATGAACTCGCCCACTATTAGACAACGAAAGTAAAGCTTAAATCATGGTGTCAGAAGTGCTTCAATTGTACTTAGAGCCCAGTTCATCCACAAAAGAGCCAGTCCGATGTCATTTCGTCCAACCAGACGCCAGAAGAAAGCAAAATACCTGCCAGACATATCTTAACACAGAATCGTTGCAGCCTTTCAATTTTTTCAATCGCCGCAGTTTTTTTCAACCGTCGCAGCTGAAGCCTACTAACCTACGCACATCTCCTGTCGTGACATCTTCTGTCATCAAGGAAGAAACCTTACAGGGATCTACATCCAGTAGAAAAACATCTTATTTCAACGAAGTGATAAAGATGATAATGGTGGTTGATAATAAGCTTACCTAAGCTATGGATGTCAGGTCTTGGTTTTTCTTCAAACGATAATTTCGATAGGACCTGTGCCTGTCATCATCAGGTTCAAATTCTAGTCCTCAATTTCTACTGAATTTCAAGTCCTAAGCTATGTTATGTCAGGTCTTGGTTTTTCTTCAAACGATAATTTCGACAGGACATATGCTTTTCATCATCAGGTTCAAATTCAAGTCCCGAATTTGAACCTGATGATGACAGGCACAGGTCCTTTCGAAATTATCGTTTGAAGAAAAATCAAGACCTGACATCCATAGCTTAAGTAAGCTTATTATCATCTATCATTATCATGTATAAGAGTCAGGTTGGTCTCAGAGAATATTAGTGAGACCTATGGAGGGTATGTGGCAAAACAAGTCAAAGGACTTGAATTTGAACCTGATGATGACAGGCACAGGTCGTGTCGAAATTATCGTTTGAAGAAAAATCAAGACCTGACATCTATAGCTTAGGTAAGCTTATTATCATCTACCATTATCATGTGTAAGAGTCAGGTTGGCCTCAGAATATAATAGAAGTGATAAAGAGTATGTGTGAGCCTTAAATTTTGTGTGCATAGGAAAAAGTTAGGAATGCTTAGGCTAGTTATTTTCTTCTTGTATCGATTTTTTTCATGAATAATATTCAAGAATTAATCCCCAAAGATACTAACTTTGATAAAGTAAAAACGAAAGCATTAAATTTCTAAAAATTATGAATAACCTTCCAGAGCTAAACCCCCTAGATTCTAATTTTGATGAAAAAGCGACGAAAACGGCAAAAAAAAAAAATTAGGCTGCTATGACGATTAAAAATAGGCTCCGGCTCCCCAGGGCGAGAACATGGGAGACGAACATTCGGATAGGGGTTCGACCATTTCGAAAGGGCCGGGGAAGAGGGCACCGACCTTCCTTCCCAAGGAATACCGAAAGTAATTATGAAGGAAATCATAACAGAAATTCACAATCAGATTACTTACAGACACGAAGGGTCGAAAGTAGGAAATTTTATGTTTGGAGTCGCCGAAAACGCGTTAGCTCCAAAAGTTGGTTTAAAAAAAAAAAATCCAGATTCCGACAGGGTGTCAAAAACCAGTCTAGACAGAGGGCTAAGACTGGTATAGAAGAAGAAAATCCTCAATCTGAAACTAAATATAATAGCTTTAACATTGAGTCACAAGTAAAGAAAAATTCTGAGTATCAAAATACCAGTAAAAAAATTTTTTTATAGTTCTAAAAATTTCCCAATTTTCCATGAAGTGCTGCTGGGGATGAAACCACTAAAGTCTCAAAAGTAGTACGCAAGCAAAAGCGACCATATTTATACAAATTTCTTATGGAAAAAAAGCTAAAAACTCGGAATTTCTCGTAGTTCAAGATTTAGACCTCGAGCTTATAATAGGATGAGATCTCTTGCATAATTTAGGCATTCAATTGGACATGACTAATAATCAAAATGCAATTCAAAAGCTCAAATGCAAATATAACATATGATCAAAATGTAGAGGCAAATATAACATATGATCTAGAGAAAAAATAGGACTGAACTAGACGCCAGGGAAGCGTCGGGAAATAGTTCAGGGTGTATAGTAACCAATAGGACTGAACTAGACGCCAGGGGAAGCGTCGGAAAATAGTTTGTATAGTAACCAATAGGACTAAACTAGACGTCAGGGAAGCGTCGGGAAATAGTTCAGGGTGTATAGTAACCAATAGGGACTGAACTAGACGCCAAAACAGCGTCAGGTAATAGTTCAGGGCACAAATTAAAGTCATGGTTACTGCAGGATCATGGACGGATTACGTGTGACTAATACAATTCTCTATATATTATCCACAAGAACAACCCTCAGAAAAACTTCGGATCCATATAACACCAAAAAATTGTTTTACCTGGGATTCTTCTGGATTCTTATACAGAATTAACTAAAAAAAGCCAGTTTTTTTTAGCTGAAAGTAAGGAGCGACATCAAGATTTAAAACGAACAGAAATTATTCCGTATATGAAAGGGGCTGTCCCCTCCTCAACGCCTCGCTCTTTACGCTAAAGTTTTTATTGTTTTAAAAAATAAAGTTGTGAGACAAAGTCAAACTATATACGGAATAATTTCTGTTCGTTTTAAGTTTTAATGTCGCTCCTTACTTTCAGTTAAAAAAAACTTGTTTTTAGTTAATTTCTGAACGTTTTGAATTAATGTAGCTTGATTTTGGCTCACCGTTCATGAATAATTAAAACGAAATTCGCATATTAATTTTCCTTTTTTTTGGCTAATTGGCTTTCTCTCGAAATTTGTTCTGACGTAACTTACGAATTAACTTACGTAACGAATTTCTATATTCGTATATTTTTATTACGTATATTAGGGAGTTCGCTCCCTAGTCAATACCTCGCTCTTTACGCTAAAGTGTGAATTTTGTTCGAATCACAAACCCCTGAATCACAAAGGCCGGTTAATTAGAATAGATAGCTCTTTTGAAAGTACTAAAAAAAAAACTTTAGTGTAAAGAGCGAGGTATTGACTAGTGGGCGAACCGCCTCATATACGTAATAATTTCTGTTCTTTTTAAGTTTTAATGCTGCTTCTTACTTTCAGTTGAAAAAACTTGTTTTTTTTTATTTAATTTCTGATCGTTTTTTAAATAATGCTGGGAAATCTGGTGCCCCCTTCATAGAAAAGGTCCCTTTCCCCCAAGGAAATATCCACCATGGAAAGATCCTCCCCTGAAACCCCTGCTCTGACCCCGACCCCCCACTAGAAAAAAATTCCTCCTGAAAACGCCTGTATACTTCCCAATAAACAATACTATATGTAAACAATGGGCAAAGTTTATAACTTGCAGCCCTTCCCCCGGGAACAGTGGGGGATTAAGTCATCCTCAAAGACAAATTAATTAGGTTTTCGACTGTGCTGAACAAAATGGCTATCTCAAAATTTGATTGGGTAACTTCGGGAAAAAAATGAGCATGGGAGGGGGGCAAGTTGCCCTCCAATTTTTTGGTCACTTAAAAAGGGCACTAGAACTTTTTGATTTCTGTTCGAATGAGCCCTCTCACGATATTCTAGGACTACTGGATCAATGCGATCACCCCTGGGAAAATAAAAAAAAAAAACAGCAAAAAAAACACCCATCCATGATCTTTCTTCTGGCAAAAAAATACAAAATTCCACATTTTTGCAGATAGGAGCTTAAAACCTCTATAGTAGGGTTCTCTGATACGCTGAATCTGACGGTGTGATTTTCATTAAAATTCTATGACTTTTAGGCGTTGTTTCTCCCTTTTTTCGAAAATAAGGCTAATTTTCTCAGGCGCGTAACTTTTGATGGGAAAGACTAAACTTGATGAAACTTATATATATTTCAAATCAGCATAAAAATATGATTCTTGTAATGTATACATTGGTATCGAAATTCCTTTTTTTAGAGTTTCGGTTATTATTGAGCCGGGTCGCTCCTTACTTATAGTTCGTTACCACGAACTGTTTGATTGGTACACTAAACGAAATGTTAGGAACACATGGCTCGGTCGGAAAAAAAAAAAACACTCGAAAGATTAAAGGAAATTTGTATTTTTTAATGCATGAGAAATAGAGATCGGTGAAAAAGGAAAGAGAAAGATAGATCGGTGAATAAGGAAAGAGAATATAGATCGGTGAAAAGGGGAAGAGAAATTATGAGTTTCTACTCTAATCAATTTAAAAAATGACTCAAAGAGGACCAATCCCTCGATTTTGAACTCTTTCACCAGGGATTCAAGTGTCTAATGTAAATACACCTTTAGGAAGTAACAATAATTAAGACCAGTAATTAGGCTCGGAAAACGGCAAAAAAAAACCCGCAAGGATTTTTATAAAGATGCAGATTCGGATTACTCTGGGTAGCATGTTTCAGATCTTAAAACATTCTAACTTTCAGATATGCGTACAATCATTTTAATAGCTAATTTAATGTCCTTTCTTTGATATCTCTTTCAAAGGAATGTATAACTTAGCTTTTTAATCTTAAAAATTGAGTTAAAGGAAAATATATATATGGACAACATTGCTGCTGTTACCAAGATTTTCCCGGAATAAATAAATTATCGTAATAAAAAGTGAGTTAAACTTTATCGCACATTTTATAAAGAAAGTTAGAATCATTTCCGATCCTAATTTTTGATATATTTTCCGAAAAAAGATAGGTTTTCGCTACCCTAAAATACTATAGCATTTATTGTGAAGTCTATTTTATATGTTTATGTGTATAGTCCAGGACTTTTAGGGTTTGACCCGGACAAAATTGCAATATAAACGAAAATGGTACCAAAATGATCAGAAAAAGTTTTGTACAACATACTAAAAGTCCCCATAAATCCGAGTGGGGCGAGTACCCGAAAAACAGGGGAAAATGGGGAAATTGAGAAAACTGCCGAACATGCCAGAAAATAGTTCAAAGTGAGTTTTCTGGGGGTTTTCCTTACGCTGATCACGATACTGACATGTAAAATTCAGTATAGAATAGGAGTACTACGGAAAAACGGGGGAATAGGGGGAAGAGGGGAAAAGATTTTAAAATACAAGGTAGGGGTAGATTGCACTTTGAAATGTGTTTCCTGGGATTTTTCCTATCTGCTGATCACGAAACTGACGCCTAAAATGAAGGAAAGAAAACGATAACAAAGAAAACCGAACAAAACTGGAGGAAATAACGGAAAAGGGAAGAGAGGCCTGACTCGAGCCAGCTGCTAATGGCTAATAAGTAGGCCTATTGACAAAATAACTCACTTAAAACTTCAGCTATTATATGTAAAATTTGCACTTTCGAAGGCAATGTCGTTAAATAAAAAACTAAAAAAAGAACTTGAGTAACTATGGGGAATTCTGCACTTTTTAAGGCAGTATAGTTGACGAAAAAACACAGCATTGATATCACTAGTCGAGCTACTCGTCTTCGACAATCTCGTTGTGTCCCTGTTCAAACAGTTGGTACCCTGACATTCTCTGCACGTGAACGTACAGGCTAATCCATTTTTCTTGCAGCTGCATCGCGAGTTCTCGCAGCCTGTCTTACAGTTGCATCTCACAACATTTAAAAGAGTCTGAGGTGCGGGCAACAAATCGGTGATCACAGGTGAGTATTTATGGTCTCTGAGAACCCAACCCCAGTCAGCCGGGTCGAGGTCAGCTGGTTCCCCTTTCCAACGGGATTCCAGGTGCACTCGCTGGGAGTGGAATGAAGCTGCAGCTTCGGTTGGCGGAAGCCTTTCAGGCTTAACAACGCCGTAGTATTAGACAAAGAAACTTTTTCCAAGAAAATTCGAATTCGCAGCTTAGTGAGATCTTCGTTTGGTCGTGCTTTATACAAGCTGAGGAAAAGATATTCACCCGCTTTCACAATTTCATCTTTGGGACGATGATTCATCCAGAAAACACTTCGTATTTTTTTTTTTCTGAACACTTCGCTTTTCTTCAAAACAGGTAGCACAGCTTGCTTTCCAAGTCCGACAACTCGTGAGGTCGTGTCACACCCCAAGAGTGCGTGCCCTACCAGAAGCAGCCTGGATACTTCTCTCATTTTTTTTTTGCACTTCGTTGAGGCGCCAGAACCGTGTTATCGCTTCTTTGGCGTTTTGTTGACGATTCGAAATAAAGTATTTTTGCATTAGGCGGGAGGTTATACAAGAGTAGAATCAGAAGGTCAGTGTCATTGCCAAGAACTATTGTTTCAGAGTTTTCTGCTTTCGTTACGACAGTCTTCACGATTAGATAGTCAGCATCGTCCTTCGAATGGACGACTTCAAATCCTTTGGCTCTGATTTTTTTTCCCGATGTAGCTTATAATTTTCTGTTTGTTCTGAGAGTTGTCAAAAATTCTTCCTTCTTTTCTGGATCTTCATCCCTAAACTGAGATTGATCACTTGATACTGGCTTCCCTTATACCGTCGGCTGTGCGTAGCATCTTTCGTGGTTGGACCAGCGCTGTATCCATCGAAGACAACAGTAGGGGAGGTACAGCGTCGAGTAACGAAATTAACATATCTGTCACAGATTGAATCATAAGTATCACCAATCTTCCAAGGTGCTTGCTGAAGCAGCCAACCTCCGTCAACTTCAGTGACACGGTCTGACACTGGCAGGTGTGGAACTAACATATCTGTCACAGATTGAATCATAACTATCACCAATCTTCCAAGGTGCTTGCTGAAGCAGCCAACCTCCGTCAACTTCAGTGACACGTTCTGACACTGGCAGGTGCTGAATCGAGTCCGTTTTCGCTTCTTTCCATATTGATTTCGTTAGTGCAGGTTTGTCTGGCTGACGCATTATGCCAGGATTCTCAAACGAAGCGGGCAGATAACTGCGCAGTTCGTAGCGTAGAGTTTCTGCCACGTCAGATTTCAGATGTATGGACAGCAGTCGAAAGACGTTGAAAAAGCAATGCAGGGCCGATATGCAAAATTTTGCTATCTATCCTAGTGTTCCCATCGGGTGCCAGTGTAACGACTTTGTCTTTCTTCCTGAATGAAAAACTTTCGACGGATTGGCCATCCATGCGCTGGAGGATCAGCTCACCTACAGCTTTAGCATCCTCTGCATTGACGCCTTTTTGGACAATCAGACCGGAACCTATATTTCTAAGCTCTGTGGAACTAATGAAAGGAGAGTTCTCTAGAAGGAATTCAAGAAACGTCAGTAGATCCTTAGTATCTCTCTTTATTCGTGCTGCGGTTCCAGTAACGTGCTGTTCACTAGAACTGTACTCTAGGTCCGCCAGTTTCTGTATTAGATCATTCACTGAAGCGAGTACTGGCATAGACATTGTCCATATGTTTCTCTAAAGCTCAGTCAGCCCTTTTCCTATTGTCAGCCCTCCATCTGTTTTTTAAGGTCTTCATCAGCACTGTCTCGATAACGAGGTCTGGAGCCAATCCAGCCCAAAAAACGATCACTTCGTCGGGCAATAAACTTGCCGCTTGCAAACTGTCCGAAGAGCTGTGGATTCGCTGTTTCAAGTGTTTAAAATCAAATAATCTACAAGCGTGAAACTACCACAAATCAGCATCGGTAAGTAAATGAAACCCAAAACGAACAGAAACTACAATAAATTACCGAGTCAAACTCAAAACGAGCGGAAATTAACATAAGTTGGGCGCAAAACCCCTATGCCTTCCCAAGGCCAGAACAAAATTTGCACTTTACTGAAAAAATACAAATGAATGTGCATTGTCAGTTTAATATACATATACTGATATTTAGTAATCAAAATGTTAATATTATTTGCTTTATTAAAGTTATAAAAGTAAAAACATTTATATTTTTGTCAGTAGAGTGCAAAATTTTGTTCTGGCCTTGGGAAGGCATAGGGGTTTTGCGCCTAACTTATGTTAGTTTCTGCTCGTTTTCATTTTGACTCGGCTATTTATTGTAATTTCTGTTCATTTTGGGTGTCACTTATTTAGCGATGCTGATTTGTGGTAGTTTCACACTGGTAGATTATTTGATTTTTATTTTGCTCATTTTTGTTTAATGGAGTTCTTTACTTTTCTTTGAAAAACTTATTTTGTGGAAAAAGTTTTTTGATTAATTCCTGTTCGTTTTATATTGACCTAATCTTTTCAGGGAACAAGAAAATAATACTTAAAATCTTTTCGTTTTTTAAGAGTTTATAGTTTGGCCTGCTATTTTGTGTGCTGGAGAAAAATTTTCAGCAATTTTTAACAACATAGACCCTTTTAAAAATCTGGACACAAATAGTACTGTTTAATTTAGTTTCATACCTCCTCTAGTTGACCTGAAATGGAAAACTTGATACCATTCGCGAAAAAAAAATGTTTTACTTTCTTTGATAGCGTGGATACACTTACGCTTATTTGATTTGGTTAAATTTTAAGAGCAGAAGCAGCCCCGAAAGTTTGAACATAATACCCTCAGTCGTTCTTGGAAACTGCTGAGATGCCTTATTTGGGAATTAGCATTATCACAGTGCATTTTGATTTAATATTAGGCAACATTTAGTTTTTAAACATAATGGGCGAATGGGAGGGTGGGAGTGGAAGGGGGATTAGTTGCCCTCCAATCACTTTCGACTATTAAAAAGGGCATCAGCCCTTTTTATTTTCCATCGAATGAGCCCCTTTCGAAGTTCCCACGACAACTCTTCGATACGAAGTGCCCTGGTCTAAACAACAACAAACAACAACAAAAAAATATCACTAATCACTTTCGACTATTAAAAAGGGTACTAACCCTTTGAATTTCAAATCGAATGAGCCCCTTTTCAAGTTTCTACGACAACGCCTTCTTTAAAAAACCTTATATGGCCCAGGGCATAACTTAAAACCCTTGCCCTGAGGGTTGTGGGGGAGTGTCCTCCTCAAAAGATATTTTCTATATGGAAATCAAACTACGCTGAACAAAATGGCTATCAAAATTTTGATTAGATGGGTTTTGTTGGAATGATGGGCGATGGGGGGGGGGGCTAGTTGCCCTCCAATCACTTTTGACTATTAAAAAAGGGCACTAGCCCTTTGAATTTTCAATCGAATGAGCCTGTTTCTGAAGTTTCTACGACAACGCCTTCTATAAAAACCTTATATGCCCCCAGGGCATAACTTAAAACCCTTGCCGCTGAGGGTTTGTGGGGGATTGTCCTCCTCAAAAACATATTTTCTATCTGGAAATCAACTACGCTGAACAAAATGGCTATCTCTAAATTTTGATTGGATGTGTTTGGAGGACTGATGATGGGCGTTGGGCGGGGGCGGGCTAGTTGCCCTCCAATCACTTTTTCGATTATTAACACGGGCTCTAGCCCTTTGAATTTTCAACCGAATGAGCCTGTTCTGAAGTTTCTACGACAACGCCTTCTATAAAAACCTTATATGCCCCCAGGGCATAACTTGAAACCCTTGCCCTGAGGGTTGTGGGGAGTGAGCTCCTCAAAAATATATTTTCTATCTGGAAAACAACTACGCTGAACAAAATGGCTATCTCAAAATTTTGATTGGATGTGTTTGGGAGAATTAAGGGCGTGGGGGAGGGCTAGTTGTCTCCAATCACTTTCGACTATTAAAAAGGGCACTAGCCCTTTGAATTTCCAGTGAGCTTTTTTTTGAAGTTTCTACGACAACAGCTTCTATAAAAACCTTATATGCCCCAGGGCATAACTTATAACCCTTCCCCTGAAAGCTGTGGGGGAGTATCCTCCTCAAAAACATATTTCTATCTGGAAAGCAAACTACGCTGAACAAAATGGCTATTTCTCAGAAATTTTGATTGGATGTGTTTGGGGGAATGATCGGCGTGGGGGGGGGGGGGGGGGGGGGCTAGTTGCCCTCCAATCACTTTCGACTATTAAAAAGGGCACTAGCCCCTTTGAATTCCCAATCGAATGAGCCTTTTTTTGAAGTTTCTATGACAACGCCTTCTATAAAAACCTTATATGCCCCCAGGGCATACTTAAAACCCTTGCCCTGAGGGTTTGTGGGGGAGTGCCCTCCTCAAAAACATATTTTCTATATGGAAATCAACTACGCTGAACAAAATGGCTATCCCAAAATTTTTATTGGATGTTGTTTGGGAGAATGATTGGCGTGGGGGAGGGCTAGTTGCCCTCCATTCACTTTCGACTATTAAAAAGGGCACTAGCCCTTTGAATTTCCTGTCGAATGAGCTTTTTTTGAAGTTTTTACGACAACGGCTTCTATAAAAACCTTATATGCCCCCAGGGCATAATTTAAAAACCCTTGCCCTGAGAGCTGTGGGGGAGTATCCTCCTCTCAAAAAACATATTTTCTATCTGGAGATCAAACTCGCTGAACAAAAATGGCCATCTCAAAATTTTTGATTGGATGTATTTGGGGGAAAATGATGGGCATAACGGGGGGGGCTAGTTGCCCTCCAATCACTTTCGACTATTAAAAAGGGCACTAGCCCTTTGAAATTCCAATCGAATGAGCCTTTTTTGAAGTTTCTACGACAACGCCTTCTATAAAAATCTTATATGAACCCCCCAGGCCATAACTTAAAACCCTTGCCCTGAGGGTTATGGGGGAGTGTCCTCCTCAAAAATATATTTTCTATATGGAAATCAACTACGCTGAACAAAATGGCTATCTCAAAATTTTGATTGGATATGTTTGGGGGGAATGATGGGCTTAGGGGGGGGGGGGGGCTAATTGTCCCCCAATCACTTTTGAACAATAAAAAGGGCACTAGAACTCTGATTTCCAATCGAATGAGCCCTTTTGAAGCTTCTAAGATGACCCCTTCCATATGAGTGACCTGCTCTAAAGGAAAAAATAAAAATGTTACATTGTTTCCAACATCGGTCTTATATGCCCTCAGGGCATAACTTAAAGGAATCAACTACGCTGAACAAAATGGCTATCTCAAAATTTTGATTTGATGTGTTTGGAGGAATGATGGGCGTGGGGGGGGGGGGGCTAGTTGCCCTCCAAATCACTTATGACTATTAAAAAAAGGGCGCTAGCCTTTTGAATTCCCAATCTAATGAGCCTTTTTTTTTGAAGTTTCTATGACAACGCCTTCTATAAAAACCTTATATGCCCCCAGGGCCATAACTTAAAACCCTTGCCCTGAGGGCAAGGGTGTCCTCCTCAAAAACATATTTTCTATCTGGAAATCAGCAACGTTGAACAAAATGGCTATCTCAAAATTTTGATTGGATGTGTCTCGGGGGAATGATTTGCGTGGGGGGGGGGGGGAGGCTAGTTGCCTCCAATCACTTTTGAATATTAAAAAGGGCACTAGAACTCTCGATTTCCAATCGAATGAGGCCCTTTTGAAGTTTCTACGACGACCCCTTCCATATGAAGTGCCCTGTTCTGTCCTAAAGGAAAAAAAATAATAGATTATACATTGTGCCAACACCGTTCCTTATATGCCCTCAGGGCATAACTTAAAACCCTTGCCCCGAGGGTTTTGGGGAGTGTCTTCCTTAAAAAGATATTTTCTATCTGGAAATCAAGTACGCTGAACAAAATGGCTATCTTAAAATTTTGATTGGATTGTTGTTTGGGGGAATAATGGGCGTGGGGGGGATTAGTTGCCCTCCAATCACTTTCGGTGACTATTAAAAAGGGCACTAGCCACTCCAATTTCCAATCGAATGAGCCTTTTTCGAAGTTTTTCTACGACAAACTCCTTCGATACGAAGTGGCCCGGGTATGGAGGAAAAATAATAATACATTGTGCCCACATTGTTCTTTACTTAGGCAGCGCGATCGCGCTGCTTATGATAACGGTGTTTCAAGTTATAACTTGTATGATAACGGCAAGGAACACGGAATAATGTAATTTCAGTATCTTTCCGTATTTCTTTCTTGAGTTTTTTTGCCTTTTTCCGAACCTTACTGGTAGTATTGTTTCTGGTCATCTGAAGAGTAGAGCCCTATGAGTTTCTTTGTACTGGAGTTTGGGTTGTATTCTAATTTTATGTTTGTTTTATGTATATTCCGCGCTGTAATACTAGAAAACTTTAATCATAGTTTAAAAGTCCTAAATTTTTGCTAGAATCAGGATTTAAATGAATGTGAAAGATAATCTAAAAACTTTTTTCCAATAACTCAAAATTCTGAAAGGAAATAATGATAAGGAATTTTTGGGTCTCTCTAAGCGGGGGGTGGATTGTAAAGTCTTTCGGATTTAAAATGTAGTATCAGATGGCCTAGCTGTCAACATGTGTTGACAAATAAATCCAATGTCTTTTATCAGAAAATTAAGGTAATTTCCAGGAACTTATTTTATAACCGGTAGTAAGCATTTCCGCATATACTCAACACGTGGAAAAGAATGATATATATTTGTGTGTTAAGCCCCTACTAAGGAGAGCCTAACTTATGTATTATGGAACGGAGATAAGTGTCTGCTTCTGGTTATAGCTTTGATATAAATAAAGACTTTTTATATACATCTTGTGGACTTAAATATCTTGGCCTGCAAAAATGGTATATAGTTAGTAAGTACAATTCGATGAACTTCGGCCCCCACTATTAGACAACGAAAGTAAAGCTTACATGGCTATACGCATACTCTTCCGAATCACCGAGAAACTCACTCATAATGTTGACCAAATCATGAACTGTTAACTGTCCGTCATCTTTCGCTTCAAAGAACCGCATCACCTCTTCAAATGCTTGCTTTTGATTTCATGTTTACTTTCCTACCTCTCTTTTTTGAGTCTGTCGGTCGAATTTCCTGCATGTTTCAAAGGGAGGTTCTTGCCAGATGCAAAGTTGCAGTAACATGTTTTGTGGTATACAACATCGGCTGCATGCATATCCAAATTCGGGTGCTAGAATTCGGCCGTGAACTTTCTGAGACTAGTGATCATTTCGTTTTTGACAAAGTCCCACCAGTGTCTCACCGAACTCTATTGCGGGTGCGGACGCGAAAGCTGATTTCCTTCTTGTGAGTATTCTCAAAAACCACCTCTGCTCGAACAAAAATAAGCAATCGGTTTTGAAATCGAATTGTTCTATCAGATTGAATTTGAACTCCTCCTCTGGGACTCGTTTTGCTTGGCTATAAAGAATCGCAAGTGTTGGTCAATGGCCCTTGCATTTGTGTAAGAACTTCGGCATGACTTGTGAAAGCAGTCCCCCCACAACAGCCGTCACATCTGTTCGTTTTCGCGTTTTACTTGATTTGTTTATGGTTCTCGCTCTACTTCAGTCACAGGAACTTTCTCGTCCGCTTCGAGTATTTTCTTTCTTACAGATTAAACAAATCATCATTCTAGACTAGAATTCCATCCCCAAAAATGACGTAACAAGTTACTTTAAGCGAAAGGAAAACCAAACTAATTTTAAAATTCTCAGGTATTTTTCTAGTTTGAATTAAAAAAATTTAAATTATCACTCAGACGCCATAAATATTGTTGCAGTTTTTACATAATAACTTTAGCGATTCTGTTAAAAAATTTCAAGAATTATTCTAGTTTCAATTGACAAATCAGATTTTTGTTAATTCTCTTGTACCTCAAATCTACTTCTGTATCTACCGCAAACTTTTACAAGCATCAGTTAGAAAGTAGAATTTTCAGAAAAAAAATCTGAGACGCGAAAAATCCCTCGAAACTCGTGGACGATGACGATTTTCGAAAAAGTCAGACTCAAATTTGCCTCAGAGACTGCCTAAACCTCTCCATCCTCAATCAAGTTAAGGCTAAACTATCAGACCCTGATACAGCAAATCAAGCAATTGATATTATAGTTAAAAAAAATTCATGATGCTATTTCCATTGATTACAACCCAAAATTCCAAGAAATAGAAAAATCACTCAAAGAGGACTATTTGCAATGGTTAAAAGCTTGGAAAGTAGGATTTTGTCATTGGAATCGAAAGTGGATGATTTTGAACAAGAAAAGATGTTGGATTGCTTAGTGATGAATGGAGTAAGGCAGAGGGCCTGGAAATGATCTAAAGAAAGAAGTATCGGTTATCATTAAAAACAAGATGCTGGTCCCTGGTTTTGAAGTCAATAATATTGTAAATGTTTATCGATTTAGTTTGAATGACTCTAACGATCAATCTAAAGTGTCTCCAGTGCTAATACGCTTCAAAAATGTGGAATTAGCTCGAGTTGTTTTCAAAAGCAAAGACTAAACTAGCAAAGAGTGGAATATTTTTTTATCAGAATCGCTAACAAAAAAGCGTCGTGAAATTTTAAATACGGTAAGAGATTGCTTCGGTAAATTTAATGCATGGACTGACCGCGGGCAAATTTTGGCCAAACCACCTGGTCAATCAATGATACGAAAGATTCGATTATTCGCGGATTGTGCTTAGATTTTTTTTTTTTTTTTTTTTTTTTTTTTTTTTTTTGTGCATGTATATTTTTTGATTTAATTCCATATCTAAAATCTGTTTGTCTTTTTTTTTACTGGCAAATTAGAAACGCCCCCAGTTGTAGGACGACTTTTTGAGCTTGAAAATAATCCGTTAGATGTTTTAAGCATTATAAATAATTCTATCGGACATGTCAACAATGATTTGACCACAGTGAACCACGCAGTAATAAGTAAATATGTTTCTAGTCTGAGGGAGGCTGTCAAGCGGGATGGATATTTTTCAGTGCTCCAGTTGAATATTCATGGTCTTTGTTCTTCAATTGACCATCTAAAACAGATTGTTTCTGATGGCTACCTGACGTTGTTGGTTTATGCGAGGACTTTTTAGATTCTAAAATGATATGCTTTTGGATTTGCAAGGTTATAAAATGGAACGACTGAATCGACTAAAGATGGCCAAGGGTGGTCTTGCTTTGTATATTTCTAATAATCTCCCATATTCTCTTAGAATGAATTTATCCAGAAATATCGAAGGTGTCTTTGAGTCACTTTTCGTAGATATTAAATGTGGAGGTAAGGACTTAATTGTTGGTATTATTTATCGATCTCCTAGTGGCTCTATTCCACTGTTTTCTACACACCCTTAATGTTCTACTGGATACCATCCTAAAGCAGTCGATTGAATTAATTATTATGGGAGATTTTAATATAAACTTGATGGATATAAAGTCTTTATCTTTGGATTTTCTGTCGTCCATGCTTTGCCGCAGGTACTTTACCTTCTGTATGTATCCCATCTCGCATAACAGAGAGTACGTCATCTCTGATTGACAATATTTTCTGTACGGCTACCTTGATCCAAAATTGTGTTTTAGTGAGCGACATTTCCGATCATTTCCCTGTTTACTCTGGATACTGTTTTGATAAACTGACTATTGAGAGGACTTGTGAGTCTGGTAAGAGGCCTTTCAGGTTTGGTGAAGTGGAATTGATGCTTCTTAGGTCAAGATTGGCAGAAATTTCTTGGGGTGGTTTTGAGAGTGATTCTGATTTTTGTAATTTATTTGATGCTTTTTATGAGTCTATTAAAGATGCTGTTCTTGATATTTGTTCTGTTTCACCTTCTAATCGTAAGTCCAAGAATACTTTTCCTCTAAATCCTTGGATGACCCCTGGTCTCCTTAGGAGTTGAAGGAGAAAAAATAATCTCTGGAGGGCCTTTAAGTCTGCTAGCCCTTCAATGAAAGCTATTTGCTTTCAGCGATTTAAAATTTATAGGAATATTTATAATTCTGTGTGTCGAAAGCCAAGTCCCAGTATTATTTTAATTGTTTTTCAGATTGTGGTAAAGATATACGAAAAAACTTGGCAGGTTATAAATTCTGTGCTTAGGCCCTCTTTTCAGTCTCCATCAGCCCCTTCTTTTTTGAAATCTCGATGGCAAAATCATCGAAGGTGAACTGAATGTTCAAGATGCATTTACTTCATATTTTGCGAATGTTGATAAAAGGACCGCTTCGGCTGTTGGTTCTTCTCCTTCAGGATCCAACTTCAGGTCTTATCTTGGCCACCTTGTATGAAGTCAATGTTTTTGGAACCAGCGACGGAGAGAAAGAAATTGCTAAAATTGTTATGGGATTGAAAAATTGTTCGTCGTCTGGCCCTAATAATATTCCTACTAAAGTAATTAAGTTCATACTTCCTTCCATTATTTATCCCTTAAAAAAAACTTATTAACCTCTCCTTTCAGCATGGTATTTTTCCGAGTAGTCTCAAGCGTGCTCGAGTCATCATATTATATAAGGGGGGACACGAAATGATCCAGCCAACTATCGACCATTTCTTTGTTGTTTGTGTTTAGCAAAATATTTGAGAAGGCGATGCTTTCTCTTCTTAATAATTTTCTTACATCTAAAGATTTTTTTCACGATTTTCAATTGGTTTTCGAGCAAATCATTCGACTGAGCATGCTTGTGCAGTTTTACTGAATTATCTTCACTCTGCCATAGACTCCCATTTGATTCCTGCTGCTTTGTTCCTGGATGTTCGTAAAGCCTTTGATACTTTAATCCACAGTGTTCCTCTATTTAAACTTTCTCATTTTGGCGTAAGAGGTAGTGCGTTTGACTGGTTCAAGTCTTTCTTGTCTGGTAGAATAATTTCTGTTGATCCATTTTTTCGCTCACCATCAAGTGTTGACCAGGGGGTCCCTCAAGGGTCAGTTTTTAGGGCCGGAACTGTTTTTAATTTATATAGATGACCTAATTTTTGCAGTTAGAAATAAAAATCCTCTTTATTGCTGTCGTCTATGTCATCCAACAGTCTCCCTTACCCATAATTATAGTTTGCATTCCTCGGATTCTCTTGTTACTTTTGCCGATGATACCACCCTTATTACTTCTGGAGAACAGAGGATGAGGTTCGTACAAAGTTAGTGGACCTCTTTGAGAGAGTTTCAATTTGGTTTGATGCTAACTCTCTTGCCTAAATGTTTCTAAAACTTGTTTTTTAGTTTTTTCTCGTATATCCCAGGCTTGCCCTCAATTATCTGAAATTCATTTATCCAAAGGCTTTATTAGTAGACCAAAGGATGGCCATGTCCGTTTTTTCCTAGGTATCCTCCTAGATGAAAATTTTTCTTATAAAGTATAAATCTTATCCAGGATGTAAATCGTTCGGCAACTAAACCGTTACTTGATATTAAAAAACTATATTCTTTCCTGTGCGTCTTTCGCTTTTCTTCAGCTCCATGGTGATATTCCTAGGTCCCTTAGGTTTACGTCTTCTTTTGTATCTGATCGGTCAAATTATCAACTCTGTAGTTCTCTAAATATCCAAATTCCCCATACACCACAATAAGATCCGATTTTAATCCTCTTGTTGCGTGTCATTTGACATGGAACACCTTCCCGATTCGGCTCGAGAATGCCACTCGTTTGGCACCTTCAGAAGACTAGTAAAAAAAATATTTGTTTCCATGTGATTAATTTTCTTTACTTTTGCCTGCTGCCAATAGTTTTGATAAAGCTTATTTAGTGAACTCTCCTGTTTTTTTTTTTTTTTTTTTTTTTTTTTGTTTTTTTTTTTTGTGAAGCAAATTTTTTCACATGTTAAAAGTTCAAATGCTTATGTTTATATGTTTAAATATTAATGTTATGTCTATATTGTTTAAATCTTAAGCGTTTAGATGTTTAATGTTTATTTGATCTTTTCATAATCCCCCTCCTACAGGCCATGGAGCCTTTGTGGGGATTTGTAGATTGTTTATGCAATTACTTTAGTGATATATGGAAAATAAATCTATCTATCTATTCTATCTAAAAAATCAAACCCCTAAACTACTTCCTAAATTCGGAATTGTCTTTTCAAGACGGCATTCTTTACATTAAAAATTCACCATCGACCTAAGAAAAACTCGAATTTTTGAAAGAGCTAGAGCGGTAAACTTTTCGGATTTGGAATCAGCACATAAGTTTTGGTCGGAGAGTGAAAGAATCATTTGTATAGCAATTTGTTTGAGGTTGACCCTTTTTTCACAATTTTCCTAGAACCTCTCCCCCAATTCGACTTTCTCTCAAAGTTTTGAGCCCAAACAATTCTTTTGAAAACATTTAGTTTCATGTTCATCAACAAAAAAGAAAGTGGAGAAAATGACATATCTAATCAAATTTGCTGGTATTTTCTAAATTAACATTTTTTTTTGCCTCAACCTCGAATCAACCTACAAAAACTCAAATTTGTGAAAGAGTATGAGCGGTAAACTTTTCTGATTCGGAATCAGCACATATTTTTGGGTCGGTTAGTGAAAGAATCATTTGTATAACAATTTGTTTGAGGTCAAGCACATTTTACTAGACTACATAGAATTTTATCTCTCTTATTTTGAAAAAATTATTTGTGGAAAAGGTAAAAATCATTAGACCACACAATGCGATTTCAGGATGCGTGAAGACAAAACGTAATTCCTGAATTAATCGCGTATATATTATATATATATATATAGATATATATATATATATATATATATATATATATATATATATATATAATATATATATATATATATATATATATATCTATATATATATATATATATATATATATATATATATATATATATATATATATATATATATATATATACAATTATTTTCTGTTTATATATATATAGATAGATATTTATTGCAATAAAAGCCACTTTGGGCCATGGTAAAAAAAAAAATGGAAAATCACACAAAATAATAGCACATGATTTTAACACTCATAGCAAAGTATAGTAGCTTACATAACAATAACAACGCAAAATTACAAAACAAAACAAAAACATAATAAAAAAACATATATATATATATATATATATATATATATATATATATATGTTTTTTTAATATGGTTTTGTTTTTTTTGTTTTGTAATTTTGTGTTGTTATTGTTTTTTTATATATATATATATATATATATATATATATATATATATATATATATATATATATATATATATATATGTATATATATATATATATGGTTCAAAGTTGTGAACAAAAGACACAACTTTGGTTCTCCTATGTTATCGATTGAAAATACTTCAGGATTTCTGTTCAAAAATGGTGCAGCATGCTACCATTCTGCCAAAAAGTTCGCATTGCAAGGGGCAAGGAAGGGGGGCGTTGAAGGTATGAGGACCCCGTTTGTGCCTCCATCAATATTGATGGAAAACCCTTATATGATGCCGCTTCAAATGCAACAAAATCTACCTTTCTGCAAGATCTGGTAGGGAGTGGGGGGTTATTGGGGGGCCGTACTGGCCCATTTTGTGCCTCGAATCATGCAGATTTGAAAATTATAACACGCCTTCGATTAAACAAGATGTAACACGCTTATCTTTTTTGCTAAAAAGTAGGATGTGGAAAGGGCGAGAGTTTGGGAGGGGCCACTGGCTCATTTTGATCATCCAATTCTACCTATTGAAAATCCTTTTATGATTATGGTTCAAAAAAGCCGCAACATATTTACCTTTATGCTAAAGGTTTTGGAAAGACTATAAAGGATTTTGGGAGGGGTATGTCGTACTCCAATCTTGCTGATGGAAAATTCTCCGATGATTCAGTTCCAACAAGGTGCAATCCGCTTACCTTTTTGCTAAAGGTGTTTTGCGACGGCGTTAGAGAGGCTATTGACCATGGGCGTATCCAGGGTTTTGTTTGGGGGTTGGGGGTACAAAACTTAAAAAACGCATCAAACATTTGTGCCTTTGTTATGTTTTTATGAGTGGGACAAAATCTCGGGGATGGTAGATTCCGCGTAAAAAAGGTGTAAGATGTCTACTTTTCTGCTAAAAAGCCAGTAGTAAGATGGAAGAGGGTTCCTTTGCCCACTTCAAGTCTTCGGCTATACAAATTGAGAATCCTTATGTGGTTGTGTTTCAAAAGGTGCATATGCCTACCTTTTTATCAAAATTTGGGATGGAAGAGACAGGGGGAGGTGAATAGAGGGACTATGGGGTAACTGTTTTTTTTTTTTTTAACAAACCAGGCTTAGCTTGCTTTTTAAAATAGTCATTATTCAATTTTGTTTTAAGTACCACGTAAATGAATTGCCCAGTTCCTCGGAATTTTCAAAATGGCCTATCCCATGAACAAGTTTTTACGCAAAACAACTGAAGCAATTATTAATTCAAATAGCTCTTCAATGAGTATTGATCAATGTTGGAAAGAAATTGTCTCTCTCTTAGTTCAGAAATTGATTTTCTTGCGTGACAACTTTCCAATATCACTACTAAGAAAGGAGAAAGGGGAACCCCAATTTTTTGAACAATAGCGAGACTATTAAGAAGGTGCATGTTATACCGTCCTTTACCTCAGCCCCCCCCCCAATAAAAAAGGAAACCGCAAACTCAATACAATCAAGAAGAGAAATTGTTTTGGAAAGTAGATGGTAGTACTTTCGGATTCGTAGGAAAATGCTCCTTTTTTAGATATCTCTGTTTTTCTTAAGAACCTATTTTGGCAATAGGTCCAGGGAACCTTTGCACATCTGTGGCACTTTTAGCCTTTAATCTGACTTCAGTTTGAACCTTCCCCGTGCTCGCTTGAACGGAGCCTTCCGCTCGAAACCAGAAACGTGGTTCAAAGCAAAGAAATGAAAGTTTGGTGGAACAATTTGGAAAATCGTCTCTTACATAGGAAACTCTGCCTGAGCATACACATTGTTGGTCTTGGCTCAAAGACAAGCGGAAACCATCCTATGTTGCCTCAGGCAAGAATCATATGCAGCTTTCCAAAATGTAAGTACGGCTCTTCTGATACAGAGATTACACCCTTACCCCTTTTTTTCCTAAAAATAGAGTCAGCGACAGAAAAATAGGATATAAACCAAAGTTTGTCTCCCGCAAACACAATTAGATTGCACTCTTATGATCCCTTTAAAAACGTCGCCTTTTTGTAAATCTTGCAGTTTGAAGATTTCGAGTTATATGGTAGTTTTAGTCAAATATTGATTTATTAGGTTTGCCTAATAATTTATTATTTACTTTTAATTTATTTATTTATTATTTATTTTTATTAATTTTTATATTATTATTTTATTAATTTATATTATATAAATTAATAAATAAAATATATTATTAAATAATTAAAAATATTAAATATAAAATATATAAAATATATTATATATTTTATTAATTTATATTATATATTATTAATTTATTTATTTACTTTAGGATGACACTCAAACACATGACGTTGACCTGGACTTGGATGAATTGTTGGATTTAGATGATGATATATCCAGAAAAAGATTTCTCAGGGTTCGTTTGTTTTTTTTTCTTTTCTTATTTTATCTAATTTCAAGTCTTATCAGGGGTGGTTTTTTTTAAAGGTTATACACAATTTGCTACAATATGTTAGGTTTAGTATGCTCCTAAACGGTGGAACGTTACCCTTAGCGTATTCGTTGAGCTAGTCATTGATACCTGAAACTAATACAGTTAATTGACCAGACTTATCCTATCCCATGCTGATTGGGTTTCTTATATTTCAGCTAACCACGAACCTCTCCGAAAATTCTGTGTCAGTAACCATAGTTTTTCCTTCTAGTCGTCTCCTTTTGATTTGTTCCATTTATTTCAACCAAATATAAAACGGCCTTTGAAATAGTGCGAAAGTTAGAAGTAGGCCTTAATGTTATATTTTATTCTAAACCCCTCACGGAGAATACGTGAGAGAAAAGGTCTGGGGACAGATATGTCGGGGTATCGTCATGTTATGAATCTTCCAATTTGACAAATGATAGATTTCTTGGCTACCTGCTACCAGCTTTCAAGCGAGGCACTTGAAAGCTGCGTACGCCCTGGAAATCTGTCCCTGTCTCTCTGGCATATTGAACGACGAATCGCGAGTAGAATTTATTATTTAGCCGCTGGTAATCCGGCTTATTAATGAAGATCAATCAGCCAGATACGAGATATGGTTGCCACCGTCAATAGGATTTTACTAGATCTAGTAAAATAAAAAACAATCTAGTAAATTTAGAGGATCTAGTAAATTTCCCGAAATCTAGTAAAAAGTCGTGATTTATAGTAAACAAAACTTTTGTTATTTTCCATGAATTCAGGGAAAAAATTAGGGTTCATTCATTACAAAATCTGATTTCGACTACGTTAGAGATTATGGCTACTACTGCTCTCATTTTTGCGATTTCGCGTCAATCCTAGCGCTTAAAAATCTCTACTTTTCTCTCGGCTTCTTCTTGATACTCCCTTGAAAGGCAAACTATTTTAAACTCAGAACTGGTATGCCGGTTTCATTTGTTTCAGAAAAATTTCCCCGACTCTCATAACAGCTGCTACGTTTGTTAGTTAGCTTTGTCCCTTTTTAAAGACGCTGCTGGAAACGAACTTTTCCCATACATGCCCAAGTTCCTTCTGACTCTCTGCAGCTTGCCCCATTCAAGTGCTGGAGCAGAGAGACAGTTCTTGATTTGTCGGTCATCAAAACCAAAAACAGGAATAGGCTAAATTTATCGAGTGCTTCGTCCTTGATGAAAACGAAGCAACTTGTTCTCAGGTCATCAAGTGGAGTACATGACTGGGTGATCCCCAGCAATTTAACTCGGGCTACCAAGAAATGAAAAACAGTAGATCCTTTCAGTCAGATTCGACACTATTGGATACTTTAAATTCGGATGAGGCCGAGAACGATTAAAGCCTTTTAAGTGCGACCTTTTTTAATTGTCACTACATATTTTTTTCTTACTATTCGATTTGTATGATTTGCCAATGGTATTTTTTTAAAACTAATTATTGTATGTTATATAAGTTTTCTTTTTCTTGGCAGCCCTAGTCCGATTTGAGGTGCACTTTTTAATTTACATAATTTTAAAACTAAACCGGTAGCTGATTATGTCATTTCCGTTTTGAAGTGACATAGATTGTATTGGTTTTTGATTCCCTTGAATACGAACGAGAGAGAATCCGGAAAAAATCAGTTAAAAAAAAAAAAAAAATCTAAATTAATTCCTTTAAAATCTGCCAGAAACCCTTGTAAGCAGCTTATCCCTTATTAAAGACCAGCCCAATTAGTGTTTTAGAACTGGCAAACTTACTCTTAAAAATGCAAAATTGAAGGGTTTAGATTTCAAACCTAAAAACGGAAACTGGGGACAAATTTCAAAAGCCGTCACTTTCAAACACACCTCAGATTCTAAGCACTCCATCGCCTGAATTGTTTCGTGAATATGAGTTGTAGCTGTTTTTCTTCGTTAATTGTTTTTTAATTTTTCAATATATCTAAATTTTATGACCTGAAGATCATTGATAAATTTAAAGCCGGGCTTCACCAGCAGGGTTTCCAGAATCTAAGATTCCAGACTATTGTTTGACCTCTTGGATACACCGCATCTGGAATATGAAGCCTGTCCAGTAGTACATCCAAAAAATCAAAAAAAAGGATTTTTGAACTTGTAGGTTTCAGGAATTTTCAATCATACTATGAAAACGGAAAGAGAAAGAGAAAAGAGAAAAAAAGGAAAAAATATTGTGAAAATCCTATTGATGATCCTCCTATAGTAAAAATAGATACTTGATGGTGCGCGTGCGGCGGTAGCCGCACTTGCAAAAATTTTTTTGAGCATTAGTAAAAACAGATGCAATTTAGTAAATTTTTCCTCTCAGATCTAACAAATTCTTGCAGGCCAGGGTGGCAACACTGATACAGCATCAGTTATGCCCTAACTGAGGATAAAAAATCAACTAGACGCAACAACACGCATATCTAACTTTCTAATCCTAATTTCAAACCGTAGCCAATATGATTAATTCATTAATTTTTGTTCTTTCGTAAAATCATTTCAATACGCTAGGCAACTTTCAATATGTCAGGGAACCTGGGACAGATTTCTGAAGCGTCCGTCCGAGTTCTTTATTTTACTTGCTGCATTTGTATGAACAACAACTTAGATTGAGTTTAGTTCTTATGCTTTGAGGCAAATTAAAACTGGATTAGCTTGAATACATGATGCATTTTTAGAAGTTGCAACGTTGAGTTAACTTCAGCAAATAGAGCAGGAAGGAGATTTAAGGCAGAAAAGGCGCAGTTTGAGACCGTCTTTAAGAAATTTTTCCTTCTGGGGCATACTATTTAAAAAAAATTGAAGGGGTTTGACAACTATAGCGTTTAATTGATGGCGAAGGAACAAGACTAAGGTAATGCATTTTGATTCCTGTTCCAAACAATAAAAGTACGAAGAACAATAGGGAAATCTTTTTGCAAGACAGTGGAGACATTTGAATGAATATTTCGGCCCTATGTCAAGGGCCGTCCTCAGCAAGACAAAAATATATGAAAGAAAAAAGACTCACAACAACATGCGACCAGTAAAACCAAAAAGTAAATTTTTTTTTTCAAAGCAGTCCTAGCATCCTTACTTCAGCGAAGTTCAACCAGGACTGATAATAAGTAAGGTAAAAACAGGCGATTCAATGAGATGAAAGAAAATAATTTAAAAACACGTTCTTATTGCTAATCCAGCCTTTTTGGCAGCTAGCCTCAAAGGTCTCTTTGTGACCGGTTCTGTGTTAATGTCTATCCGTTTTTTTAAAATATTTTGTAAGATCATTTTTAATTAAATTTGTGTATAGAGCATTTAGTGTATATTCCCCCAAGTCCCTATTTAAGGAAATATTATTATTAATCTTAAAATCTGATTTCAACTGATTCTCGGACTACCTGCTTTATGCCTAGGTCATTGCTAATAAGGGCGGATTCATCAAAAACTATATTGTGGCTAGGATTTTCAAAAATATGGCTGCCTAATGCAGAATCAGATGAAACAGAGGAAATATTAGAATTTAGAGCTTTGACTATATCATCTTTATGCTGTTGTATGCGCTTTTCTAAATTCTGGTGTGTTCTACCTACATAATATTTGCCACAATCGCATGGTATTTGATAGACCCCTCTTTGGCGACTAACTGGGGTTTTATCTTTACCAGAATTTAGAAAATTTTTGATTCTAAAATTATTTGTGAATACTACATACAGATTATTTTTTGTGCAAACTTTTTTAAGATTTGTAGTGATTTTTGGGATGTATGGGAGGTAAATTATGTTTAAGGGCTTGTCAGAAATCTTGTCAGATTATTTTATAAAAAGCTTCTTATTCTAAGTAAAACGGCTCTTATGTTTCAGGATTCGTTCTTACAGAATTGGGGCAAAAAGACAAACCTTAATGTAAAGAGCGAAATATTGAGTAGGAGGCAAATCCCTCATATACAGAATAATTTTTGTTCGTTTTTAAGTTATGATGTTGCTCCCTACTTTCAATGGAAAAAACTTGTATTTTGTTTTAATTTCTGATCGTTTTTCAAATCCTGCCAGGACATCCGCCCCCCACCCCCCCCCCTCCATGGAAAATTTTCCTCTCCCACGAAATTCCGCCATGGGTAGTTCCTCCCGTGTAAAATCCCCTTCTCACCGGACAGTTCTACCCTCTCTGGAATTTCCCCCAGAAAATTTCTTGCGGACACTTCCGCCTGGAAAATTCTCCTTAGCCTACTTTCATTTGTAAAAAAGAAAAAAGACCTTGTTTTACATTAATTTCTAATCGTCTTTCAAATAATCCGGGAAACCCCCCTCCGTGGAAAATATTCCTGGAATTCCGTATCCCCCCCCCCCCCCACCCACACACACAATGGAAAGTTTCTCTATTGGAAAATTCTCCCATCAAGAATTTCTCTGCTGAAAATTTCCCCATGGAGAATTTGTCCCGTGAGAAATTCCTCTCCTCGGAAAATTTTTCAGACAATTCCAACCCCTTGACAATTCCCTGGAACATCTCCACATGTAAAATTGAGTCGACAAAGAAAAAGTACACAAATAAACAGAATCTTGTGAGGAATTTGGCAAAATCCCCGTGTAAAATTTCCCCTTGATAGTTCATCCCCGTAAAATTCCCTATTTACGGAAAAGTTCTCCCTGTGGAAAATCCCCCCCCCCAGAAGATCCCCTGCAGAAAATCCCCCCTCCCCCAAAAATGTCTGTTACTTCTCAATAACAAATACTATTTGTAAACAATACGCAAATTTCATAACTTACAGCCTTTTCCCCAGAGGCTATGGGGGTATGTCATCCCCAGAGGCGTGTTTTTTTTTTTACCTTCAACAATGCTGGACAAAATGGCTATCCCAAAATTTTGGTCGGATGACTTTGGGGGAAAAAGATCGCGCAGAGAGGGGGGCTAGTTGCCCTTCAATCCTTTTTTTCACTGAAAAAAGACACTATGACTTTTAATTTCCGTTTCAATGAATCCTCTCTTGATCTTATACTGTCATTGATTCAGTACGGTCCCCTGGAAAAAAAATGAACAAAAAAAAGAAAGAAAATAAACACGCACCCGTAACCTTTGTTCTGGCAAAAAAAACTACAAAATTTTATATTTTTGTAGGTGGGAAAAAATACAATACCTGTTTTTTTCCCACAATACCTCTACAATTAAACTCTGAACCTTACAATTAATGCTGAACCTGATGGTTTGATTTTCATTAAGATTCCTCGACTTTTTGGGGGTGTTTCCCTTTTTTTCGAAAATCACACAAATATTTTAGGATCGTAGCTTTTGAGGGCTAAAATTAAACTTGATGAATTTTATATATTTGCAGTCAGCATAAAAGCTAATTCTTTTGATGTATCTATCGTTATCAAAATTCCGATTTTTAGAGTTTCAGTTACTATTGTGCCGAGTCGCTGCTTACTTACAGTTCATTACCACGAACTGTTTGCCCCATCTAGGGGAAAGCAAAAAGCAGGGTGCTTCGAACAGGATGGAACGTTGTCATTTTGAAATGACCAAGGACCAGGAATTTTGAAATAGAGGGGGGACAAAGAGAAGTAGTGTTCGTAAATAATTTCTTATTCCACACTGCTTTCCATTTACGAAAAATTAAGTAAGAAAAACGGGTTTTAATTTTGTTAAAGCAGTGAATAAATAACAACAAAATAAACACTTTATTAAAAAAAAAAAAAAGCGCTCCGAATATTTCGGCCCCACGTCCGGAAGCCTTTCTCAACGGAAAAAGAAAAAAAAAAAAAGAAAAACAAAAAAAAATGTTCTTAAAAAAAATAATAAAGAATAATTATTTTTTAAAGAACATTTTTTTTTTTTTTTTTCTCTTTTTTATCTGTTGAGAAGGGCTCCCGGACGTGGGGCCGAAATATTTGGAGTGTTTTTTTTTTTTTTTAATTAAGTGTTTATTTTGTTGTTATTTATCCACTGTTTTTTAATAAATTAAAACCCGTTTTTCTTTCTTAACTTTTCGTGAAGTAATGTCCGAATTGGCCTCAGGGGCCCTCGGTGCTGCGACAGGCTGTTAGTAGTGGTAGAAAATTTGGTCTGACTGTTTGAGTATGTTATTCTGCTTTTATCGACGATTCTTTTCTCAAACAAGATTATTTGCATGGTGATTCTGAACCAAGAGCATGTAGTATGTCGATTCTACATGAAATTAATTAATTAAAAAAAAGTTTTTGGCTGAAAATAAAGGGTGAAGTAGAAACTTAAAACGAAGAGGAATTACTGCTTCGCAGCTTATGCAACACGTTTTTTAAACTGTTGAGAAGGAAACATGTTAGGAAAAGATTTTGGATATGCGGTGGTATGCTCCGGCAAACCAATGAGGGGTTGGCGTCCCTGCCCGCTGAGCTTGAGAGTGGTAGGTACCGCAAAGGGCCGACTCTTGCCGCTATTGGGGTCACTACCACCTTTGCTGAGGTTAAGTATGAGGTCTTATGACCGCTCCTTATCTGATGAGGCAAAGTCTGTCTTAGGAGTTCTTTTGTCCGCTGTTTGGGCCAGCTACCCATCCAACCGGCATTTACCAAGTTTTTCAAACGGAAAAAACAGCCTCGGATCGGACTTCCTTCCAGAAGACGACCAAATGCGGCAATTCTTACGGGTACGTTTACTGTTACCCACTGCAATGTACGTGGTCTCCGATCCAAGTTGGATCACCTACAGCATATAATGAATGAGGTCTCCCCTTCTGTCATGTGTGTATCTGAGACCAACCTGAATTCTAGCGTCATTGATAGTGAGATCAGTATTCCTGGTTACACTTTGCTCAGGCTGGATCGCAAAAAACCCGAGAAGCTCGACTTTTGGTGGAGGTGGTGTTGCTATGTATCTTAAAAACAACATCCCTTTTTTGGCACTTTCGATCCTAGCGATAAGGAGGTCCTTTGGGTTAAAGTAAACCTATCAAACAAATCATTTGTTATTGGCACAGTCTATAAACCACCAAAGATGAAAATCACCAAACATCTGGAAGATTGCTTGGAATTTGTGAAGCAAAAGTTCCCTAAATCAGGTATAATAATCCAAGGAGACTTCAACATTCATCACGGCCCCTGGCTGAAAAGTCGTACGACTGATGCGGTAGGGCTTAACTCTGCTAGACCTGAGTCTTGCTTACGGCCTAGAACAACTTGTTGAATTCGACACTTACATCGGCCCTCATGGTCATCCAGGCTTGATCTCTTCTTAACTGATCATTCGGATTCCTTTAGTGTTGAAAGCTATCCTTTTGCCAGCGACCATGTGCAGTTATAGCTCGTAGAAATCTCAAAATACCTCCACCTGTAAAGCACGAGCGGATCATCAGGCAGTATCACCGCACATACTGGGATGGTCTGCGAAACTTGTTATCGACATAGCCGTGGATTACAGTTTTAAAAGAAGCCCCACATAAAGCAGCGGCACTTTACGAAAAAGCTATTATAGAGGCTAATGAACAATTCGTCCCCCATCAAAAACAGTAAAAGTCTCATCTCGAGATAAGCCATGGTTCAATACTGGTTGTAGAAAGGCAATCAGGGCCAGAAAGAAGGCTCACAAGAAATAGCGTTCAATTGAATCCGACGAGGACCGGGCTGCTTTTATTAGCGCTCGAAACTAGTCTGTTAAAGCTGTACGTCAAGCTAGAGCCAATTACAAGCACAAGTTTGTAGACGAACTGAAAAGTGCCCCTGCAAAGCGGTGGTGGAGGGTCGATAAAGAAGCCCTACCATCATCTAAATCAACATCAATTCCCTCGCTTCATGTTGAAGGGACGATGATCCAGTCAGTCAGGCCAGGAAAAGGCAGATTTTCTTCCACAAGCCATTTCAAAGGTCTCCTAACTTGATGAGGACGGAGTCTTTCCTCTCCCCTTTCCGCCACGAACAGATGCAAAAATCACCAGCGTTAACATAACTACTAGGAAGTTGCTCAGAACACTAAGCCAGCTGGATGTTACCAAAGCTCCAGGACCTGACAAGATTCCCAATCTCATCCTTAAAAGATGTGCCCCTGAACTTGCTGGTCCTCTCGCCTCTCTCTATAGAAAATGCTTTGCAGCGGAATATTCCCGAAAGCCTGAAAAACTGCTCATTTGGTCCCTGTTCCATAGGCAGAGTCTGACCTTACTAATGTAGGATCATATCGTCCAATAAGTCTGCTGTCCTGCGTAGGTAAAGTTTATGAAAGTGTCATTAATAAGACCCTTTACCAATACCTTGAGTCACACTGTTGTTGGCAGACACGCAATACGGTTTTTTTGCAGAAAAGCGGTCTACGTTAGACTGTTTGATTGCACAGTATCAAAAGTGGGTTGAGCTCCTTTCTCAGGGACACGATATTCGCCTTCTCTTCTTTGACATTGCAAAAGCCTTTGATCGTGTATGGCACAAGGGACTTAATTGTAAACTGAAAGCCTATGGAATTCATGGTCGACTATTTGACGTGCTTGCTGACTTTCTTCGTCAACGATCGATGCAAGTTGTCCTCGATGGCTTCATATCAAAAGAACACGCAGTTTTATCAGGAGTACCACAAGGAAGTATTCTTGGGCCAACTCTTTTCTTGGAGTTCATAAACGACCTAGGGGACAACCTTGTGAAAAAACCTCAGCACTTTGCGGATGACACAACAACAAAAACATCAATCGCAAAAGATGAAGATCCCAGTGAACCCCAGAAGGAGCTTCAGGGTGACCTGGGGAAAATTGAGACGTGGGCAGATGCATGGCTTGTAAGTTTTTAACACATCGAACATGAAAGAGCTCCTAATTTCTAAGGCGCGTAATATGAGGGCTCATCCTGATTTCGTCTTCAAAGGAGAGGTAATAACGCGAATTGATACACCGCGCCTACTTGGAGTTAATTTCTCTTCGGATCTCTCATGGACTGAGCATCTCAGTAAAATTAGATCCTCTTGCACCAAGAAATTAGGAGTTATCCTAAGATGCAAAAATCTTCTCCCTGATGATTCTATTCTGCCACTTTTCAATTCGTGCATCAGACTTGTCATGGAGTATGCATGTCCTCTCTTCGCTGGTGCACCAAAAGTCAAATCACTCCACCTCAACATATTCAAAATAGAGCAGCAGTGCGTGAGCAACCTTTGGCAACACGAAAGCTAAAACCCCACAGCTGATCCAGGAACGTTTCGATGTGGCGTCCATGTCGGTTTTCTATAAGTACTTGTATAACCCTCCATTGGAGGAGCTATCGAAGTTCGTTCCTGATAAAGCAAAGCCCTTGCGATCAAACTTGCCGAAGTACAGCTCGTCATTATTACCTTGAGCAGGGTACTCCCCGCCAAGAATATCTGAAAATGGGTTTCGCCCGGCGATCAGTTGCCACATGGAATAGATTGCCGGCAGAGGTAATCCCAAAAAATCCTTCCCTTGACGCGTTCAAGAGAAGGTATAACAAGTACCTCAGTGTTAGAAAATGAGGTAACTGCCAGGACTAGCGGCAAATCATCATTTGTGATGGAGCCGTGAAGCCTGTAATAAAAAAAAGAAAAAAAAGATTTCTTACTGCATGATCTGCAGAAAATTGCAGTTGACATATTTTGGCTGCAATTCCACTGTTCTTTACTGCCAGCCCCCTCCCCTAATGTGCAAATATATAGCCTAAATTATATATTTCCCAAGAATTTTGTCATCTGTCACTTTTGTTTCAACCCGTGTACCCATAGATTGAATCAACTGTGACAAACTCAAAGAAACGGAGAACGCATAAGAAATATAAAATTTGGGCCATATATGTGCACATTAGGGGTTAGGGGAGGGTAAAATATAGTGGTATTGCAGTCAAAAGTGTGTTAACTACAATCTTTCTGCATGTTATAAAGTAAGATTTTTTTTTCTTAACATGTTTCCTTCTCAACAGCCCCAATTCTTGGCTTATGCCTTTTCGAGTACCAGGACCTGCCTCACAAAAACTATTGATTTTTACAAAAAAAAAAAAAAAAAAAAAAAAATCAAGTTCTCTCATTTTTTTCTTTCGGACATTTCTGTTGTTTCAATTGCAAATCAAACAGTTCGTGGTAACGAACTGTAAGTAAGGAGCGACCCGGCTCAATAGTAACCGAAACTCTAAAAATCAGAATTTTGATACCAATAGATACATCAAAGAATTGGATTTTATGCTGATTTTTAATATATAAGTTTAATCAAGTTTAGTCCAACTCATCAGAAGCTACGAGCCTGAGAAAATTTGCCTTATTTTTGAAAAAAAGGGGGAAACACCCCCTGAAAGTCATAGAATCTTAATGAAAATCTCACCGTAAGATTCAAAGTATCAGAGAACCCTATTGTAGAGGTTTCAAGCTCCTGTCTGCAAAAATATGGAATTTGGTATTTTTTTGCCAGAAGAAAGATCAAAACACACATCACGGATGTGTGTTTATTTGTTGTTGTTTTTGTTTTTGTTGTTGTTGTTTTTCTCCAGAGGGGATCGTATCGATCCCGTGACCCTAGAATGTCGCGATAGGGCTCTTTCGAACGGAAATTAAAAGTTCTAGTGCCCTTTTTAAGTGACCAAAAAAAATTTAACGGCAACTAGGCCTCGTCCCACACTCATTTTTTCACAAAGTCATCGGATCAAAATGTTGAATAGCCATTCTGTTCAGCATAGTCGAAAAAATCTAATAACTATGTCTCTGAGAACGACTTAATCCCCCAAAGTCTCGGGGGAAGGACTGCAAGTTATGAACTTTGCCCATTGTTCCATATAGTATTGGTTATTAAGAAGTTTACAGACGTTTTCAGGGGGGATTTTTTTGTGGCGTAGGGTGGAAAGGTTCGTGGGGAGAGGGGTTACGTGGAAGGATCTTTCCATGGAGAAATTTTCCATAGGGAAGATAATTTTTCATGAAGGGAGCGCCGGATTTCCCAGCATTATTTAAAAAAGATTAGAAATTAATAAAAAAAAAAATTCAACTGAAAGTAAGGCCAGCAACATTAAAACTTAGAACGAAAAGAAATTATTACGTATATGAGGGGGTTCGCCTCGGAACAAAATTTGAACTTTAGCGTAAAGAGCGAGGTATTGACGAGGGGGCGAACCTCCTCATATACGTAATAATTTCTGTTCTTTTTAAGTTTTAATGTTGCTCCTTACTTTCAGTGGAAAAAAAAAACTTCTTTTTTTAAATTTAATTAACAATGAAGAATCTATTTAAGAGTAATTGTTAGTTTCCACCTTCCTATTCTTAGTGACGCCAATTTTTTTTTTTATATATTTATGTCAATTGTCAATTGATAAACAAGAGAAACCTGTCTTCAGTTCACCATCGTTTTGGCAATTGGTTGTTCTATATCTTCCAGGCCTGAGTAATGTATATTTAAACGTTTCAATCTCAATGTCGTCCAGATGTTCCGCTCATATCAAATTTTTAGAGGGGGACTAAAACGCTTATCCTTGAAGTCTCGTGTAGAAAAAAAAAACAAGACGTTTCATCTTTTGCATAAGCGATTTGCACTTTGATACGGTAATAGAAGTGTGTTTTTATTCTTGGCCCATTAAATTTTTTTATCTAAGGGGACGAAAAGAAAAACAATTGATTATTGAGCAAGTTCTGAGATTGGGTTTAAATACCCGTAGCTCATTTCAGAGCTCATTAAATAAAAAAAAGCAAGTTTTTTCAACTGAAAGCAAGGTGCGACATTAAAACTTAAAATTAACAGGAATTATTCCGTATATGAAAGGGGCTACTCCATCCTCAACACCTCGCTCTTTACGCTAAAGTTTGGCTCTTGTCACAACTCTACTTTTTATAATAATAAAATACTATAGCGTAAGGAGCGAGGTGTTGAGTACGGAGAAGCCTCTTTCATATACGGAATAATTTCTGTCCATTTTAAGTTTTAATGTCACTCCTTACTTTCAGTTGAAAAAACCTTTTTTGTTTTTTATTTAATTTTTGATCGTTTTTCAAAAAATGCCGGGGAATCCGTGAGACACAAAATGGTGTACACGATTTTTGATGGCCATGTGGTCTTCAAAAACAAAATACAAATAATACAAAAACTACAGAATACAAAAAACAAAATACAAAATTCCACATATTTGAAGATTGAAGCTTGAAACCGCTACAGTAGAGTTCTCTGATTCACTGAACCTTATGGTGTGATTTTCGTTAAGATTCCTTGACTATCTCCCCCTTTTTTTTTCAAAATAAAGCAAATTTATCAGGCTCGTCTCTTTTGATGATTAACACTAAACTTTAAGAATATTATAAATTTAGAATCGGAATGATAAGCCGATTCTTTTGATGTATCCATTGATTTAAAAATTCCGTCTTTTAGAGGTTCGCTTACTATTAAGCCGCGTTGCTCCTTAACCATGAAATAAGTCAACATAATATTTGTTAAGATGGGGCATGAAATAGAACCTTTACTTCTTACACCTTTTAAACTTTCCCGCAAGAATGTGAAACTGTGTTACGTAAAGGAATAGTCCGGATTTGCACACGTTCGATTATTTTCATGAAAATGAAAATAAATAAATGGCATTTTTTCATTAGGTAGTTTTTTTTCAAAGTTCGTCTTTTAGTTTCCACTTATTTAAGGAGATGGGAGGGGAGTATATAAGAGGGTGGATTATCAACCTCTAGCCCAGAGTTTTCGACCATGGTGATCACAACGCTAACCGTCTTGTGATTCTCACCCTTCTATCTCCCGAAATGGCACCAAAAAATTTAATTTTTGGTTCCATTTGGCACTTAATAATGGAGTTATTGAGTCTAATTTCTGTTAGGCAATAGCTTTTGTAATTGAGTCGATAAGCATCTTGCGACCTTGCGGTGGCCAGCTAGCCTTAGCAGAGAAGATTTAGAACCAAACGAGGAGACGCATGCTAACCTAACTAATTATATAATAATGCTAACATACACATTGTTGTTTACTTACAGTTCAATACCACAAACTGTTTGATATCCCCTCTAAATTCAGCAAAAGCACTGGTTTAGTCAACTATTTTCATTCACTGTCTAATTAAGCTCTAGGTTTTCACCCTTTAGGGGTTTAAAATTTTAAATTGATGGTAACAGGCTATAGTAAAAAAGAGCTTTGTTTTCGCAATTGTCTAGCTCGGGGGGGGGGGGCTACCAATTCGAACAACCGTCACAAGCACTAAACATCATTTCGTCGACAAGGAAAATCCATCGGAACCACTAACCGTCAGAACGTCGACAGTCATAACATCGACATGTCAGTTCATCGACAGTCACAATCGCCACCAATCAGAACGTCGACAGTCATAACATCTAAAAAAAAATTAGATGTTATGACGTGTCGATGTTATGACTGTCGACGTTCTGACGGTTAGTGGTTCTGACAGATTTTCGTTGTGTCAAAAAATCTATAAGCTTATATAATAGCAATAAGTATATAATAGTTTAGAAACAAATTTCGGTTATATATTTGCACATCAGTGGGGGTGGGGGTAAAGCATAGCACATATTAAATACGTAACCTATCCTAGGTACCTTTTCCACCCTAAGCCCCAAAAAACTAAAGTTTTAAAACTTTAGATGTTATGAAAAATTTTTAGATGATGTGACGTGTTGATGTTATGACTGTCGACGCTCTGACGGTTAGTGGTTCTGACGGATTTTCGTTATGAAAAAACTTTTAGACTGTTCTGACGGGTAGCGATTGTGACTGTCGATGTTATGACTGTCGATGTTGTGACGGTTAGTGGTTCTGACGGATTTTTCGTCGATGTTATGACGGATTATGTCGATGTCCTGACGTTAGTGCTCGTGACGGTTATATGTTATGACGCCTTCCCCTCGGGAGCTGGAAACTCTGTCGGGGGTTTTAGACCATGACAAATCGATTGGCGATACTAGAATTTGCAGTCCCGGCATCTTGACCCTCTCTCGGCAAAAGTTTTGATTTTAGGCACAAAATGGCAGAGAATACCACTTTGCTGTGGTCTAATCTCTTTTGTTACTTAACAACGGCATTAGATATTGTTATTTTCGCTCCATCAAACCTCTTGCAATATTCTACGACAATGGTTTGATACGATCCGGCTAGGGGGGAAAACGAGACGCATTTGTACTACCCATGCATATAAAGTGATTATTCTTTGTTGTTCAAGACGGGGAGGGGCCGTAAATCCTCTTCCGAAGGTTGTCAGAAGTGGTGATCCGATGGTACACTTTTCATTTCGATCCGATGCTATTTTTAGAGCGTTGGGGCTCTTTTTAAAATCCTTATAAATTTGTTTTCGCGATAAAAATTTACGATTGAGGTTAACCGAAATAGTAGTTACCATTCTTGAATCTGTTGTCAAATTGCAATTCTTCTCACTACACAGTTTATTTTTTTTTAATTGTTTCTTGAAAATTTTGGTTACTGTGGTCCGTGGTTCGCTCTTTATTAGGTTGTAGCTATCGCTGCAATCATGATCTTTGTCTAACTTTCACGATAAAATTAAATAAGTCAACATGAGTTTTTTTTTAGGTTGACATTAAATATAGGTTTTACCTCTCGCGTTTTGTTACTTTTCCACAGGAAAATGTGAAATTTTTGTCAAATAAAGAGTGGAAGGGGTATGGGAATCATCGGCGTTTTTGAGGAGTTGCAGATAAAGAATGCAATGAATTATGAAATATTGTCTATATAAAAATATGTAGAGATTTCAGAAAACTGAAAGACATTACAAGAATTTAAAGGCATAATTAATATAATACACAGAAATTCGTACTGTTATTTTGGCAATTTTACTGCTGCAATGGTTCGAAGAATTTTGAACTTCTCATAAAAAAAAAATATTTTTGCTATTTTTACTTCTTTTACTTCAACATTTTCGACGAACTGATGATAATAATCATATTAGGTACTTGTTAAGTATCCTGAAAATAGTCAAGAAGTGAAGTCTGGTTAATCATAATGAAATATATCAAAATATGATGAAAATATAATACTTTATTAAGAAAATTGTTGAAACAACAGAAGAAAATTATGGAAAGGAGACCACTCAGAACGCATTACGTTAAATACCTAACCTAACCACCTGTATATATTAGATATCTAATTAAAGTATACCTGCATCGTAATGCTGGGAGGGGGAGATGTAAACCTTCATTTATAGGTTTTTGGCCATGGAAAATATAACGATGCCCTTTTTATTCTTCTTTGCCATTCAGCTCCATAAATGACACAAATAAGTACCACTTTTGGTGCCTTGTGGTACTTTACGATGACTTTACTAAGCCGAATTTACAAAAAGCACGTAGGAGTTTTAGAATAAGCCAATTAATCATCTCCAAGATGTAACAGTAGCCTGCTAGTTCTACTAATCTGAAGAAGGTTTGTGAGTAAACTCGGAACTCACTGTGGCATTCTCGTTTTTCAAGGTGAAGGGACTCAAAACCTCTACCAAGGGTAGCATAACTACTACTACTACCAACAACTCAAAGCAGCACCAATCCGCCTGAGGCCAACACAGCTACGCACACTCCTCCTCCGTCCTAATCTATTCAAAGCCTCCTCTTTACACCATCCCAGAAGTTCCCATTTCCCTTAAATGTTTCTTTACGACATCCTCCCACTCCAACTGCGGACGACCTGCTTTTCATTTAGCCCTAGACGGTTGGCCGGAAGAATTTACTATACATGAAGAGTCTACCTCCCCCCTAAACAACCCGGTATATATGCTTAAATTGATTAGTGTTTTCACGAGAGCATTTTAGAATGCATCGAATATGGACAAATGGTTGTTTATTTGCCGATTGCCTTTCAAAAATCCGAATCAAAATTTAACTGATTCAAGCAGATCAAACAGTTCGTGATAACGAACTGTAGGTAAGGAGCGACCCGGCTCAATGGTAACCGAAACTCTAAAAAACGGAATTTTGATTGAATCAGATTTTTATGCTGATTTCAAATATATAAGTTTCATCAAGTTTGGTCTTACTCATCAAAAGTTACGCACCTGAGAAAGTTTGCCTTGTTTTCGAAAAAAAGGGGAAACAACCCCTAAAAGTCATAGAACTTTTAATGAAAATCACACCATCAGATTCAGCATATCAGAGAACCCTACTATAGAGGTTTCAAGCTCCTATCTGCAAAAACGTGGAATTTTGTATTTTTTGCCAGAAGAAAGATCACGGATGTGTGTTTATTTGTTTGTTTGTTTTGTTTTTTTTTTTTTTTTTTTTTTCCAGGGATGATCGTATCGATCAAGTAGTCCTAGAATATCGTGAGAGGGCTCATTAGAACGGAAATTAAAAGTTCTAGTGCCCTTTTTAAGTGACCAAAAAAATTGGAGGGTAACTTGGCCCCCTCCCACGCTCATTTTTTTCCCGAAGTCACCCAATCAAAATTTCGAGATAGCCATTTTGTTCAGCATAGTCGAAAATCTAATTAATATGTCTTTGAGGATGACTTAATCCCCCACTGTTCCCGGGGGAAGGGCTGCAAGTTATAAACTTTGCCCATTGTTTACATATAGTATAGGTTATTGGGAAGTATACAGTCGTTTTTAGGAGGAATTTTTTCTAGTGGGGGGTCGCGGTCATAGTAGGGGTTACGGGGGAGGATATTTCCATGGAGAATATTTCCTTGGGGGAAGAGACATTTCAATGAAGGGGGCACCAGATTTCCCAGCATTATTTAAAAAAACGATCATAAATTAAATAAAACAACAAGTTTTTTCCAACTGAAAGTAAGAAGCATCATTAAAACTTAAAACGAACAGAAATTATTACGTATATGAGGGTTTCGCCCCCTGGTCAATACCTCGCTCTTTACCCTAAAGTTTTTTTTTAGTACTTTCAAAAGAGCTATCTATTCTAATTAACCGGCCTTTGTGACTCAGGGGTTTGTGATTCGAACAAAATTTGAACTTTAGCGTAAAGAGCGAGGTATTGACTAGGGAGCAAACTCCCTAATGTACGTAATAAAAAATATACGAATATAGAAATTCGTTACGTAAGTTAATTCGTAAGTTACGTCTGAACAAAATTTCGAGAAAGCCAATTAGCCAAAAAAAGGAAAATTAATATGCAAATTTCGTTTTAATTATTCATGTACGGTGAGCCAAAATCAAGCTGCATTAATTCAAAAACGTTCAGAAATGAACTAAAAAAACAAGTTTTTTTCAACTGAAAGTAAGGAGCGACATTAAAACTTAAAACGAACAGAAATTATTCCGTATATGAAAGGGGCTGTCCCCTCCTCAACGCCTCGCTCTTTACGCTAAAGTTTGACTCTGTCTCACAACTTTATTTTTTAAAACAATAAAAAACTTTAGCGTAAAGAGCGAGGCGTTGAGGAGGGGAAAGCCCCTTTCATATACGGAATAATTTCTGTTCGTTTTTAAGTTTTAATGTCGCTCCTTACTTTCAGTTAAAAAAAACTTGTTTTTTTTAGTTAATTAACTAATAGAGATCTCTTTCGTTTTTGTGAGTAGTGATAATAAAAAAAAGGTGAACTTTTCATTACACGATTCTCGCGATTGAGCATTAATGTTTGAAGCGTTGAGATAAAAGTTAAAAATTAGAACAAAGAACTGGCAGTTCAGGAAGTCTGTAGCCCTCCTGACTGATTTTATTAGCGTTTTATTCTTCAAAAATATATTTGCTTGAAATGTATAATAATTTCGATTGCTTAAAAAATGAATTGCAGAAACATTGATTGGTGATATTTGAAACAATATACTGAGTTCAAAATCAGTCTAAAACAAACAGAAGTTGCAAACAAATAATCATTGGCTGATGCCCCACACTCAGCCCCGTTTCGGGCTAAAGTTTTATTTGTGTTTTATTTCAAACAAAATGATAATTAAAAAATCAAAATGCTTATCAAGTTTTAAGGAGTTTGGGATATCAGGAAAATGCACCAGGAAAGATATTTTGACAATAAGTTGAATTTCAGTTTGTTAAAAAGACTTTAAAAGTTCAATTCAAGCAATATGATAGGTCTTCAGTAAACCGCAGTTTACGGAGTGACGGCCGCGCACTTCTTTGTTTTAACTCATGTTCGTTTTAAACTTAAATTCTTTTTTTATCGTAATTTCTGTCTGTTCTAGATTTCATTGCGTCATTCAAATTAATTTCTTTTCTTTTAAGTCGATATCTTATTCAAGTTGATTTATGCTCGTCATAAGTTTCATTTTTCGCCTACGCCACTTGGCAAGGCAAGAAATTTTAAATTTGATTTTAAACAAAATAAAGACAAGACAACTAGAGATGGTCCGGCAAAGATTCTATTTCAAATTATCTACAGAAACTGAGTGTCTAGCAGAAATTAAAACTAATTTTAGAATTTCCTTTTTGAATTAGGCTTTTGTCTTTTGTTGTTGGCTATGATCCTTATTTTGTTTATACAAAACAACTCTTTTCTTTTTTCACTGTATATGCAAACAACTCTTTATTCTCTTTTTTTTGTTTATATTTTGTAGGACCTGTTGTCAGATGCCAAAAAAACACCAGAAGCAGTTTCGGTAAGTCTTATACCTAGTTATGATCAGAAAGTAGTATCTTTTTTTGTTAGGTTACTTTTAAGTGTCACGTATCTATTGTTTAAGAAATGTTGTTTCTCGGTGGGAAAAAAAAAATCACGAAATATGATTATGATTTCAGACGATTATGAAATGTTTTCAGATTAAAAAGTGTTCATTTTCTGAGCAAAATGCTTATTTTGTAAAATCAAACAACCGCGAACTGTAAAGAGCGACCCGGCTCATTAGTAACCGAAACTCTAAAAAACGCGATTTTGATACCAATAGATCAAGGAGGCACACTTGTGCCTCTATAAAGAGCCGACCCACCACAATGTTAAGCGATTTCCGGTCCTAGCGGTCGCAGAGAGACAGCGGTAATCGCATTTTGTAGCCCAAGCTCAAACTAAGAGACGTGCAAAATTTCACCCCCTCCGAGGGGGGGGGGGTGTATCCCCTTCATATACGTAATAATTTCTGTTTGTTTTAAGTTTAATGTTGCTCCTTACTTTCAGTTGAAATAAAACTCGTTTTTTTATTTAATATTTGTAAAGCTTGATCAGCATGAATAATGTTAATCTGACAGTTTAATTATGCATAAATTATTCATTGGAAATTGTATTGTTGCATAGACTTTGTGAATAAGGATCAATCAAGCAGAATTTTTTGAGCAAAAAATTAAAAAGAAAATAAACTTAAGAAATTGTGTAGGAGTAGCGTTTTATTTTGGAGCTTTTACTTTATTGATTTTTTTATAATTATTAATTAAAAAAAACTTTTTCCACAAAAAAATAAGTCTTTGAAAGAATAGCAAAGAGCTACATTAAACCAAAGATGAGCAAAGGTACAGTCAAATAATTTTTCAGGCGTCAAACTAGTATAACTACCATCATCAAATAAATGAAACCCATGACGAACAAAGATTACAATAAATGACCAAGTCAAACTCTAAACGAACTGAAACTAAGAGTGATAGGGCTGACAGCCTCTGTGCCTTCTGAAGACCAGAATATAATTTGCACTTTACTGAAAACAATCCTTATTTCAAGCTATGTGTTTTATTTCTCCTATAGTAAAAATTAATAATTTTGTATTTGTTAAAGTTAAAAAATAATAAAACGTGTAAAATGTATTTTGTTTCTAATAAAGTGCAGATTAGATTCTGGTCTTTACAAGGCAAGTAGGGGGGGGGGGGGGGGGGGGTAATAGTACTACTCCTCTTAGTTTTTGCTCGTTTTGAATTTGACTTGGTTGTTTTGTTCTAATTTCTGTTTGTTTTTTATTTCATTGTGTTTGTTGATGGTGTTTTATGCTAGTTTGACACCTAAAAATTTATTTGACTTTATTTTCGCTCATCTTTGGTTTAATGTAGCTCTTTACTTTTCTTGTAAAACTTCTTTTTTGGGAAAAAGTTTGTTTTGTGTTTGTTTTTAATTGGCATAGTCTTTTTAATTGCCTAATAATAGGACATTTTAAATCTTCGGTTTTCTGCATAAAAATCCAGATTTTGGCTTACAATTCACATGTTGGACGAAATTTTGTAACAATTTTTAACAAAAGTCGTCCTATTGTGCTTTGGATTGATGGGTAATGTGAAAAATATTCAAATATTTGGGTTAATAACCTGCATGATCTTTGGGGTTCCAACATATCACCCCTAGTTGTTACTGTGATATTGCATATACGCCCTTTTGACCATCTGGATACGCATAGTATCATTTGAATTATTTTTAATTTCAACTTTCCCTGAAAAATAAAACTTAATACCCTATTCAGTTCCTAAGACATTGTACCTATGCTATTTTGACAACCTTGATGTTCCTTTCAACCCTTTTGATTTAGTACAATAGCAGTAGCAGATGTAGTAATAGTAGTAGCCCTGAAATTTTCAAATTAATACACTCAGCCGTTCTTGAGATATTGCTGATACGTCTTTATTGACAACCAGCATGTACATAGTGCCTTTTGATTTAGTTTACAAGCAAAGTAAACTTTCTCTGAAAGTTTCTGCTTAATAACCTCCAGTCCTATGGTATCCCGTCTATGCTATTTTGACAACCTGGGTGCACTTAACCTGTTTTCATTTAGTTCAATAGTAGCAGTAATAGTAGCCGTAGCAGGTGTAGTGGAAATAGTAGCAAAAGCGTTAGTAATACTAGTAGCCCTGATAGTTTTAGCTTAATACACTAAGGTTTTCTTTTTCCTGGAATATGTTAACACACCCTTTGATAATCCACATTTACAGAGTGTGTTTTGATTCAGTTCAGCATCCCCATCAAAATACCGTGAAAGCTTCACCTTAATGCCCAAAGTATATCCTTAGACATTGTTGATGTGCCATTTTGATTACCTGTATGCGTGTCGTGTGTTTTGATTTAGCTCAACATCACCCTCACCTTTTCCTGAAAGTTTTACCTAATATCCTTAGCATTATAAATAGTAGTATCGTAGACGTGACAGTAGAAGTAATAGTAGGAGGATTGGGACTAGTAGTAGTGGTAGTAATTGTATTCGCATTCTGCCTTTTTGTTTTACTTCAATATCCCCTCTTCATACCCTAATTCCTGAGATATTGCTGATACGCCCTTTGGATAGCCTGCATTGACGGAGTGTGCTTTAATATAATTCAGAATCTCCTTCAAAAGCCCCTCAAAGATTTTCCTTAAAACTATTAGCCTTTGTAATAATAGTAGTATACATATACAATAGTACATTTCTATTAGTTCAACACCCCCTCAACATGCCCTGAAAGTTTCAACCTAATACTCAAAGCCGTCCCTGAGATATCTCTGTTACGCCGTTTTGACAGCATGCATGCACATGGCTCGTTTTAATTTAATTGCCCCCCCCCCCCGCAACGTTTCATGGAGAATTCTTCTTATTACCCTTAGCCTTAATAGTAGTATTAGTAGTAGCAACAGTAGTAGTATGCATATAGTAGATAGTACCCATTGCTTGGTTCAACATTTCCCTCAACATGTACTCAAAGTTACAACTCAAGACTCTAAGCTTATTCCTGAGATTTAACTGAATCAAAAGTTCTATTACCCTTTTTAAGTGACCACCAACAAGATTGGAGGGTAACTAGCCCCCTCCTACGCAAATATTTCCTCAAAGACATCCGATCAATATTTTAATATACCTGTTTCGTTCAGCATAGTTGAAAGGCCCAATAACTATGCTTTTAGTGATGACATAACCCTCCATAGTCCCCGGAGAAAGGGCTCACAGCTTGTTCATATACAGTATTTGTTATTGGGAAATATATGAAAATTTTTGGGTTATTTTTTTCGCAAGGGTGGGGGATTTTTCGTGGGGAGAAAAGTTTTGAGGAAAAATTTTCCAGAAGAACTGTTACACTGGGGAGGGAGGGAACTGGATTTTCTGGCATGATTTAAAAAAATGGTCAGAAATTAAATTTTAAAATACTAAGGTGTTTCAGCAAAAAGTAAGGAGCAACATCAAAACTTAAAACGAAAAAGAGAGTATTCTGTATATGAAGGGGGCTGCCCCCTCTTCAACCTTCGCTTTTGACATTTTGTCCCGATTCTTTAGGAAAACTAGGTACTCTTGCATTATGCGGGCCTCTCGGGTTAACTACTATAAAGTAGCATTGATAAAACCCATTTTTGACATGTTTACCGCTATGGACTATGCAATGATAGCGTGCTTTTCATTGCGTATACGATTTTAAACTGTGTTTTTTTGGGGTTTAGAGGGGGGGGGGGAGGTACCTAGGTTAGGTTAGGTTACGTATTTAATATATGCTATGCTTTACCCCCCACCCCCTAATGTGCAAATATATAGCCCAAATTTGTTTCTAAACTATTATATATTCATCCTATTTTATTTTAATTCATTAACATTAACCAAACTTGGACTTTTTAGAAAGGCCCGCATAATGCAAGAGTATCGAAAACTACTCAAATACAAGGGACGGGGATTTTGAATGACAAGTATTTTTAAAGAACTTCAAGACTTTAGCGGAAAGAACGATGTTTGAGGAAGGGGCAAGGGCGCAGCCCCCCCCCCCTCCCTCATGTACAGAATAATATGTTTTCGTTTTAACTTTTAATTGCTCCTTATTTAAGTTTAAAAAATCGTTTTTTTTATTACTTTCTGCAAGAAACCAGCAAAAGAATTTGCTAAATATTGGAAATATTAGCAGTCATGAATTCTCTTTCAATATTAAAAGCATAGAAACTAGTCATCCTGTTTAGCCTTATTGTCTAGTTTTTAATATTGCGCTTCAAATTCTCCAACAAAAATTCGATTTTGATTGAGAAATTCTAAATAATGTTAGGTAATTGTTTTTGTTTCGATGGCGGAAAAACGGCTTAAAAAGAATCAACCTTGAAAAAAAATAGTAAAAGATCATCTTTTGTTAAAGATCAATAGTTTTTGTTGTTGTTGCGTTTTTCATACAACATAAATAGAAAATCGTCAGCTATTTTGTGGCATAAAGGTCCTGAGATTTTAAGATTGGTTTATTTTCTGTAATCACGATTGTTTTATTAGCCTCACAAACAAAAGAAAATCTATTGTTTCAGTTTTTTAGAATTTGCATAATTAATCAGTAGCCGTATTATCATTACAAAGAATTATGTAAACATTGAAAATACATGGTCCTACAACACTTCTAGATAACTAACGGGCTTTTTAAAGACTTAATAAAAACTTTCCACAAGTTTTTGAACACAAGTTCGGTTTTCAGAGGGAGAGAAGGGATAAAATAGCACGACTCTTATTTGTAAAAATTATTTGAAAAAAACTACGTTTTCTAAAGAGTTAAAGAGGCTGAGTCACAAGTTCGAACCTTAAAACGTACAGGGATTAGAAGGTACAGTTGGGGGGCTGCCGCCCCCCAAACCCCCGCTTTCGCAGCCTTTAAATAAAAAAATTTTTTTTTAAACTGAAAGTAAGGAGCGACATTAAAACTTAAAACGAACAGAAATTATTCCGTATATGAAAGGGGCTGTGCCCTCCTCAACGCCTCGCTCTTTATGCTAAAGTTTTTATTGTTTATAAAAAAAAGACTTGTGAGAAAGTCAAAACTTTAGCGTAAAAGAGCGAGGCGTTGAGGAGGGCGTAAAGAGCGAGGCGTTGAAGCTTATCCTCTAAATTTCAGCCCGATCAGACAACGTTTAAAGGGGGGCTGTGGTGGGAAAAATTAACATGGGCTCTTATAGGAAAAACGAGGTTTTTCGTAAATGTAAATTCGGGGGATAATTTTTTCGGTCTGAAAATATCAAAAGGCCCTAACAGGTCGAATTCTGCTTCGAATGAGTCCTCATTCACCCGGATCAGTTGCCAACTGTGGCCTGTAGGCGTGGCTAAGAAGAAAAAAAAAAATTTTGAACTTTAAGTGGCTATATTTGGTTTTTGGAAAACAGGGAAGGAGTGATCGGATTGAGCTGAAATTTCGAGGATAAGCTCCCGGGCCCTAGGAAAGCTTAACCTCTAAATTTCAACCCAATCGGACAACGTTAAAGGGGGGCTGTGGACCGGAAATCGCTTAACATTGTGGTGGGTCGCCTCTTTATAGAGGCACAAGTGTGCCTCCTTGACCTCGACTACCATTGAGATACCATTTTTTTGTGTTGTTGTTGAAGTTATGACATCTAAAGCAAACTCGAAGAAAAAAAAAAGTTTGGCAAAATAAAACATAACAGTAATTTTCTGCTACAAATTTAAATAATGTTTTGCTAAAGAGTTTTTTAACGAATAGGAGGACGAAACGTTACTCAGATGGATTGAAATCTTCACAATTATTCGCCTTCTATAGGGCTGAAGCCATCCTGACCCCCATCATTTAAATACTGTGTAAATACCGATTTGTATTATATTTTTCTGTTACTGCTGGTTGTTTAAATAAATTTATTTCAAGGTCATTTATTAGAAAGAGCTGATAAATGAACTCTAAGAGTACCTTTAAGTTTTAACTTCAAACGCTAAGCCGTTCTCGATATCTTGTAGATATTTTTTTTTCGATAACTCAGATTTGTACAGTCTCTCTCGGTTTACCTCTCCTCCCCCCTAACTCAAAACTGGAGGTCTACTTGACCCTCTCCCCAAGACTCCGTGAGAGTTTCAACTATCCTAAAAACCCATTACCAAAATGAACCCTATGTTGCCCCAGGGGTTGTGCGGGTCATAATTTGCCGGTGGCGTATTTATTGAATGGCTTTAATACTTTGGAATAAAATGACAATATCCAAGGTTTTATCACATTTCTAGTGGCAGTAGGGGGAAAGGTTATCTAAAAAGGGCTTAGGATGAAATCTGGATGCCATTCAGTCCCACCCGATCCTTAAAAAGGCCATTAGAACTTCACCACTACCAGTAAAAATGTTACTTTTGTCTGAATTTTTGACCAGATTTCTTAGCCCTTCACTTTTCCCCGTCACTAAAATGTGAATTTTTCCTTGCCCTCGATCCCTCAAGCCCAAGATATTGTTGACGCTTTCAAAAATTTAGGTGTACAGAGTTTTTTTATTTACTTAGGTAAGCGTTACGTTTCCAGAGTATATTCTTGGGAAACTTTGGGAATCTTGGCAAAGTGAGCGATCCGTTTTTGTCAGCAGCAAAAAGCTATATGGGCTCGTACACCCCCCCCCCCCTACTCCCTACGAAATATCGTATGATCTAAATGACCCAGAGAACGCTGAAACTTTGAGCTAAAGTTTTGGACACTCACGATCAAAAAACATACCCTTTTCCATCATAAAACTTAGTTGTAGATAATGGACAACTTGTATAATCTACTGCCTTATAGGTCGTGTCATCACCGGAGGCTATTTGTTGAACCCTTCGAATATTTTAAACAAAATGGATATCTCAAAATTTTGATCGCATGTTTAGAGGACAGGTGAGCAGGTAGTAAAAAGGTCATGGGGGGGGGTCGCCCTTTAATCCCATTTGACTTTTAAATAAGGCTCTAGAACTTTTAGTTTCCAATCGAATGAGCTCCCTCCGAAGTTTCTACAACCACCCTTTCCATTCGAAGTGGTCTGGAGAAAAAAATTAATAATACATGGCAGCCATTTTATTCTTTACTTTGGCAGCGCTATGCTGCCTATGATTGATAGTGCTGATGTCAAATCCGTTGAGTTTTCCCAAATCTCCGCTAATAACTAGAATCTTTTTCTACCTTCACTCAGCAAAGATTTACGGGTCGATTTACCCAATCAATACAGGTTTCAGCTATGCCTGACCAGCTCTTTAATTCAGAAAGATAAACAATATTTTTGAATATTTCAAAAATTCCTCTAGAGTCTCTCGTAGTTTATTTCGTATTTTGTACAGTTTCCGTAAGTTCTGCAAGTTTCTTTTTTCTGTATAGGGGACTGACATTCCGTAGGCCTATGGATAATTCCGTAAAAATGGAATAAATTGGGCATCATTAGTTTGATTATCAAAAAACGGGTATATTGGAGAGTAAGGTTTGTATTTCACTCAGTGCGTATGCGCATGTCATTGACACTGAAGTTTTGTGAGTCATGAAATGAGCCAACGGTTTTTCGTATTGGAAGCAAATATTTGAATGGAATTCAATGTTTTTCACTTTGCTTGGGTAGTTTTTCACACATCTGGCCTATTAGATTGCCGCAAGTTTTTGTTATTTTTAATGGTATGCAGAACAGAATGAAGTTTAACCTTTCCTGATTACACGATAATCAGTTTGAAATGATTATGAATATTTTAAAACACAAATCTCTTTTGGGTTACGTGATTTTAGACATGACGCTTCGTATTTTAGCAAAAATAAGTTTTTCTGATGAAAGCAAAGATTGAACTTGAAGCTTAACCCGAAAAAAAATATCGCCTCTCAGCTTATTCAACAAATAGCTGTGAATTCAGCGCAAATAAACTGTCCATATATTTAGAGGATCGTGCAAAACAGTGCTTTACTGAAAACAAGACGGTCATATGATTTTTATAAAGTAAAAGTATAAAATACTTCAGCTATTTTTACGCTGGGAAAATAAGCCCCTTTGTGAAGTTTTATAAGATTTTAATTCGATTAATATGCTGCGATCTCTTCGAAATAAGCCCGAACAATGGATTGTTCTCATTTCGGATTTGAATTCATATGTATATGATCATTTTTAAGACAAATCCGAAATAAATCTGTCTCAGTAATACTAGGACTACTCACAAACTTCAGAAATACCCACCACAGATAGAACCAACATTTACTATACAAAAAATGCAATTCAGGAGTTCATCTAATGGTTTATTAGCGCTTGATTTCAAAGTAATAGTAAATTGCACTTGTTGATTGCTTAATGACTTTGGCTTCTATACGGTTTTTTCCGCTTGAGATTTGTGGAAAATGCTTAATGTTTAAATCTTATTTTGAAGTATTTTTTTATGCCAATGCTGGTGGGAGACTATTTAATAGCCTTATAAATCAGCCTGTTAAACCTGTAGGGCTCTTTCTAATGACTTTCGGTACTATAACTTTTTTTATGCGTTGGTTTCTTAATGTGAATGAAGCGTTAATTCTGCAAAATTATATAAATATAGATATAATTTTTTTGCGATTTTTCCACAGCTATGTGCTGCATAGTCTAAGAGGTGATGGTCTTCCTTCATCTTAATTTTCAATTTTGCTCTTTACTTTCATCTGAAACTTTATTTATTGTTGCTCGTTTTCAGATTATAATTGACTACAAAATGTCTAAGTTAGAAAATGTTTTTGTTTAATTTGAGCCGGTTTTAAAGCCCCCTTAAAAAAACGGCAAAACAATTGTTAAAAATAAAATTATATCTTTCTTGCAAACAAGTGAATCATTTCTGGTCATTTTTTTCTATTCGTTTTTCTTATTTTTCTTTAGGAAGGGGGGGGGGGGGGTAAAACTTCCGGAAATCTCTCCCCTGGCCCCTTCATGGGCACCTCGGACAAGCGTTGGCCTCTGGACCTCATAGCACCTTGTACTTATTTTGTTGTATCTTTTTGTGAAATGGAATTCACAATTCATTTATATGCTTAACATTTGAAAGAAATTGAGGCACTTGTGTATTATCCCGACCACACTCAAGAAGTTTGCTCTGTTTGATCTGAGAAAAACTGGTTTGTCTGTCTGCAATCGGTTATAATTAGGTTAGTTTTAATGAGAAAAACTATGATGCAGGTATATTTCAATTAAATATTTAATATATAAAGGTGGTTAGGTTAGGTAGCCTATTTAATATAATGCGTTTCTGGGCGGCCTGTTTTCCATAATTATTTTTGGTAGTTTCCATAATTTTGTTACTAAAGTCTTATAGTTTCATCACATTTTGCTATATTTCATTATGATTAACCTAGCTTAACTTCTTGAGTGTGCTTGGGATAATACACAAGTACCGAAATTGATTTGTTTATTGCTTTTAAATCTTAATTGGAGATTGATTGGACAGAAACTGGAAGTTCTTTGTGCTTCATTTTTTATGGGAACTAATTTGAAGCGCCCAATTGCTAAGACATGGATCCTTTAAAGCATTGGCCCTCATAATTGTCCTGGATTGCAGTCCTTTAAATTTTATTAAATAAAAAAAAACAAGTTTTTTTAACTGAAAGTAAGGAACGACGTTAAAACTTAAAACGAACAGAAATTATTCCGTATATGAAAGGGGCTGTCCTCTCCCTCAACGCCTCGCTCTTTACGCTAAGTTTTTTTTATTATTTACAAAAAAATAAGAGTTGTGAGAAAGTCAAACTTTAGCGTAAAGAGCGAGGTGTGTTGAGTAGAGGACAGCCCCTTTCATATACGGAATAATTTCTGTTCGTTTTAAGTTTTAACGTCGTTCCTTACTTTCAGTTAAAAAAAACTTGTTTTTTTATTTAATTTTTGAACGTTTTTGAATTAATGCAGGTTTTGATTTTGGCTCACAGTACATGAATAATTAAAACAAAATTTGCATATTAATTTTACTTTTATTTGGTTAAATGGCTTTCTCGAAACTTGTTTAATTTTATTTACGAACGTTTTTATTTGTAATAAATATACGTAAGCTACAAATTAACTTACGTAACGAACTTCTATGTTCATACATTTTTAATACGTATATGAGGGGGCTTGCCCCCTAGTCAATACCTCGCTGTTTAAGTTGAAAGTTCGAATTCTGTTCCAATTCTGTAAAAATGATCCCATATTTAGAATAAATAGCTCTTATGAAAGTACTAAAAAATCTTTTGCTTAAAGAGCGAGTTATTGACTAGGGGGTGAACCCAATCATAAACGTAATATTTTCTGTTCGTTTTAAGTTTTGATGTTACTCCTTATTTTCAGCTGGAAAACTTGTTTTTTTTTTATATTTAATTTTTGATCTTTTTTTTAAATAATGCTGGGAAATCCGGCGCCCTCTTCATAGCAATGTCCCTTCCCCATGAAAACTTCCTTCATGGAAAGATCTTCCCACATAACCCCCGACCCAACCACCCCCTACTACCAGAAAAAGTCCCCCCTGAAAATGTCTGTATACTTCCTAATAACCAATACTATATGTTAACATTGGGTAAAGTTAATAACTTTCACCCCCCCCCCCCCCGGGGACTTCGGTGGATTAAGTCATCCTAAAGGACATAGTTATTATATTTTCAACCATGCTGAACAAAATTGCTATCTCAAAATTTTGATCAGGTGACTTTGGGAAAAAAATGAGCGTGGGAGGGGGCCTTGTTGCCCTCCATTTTTTTCGGTCACTTAAAAAGGGCACTAGAACTTTTAATTTCCGTTCCAATGAGTCCTCCCACGATATTCTAGGACCACTGGATCGATACGATCACCCTGGGGAAAAAAAAACAACAAAAACAAAACAAATAAACACGCATTTGTGATCTTTCTCCTGGCAAAAAAATGCAAAATTCCACATTTTTGTAGATAGGAGCTTGAAACATCTACAGTAGGGTTCTCTGATACGCTGAATATGATGGTGTGATTTTCATTAAGATTCTATAACTTTTAGGGGTCTTTCCCCTTTTTTTCGAAAATCAGCCAAATTTTCTCAGGCGCGTAACTTTTGACGGGTAAGAGTAAACTTGATGAAAATTACATATTTGAATTCAGCATTGAAATCTGATTCTTTTGATGTATCTATCGGTATCAAAAACACGTTTTCTAGAGTTTCGGTTACCATTGAGCTGGGTCGCTCCTTACTTACAGTTCGTTACCACGAACTGTTTGATAGCACGATTTTGCACCCCATTTGGAATTGGCCATATGATTTTAAATGAAAGGCCACTTTTTGTATGTGTTGTGTCTGGTACTTGTATAGAAATCCATCCATGCATTTCCAAAGGTATGATCGTCTTCGGTCGGGAACCCTTGCTTCATAAAACGACAAAGCCTTGGCTAAGTCTTACTATTTAAAGATAGGTAATTTCAGATTATATAAAATGACAAGTAGTCATATTTATGAGAGTTAAGTCTCAAGGGTAAGAGTGAAGAAAAGGTCCAGAACACAACGACTTTCGAGTTTGTTTTGCAGCCTTTATTGAGTTTATTGATGTTTGATCAAAATTGAGGTGGGGGGGGGGGCTGGCACATTACTCGTTTTTTGTTGTTGTTGTTTTTTGCAAGTGAATGACTTTGTTCATTTTGTGCTTTTCGTTGGTTGGAAAATGTGGGTAGTTTGTCGAAGTGTCTTATAAGACACAAAGAAAAGAATGAAAGACATTCTTTTCCAAACTGTTTTGTTTTTATATATTTCTGCAAACATTGAATTTTCATACATGAAAAACTGCAGATAATACTATATCTGCAGAATAGACGATACTTACTTGTTTTTGTGCTATTTGATGGAAGTTAGTAGTAATTGCACCCCGAAAATATATATTTTAGAGTTAAAACTATGTTTTTAGATACTGATAGTTCGTATATTTTATCATCTCGATGTTTACTGTTCGATTAAATATCAAAGATTGGAGAGGCTGAATAGTGATTGTTTACCTTACTCTGCCGAAAAAAATTGGGTCAAACTTTTGGCACCTGAATATAGGGCTACTTGAAAAAATTAACTAACCAAATATGAAATATTGGCAAATTTTTCGTAGTAGAAAATCAACAATATTAAAATGATTAAAATCAACAATATTGCTGAGGAGCCAATTCTGAGTTTTATATTCTTTCCATGCGTGAGCACCATCTACATTTTGTGTCCCTGAAAAAAATCATCAGGAGCCAGTAATGGTTTTCTAAAGGTGATATCTCACAAGTAGTTACGTTTTCAACATCCTTATCTTGCTTTAAGCTGCATTTGTTGTTTCATTGATTGATACGCCATATAACTAGTGGTACCAATTCACGAAAGTCTGTTTGTAGTGGGGGGGGGGGGGGGGGGGTGCACAGGGATTTTTTTTTAATCAGTGAAGATACAAAAGAGGCATTTTAAAAAATGTAGGTGAGGGTATCCTAGTACATAATTTTTTCAAATAAGGGGGATGGAGCCATCCCCCTTATTTGACGCCCTTATCCTTAACGTGAAACAAGTATTTAAGTTGATCATTTGTACCAGGGAGCGCTCCTTTTGCCGATCATTATTTTTTTTTTAATATCATTTGATACTGATGACACTCTTCCATATTCAGTGCTGCAAAATATGAAAGTACTAGAAAAAGGAGGTTTTGCTATAAAAATAAACAACTTGATTCTTTCTTTTTGCCTAAAAATTGTAGCAGTTTCAGGTAACTTTACACCTACAAACTATAGCTGCAAGCTGAAGACTCAACTCTGTATGTTGATTTTGTTCTATTTTGAAGTACATTCCTGATTTTTAAGTTTTGAATTGAAAGCTATTTGTATTTGTTTATTTATTGTAATTGCTGCTAAATAATCTTAATTTTTGCTACTATTTTTTCTTTAGAAATTCATCGAAGAACTGCTAGAGAGGACAAAAATTCTTTGAAGCGTTTAAAGAGATTGAAAATTGAAATATAAACCCTGATGCCATTTGATGGGTATGCTGATGCCAAGATAAGAAAGTAAAAAATGAAATAGATTTATTGTGTGCGTATATCATGGATTATTTCTGATCAGGTTCTTTTAACGCATTTTTGTAGTTGTATAATATTATTTAATTTTCGTTTGTGGCTGTGTAATAGTGTTCTAGTTACAAGGAAATTCTGTCTTTTTTTTTTTTTTTTTTTTTTTTTTTTTTTTTTTTTTTTTTTTTTTTTTTTTTTTTTTTTTTTTTTTTTTTTTTTTAGCTCAAGAAGTAATACAAGTGTTAGTTTTGGGGAACAATATAAATAGAAAGTTGGGTTTTTTTTTTTTATCTTGAGAGTTGGAAAAAAACTTAGTTTTATACTTCGCTCTCTGTTGCAGGCTGAACGTAAATACCACTTTTAATTTAACCTAAATACAATCCATCCATAGTTTAACATTTTTTTTTTTCAAAATTGTTCTGTAAAATGGCTCTCTTTACTCTGAAGAAAATAGTCTCCAACCCCTGCCCCTCAACAAATAAAAAATGTTAACCCTCTGCTTAAAATATCTTAGCAGAATTTGTTTCAGGGGGGAGTTTTGCCTGCTGGAGTGTTTTTCTTTCTATTTTTGTTCTTTTTTTTGGTTTGGTAGAAAATGTACATGTTCCATGAAAATCTGATAAAATCATGTTAATTCTATCACAAAAATAAGTTTTTCTGGCATTTTGTATGTTCAGTGTGCCTTACTGAATCAATGATTTGCACAATATACTGTTTTATCAATTTTTTTTTGTGCATCAGTTTTTTCTCTTTTTTCAGCTTGGCGAATCTGAATTGTGTAATGCAATAATAAAGTGTAACCAATATCTTGAGGTATTTGGAAAAAACAAACAGTCCACAGATAATCTGTAGCAGGGCATCAGATACCATTACATCGAATGCGAAAACCTGAAATAAAAATATTGAATCATAGATGGATACTCATCAGATAAAATGGGAATGAAACCTTGTGCCCCAGCCACATCATAGTCACCTGTCTATTAAAAAGCTAAGATTTATAAATCATCTGTGTTTTTGTTGATTCTAATGCCATGCTTGTACTGTACAAGGAGAAAATTAAAATGGCAGGAACTTGTTGCGAAAAGCGTAAACACTAATTTGTTTCTGAGTATTGTCCACTGACACACGGTATCTGTATTTTTTTTTCAGATTCTTCTTGTAGATTGGAAGACTGGTGTTCTAAGCTTTCATCTCTCTAATTTAAAAATTTTGGCCTGAAATTTTTCACTCCCATGTGTCAATCATAAATTTTATTCTTAAAAGATGAACGTAGCCAAACTCGTCAAATTACCCTCACGATGCATGTTGTCGTGCATTCTTGTGTTTTTACCGCAATTAAGGTGCGGCTAAGGTGCGGCTCGGGCAATAGTATTCTGACAATTGTTTGTTTTTTCCGTGACTTTTTGTTTCAGATTTGAATTTTTTAGCTCATAAACCATACTTTCTTGGCTCTCCAGAGAAGGGGGCTTTGTTGGTCGCTTTTCAGGCTAGGATTATGATTATATCAGGTATTGCATGCCACAATTCAGATTTTAGCCTGATCAAGTTTTAACATAAATTCTCTATGAATCTCCCTTGATTTAGCTGTGTCTAACCAGACAAGACACAAGTTTTTTTTTTCTTTTGTATTGTGTGGTTTTGAGAAAATGCAGTTTAAACAAAATATTCCTATAGCTTATTATTGTAGAATAAAATATTCTGTTTTTTTTTTTTTTTGCTATTATTTGCGTGAAAGTCATTTTTCTGTTTCGAGACAATAAATATAAACCAGTTTAAAACTAACGGGTAAGGAGAATCGGGTTAAATATCAATATAGTCCTGTCCAAGGTTGTTCACAGGGGATACAGGTTGTTCATACGGGATTTCGTAGGCTTGCCCCTTCCCTATGTAATTTTCTGTCTATTGAGCTGCTTAATAAAATTAAATCGCTTCTATGGTTCTCTAACCTTTAAATACAATTTTGAACTAGCCAACGGAATAGTACCACATGGAAAATTAAGATGGGGCGTAAGGTAGGCTGACCAAATCATGAACTTGAAAAAAAACAGCACATACCCTAGTAGGGTTTGTGGGGAAACCTTCCAGCTATTAAAGGGCACTTTCCTTGGAAACTATTTATTGAAATATGCTCATTTAAACTATTTTGAGACATATATTTTTTTTTTAATTTCCTTACCTTTAGTTTTGTAAATTAAATTTAACTCAAAGGGATATCATAAACGGAAACAATAATTTTGCACTGAATACTTATTTATTTACACATATATTACATCATAAATATTTTAGATTTCTTACGTCTAAGATTTAAATTGAGAATATTTCGCTGCTGTCCTAGCACTTGTTAAAACTTCTTTCTTATTCAATATAAAGTTATAAAAAACTCGAACAGTCCATTTTGAAGTTGTAGATAACTTGAAGAATTGCAGAAAGAGTCTCCACTCCCATCTCGTTTCTTTCGTCCGTCCATTGATGTCCATTGGATGTCCATGAGCGAAAGGATTCGTTCAGTATTACCATTATGGGCAGGGATTGCAATTGCCTATTGTCATATTTTCTTTAAAAATTCTGAGTGTTTGTTCTGGCCTAGTATAGGTTTTAAAAAACTAGCCCATTTTTCGTGACACTGAGGTGTTTTTTTTTTATCCTTATCGGCCCACTCTGTACTATTTTCACTTACAAAATCAGCTAGCAAGGTCAGTTGGTCAAATAACAAAGTATCATTTTTCTAAATGCTTTTTTTTTTAAGTAACAAACGGTTTCCTCAATTTTTCCCCTTATGGGAATGTCCTTCAAGAGCATCCATTTGAATTTTTTGTGAAAGTTGAGAATGGTAAACTCCATTTTTTAAATACATTAGGCAGTTTTCATAAAACTCTTTAATTTCACTTTTGAAGTCAATATCCTCTTTGTTGGGTAATATTTGCCCGTTTAACTGTTCCTTATTTCTTTTGTAAAAGCTTTAAGAGTACAATCCAACACATCATTCACTTCCATAACACTTCTTGTACTTCCTTCAACCTTTTTGATTCCTTGGTGATGGAGAATCCATAGGTATGCCTCACTTAAAGGATTATTTAAAAATTTTAATAGAATTTTTGGAGCTTTTTCCTCGTTTAAAAAGAAATCCTTTAGAGCATCAAACAGTTTTAAAATGCGTTCTATTGCAGGCATCAAAGATAGCCAACGAGTTTTTGAAAAAGCCAAAATAGTGCCAAATTCGACGTCCACCACTACACAAAATTCTTTTAGCCTCTCTGTTCGCACTGTGTATACAGAGAAATAAGAGAAGAGTTTGACAACAATACCATCAATACCACAGCTTAATCTATCAGCTGCTGCACTTATACAGTTATGTAGTACATGTGCACACCTTTTATACCACCGTCTGAATTAGCATTTTTTTTTGTAAACACATTGTTTTTCTCACTCTGTTCAAAACCACCAAAATCACCATGTTCGTATTATCACCGCAAAAAGCAATACAACTGGTTTTACCTAATTTAAATTCATTTAATACAGTTCACGCAGAAATTTGATATCTCATCTGACATTTCACATGGCAAGGAAGCTACTTTCAGTAACTTTGACTTTATCCCTTCATTTATGTCGAAAAAACTGAACAACAAAAGGAAATATTTTTATAGCCGTGTGATTGCTTGCATCAGTTGAGATTCCATAGGAAGGGGATTTATGCATCTCTTCAATGCTAGTTTTCACGCTGAATGGGGCTAAAACACCAGCTGTCAGGGCTGATTCCTTTGTTCTGCAGAGTTAAACTAATGCAACTGATGATTCACTAAACATAACGGTATTAACTTGTTCACACAGTCATTTGACCTAAAGCTGTGATTGTGCTTTACAATATGGTAGGCCTGAGTTAGTTCTGCTGCTGTAACTTTCATTTTTCTTCATTAGATTCGGGTTTTATAAATAACTTTTAGGAGACTTACTGCCAGTTGGTGAATTCAAGCTATTCCTATGTTTCGCTGATGAGATGTGTTGTTTTATGTCTGAACGTCCACCATGCAAACACTCTTGCAAACTGTGCACTCGGCTTCACTGTCATTGCGTCCCTTTTTAATATAGGTCCACTCGTTGGAATGCTCTCCATAAACTTACACTGATGCTTGGGCATTATTATATGAGATAATATTATAACTATACAATAAAATGAAAAAAAAAAACGATCATCACTGTCACGAAATGGCCAGCAGGGATCACGCGGAATGACTCGTGTAACCCTGAGTCATGTGGCGGCTGGAGGGAGAATAGTGCAGCCACCCCCACGTGAACTGACATCATTATTGACGCGTGTTACGTGACTATCGTTTATACTATAAATTTTTGAAGTTTTAATAGTTTGAAAATGCGTGTTGGATTTAAAAAACGGGACATTCATGCGTCCCGAGAGCCATTTTCGAGACACCGAATAAAATCGTGAAAAAACGAGACAGTCCCGGGCTGCCCACTCTACGAACAGGCTTAGTGAGAGGAGGAATAAAATGACCGAGTTCTGAACTTCGTAAAACGTTCCTTAAGTTCCTGTCATCCATTTTGCTGGCCATTAATCGAAAAATCGCTTACGTCATTCCCTTTCACGTTTTTGGTCAATTTTTACTTAATCCTTAGAGATTTCTATGTTACTTGTATTAAAAACATAAAATATAGCTAGTTACGAAAAATGCATCGGATTTTACTCAAAGCAAAGTTGTTTGGGCAAAAGATGGGTTCATTTGTTGCAGTATTGTATGTATTTAGGGAGAGATACATGACATTTTGTTATTACTATAATGGCCTTGAAAACAATTAATAAGAATATAGCATGTTTTACTTACCTTATGTAGTTTTAAAACTGGGAACAAAAATATTTGTAGACAAAATAAAATTTGCTCTAAAATATGAGTTTATACGATCGAAAGTTTAAAAAAATATTACCGCTTATTAATACGTCATCAATCCTTTTTTTTTCAAACAGTTCGTGGTAACGATCTGTAAGTAAGGAGCGACGCGGCTCGACAGTAACCGAAATTCTAAAAAACGGAATTTTGATACCAATAGATATATCATAAGAATCGGCTTAACATGCTTATTCAAAATATATAAGATTCATTATGTTTAGTCTTACCTATCAAAGGCTACGAACCTGAAAAAATTTGCCTGATATACGAAAAAGGGCGAAACACCCCCTAAAAGTCTAAGTATCTTAATGAAAATCACGCCATCAAGTTCATACATTGTTGAAATGCATTCCGTCCCCAGTTTTTTTTTTTTTTTTTTTTTTTTTTTTTTTTTTTTTTTTTTTTTTTTTTTTTTTTTTTTTTTTTTTTTTTTTTTTTTTTTTTTTTTTTTTTTTTTTTTTTGCTTGAACCTCTGTATAGTAAGGACGATGATCAACAACACTGACTACAGAATCGAATTTTGACAGAAAGCGCAATTTCAATTGTATTTTTATCAAGAAAAAATACCTCGTTTTCAATCCGAAATATCTGTTCAGCATTTTCCGATATCAAACTGAAAGCCAAATTCCTGTCTGACAGGAAAGAATATCAGCAACAGATTTCATAATGATGCAAGCAAAGCACTAAGGAATAGGATTTCAGCGGCTCTTCTTCATTTGATGAAGTTTTTAAGAAAAAACAAAAGACTCAAAGGAAAATTCTTAAGTAAAGCGATTTTAGTTGCCTTAGCTAAACGCGTGGAAGCGTGCTGTAAAGTAACTGGTGTGTTTGGAATACTTTTGGCAGTTAAAAGCTCGTGAAGTATGAGATACTGACACGAACTCAGAATATTGTCAGTCCTTATCAGGAGCGTATTAAATCAGGAGTTAATCAGGGCTGTGTTCATTCCCCCTTTATATGCATCATTTTGATGGACTTTGTTTTACGGAGTACAGGAAAGGCAATGGGAAAACACGGAATCAGGTGGGGAAGATTCTTGGACTCAGATTATGCTGATGATTTAAACATCCTAGATGAAAGTGTCTTTCGGTGGAGGGAAGCAAAAACGGGCATGGGAAAGGAGCTGGTTGCCCTTTAATTGCTTTTGACTCTTAAAAAGGCACTCGAATTTCGTCCAATCGAAGGACCCCCTGTGAAGATTCTATGACCAGCCCTTTCATGCGGATTTGCCAGGGAGAAAAAAATAAATAATACACTGTGGCGTATGGCTATTTACTCAGGCAGTGCTTTAGAGGTGCATGGTTTATTTTCATTTGAAATTAAGTGCCAAAGCTTTTGTACTTGTACTTCTGAATTTTTTCTTTAAAATTCAAAAAAAAAAAAAGGGATTTTCAAAATGACAATCCCAAAAATTCTGACTTTTCTTTTTAGTTGTTGACCAGTATCACAGTCCTGGAAAATATTCCTTGAAACTAACTTGTATTATCAAGCCCACATTTCATTTGATTATGATCTATCGACCGCGATCGATTACCAGCCTCATGAGTCTAAGTTTGAATAGCTTTTATACCTTTCCGAAGATGTTTTGGAAGACCCTGATTTCTTTTTTGGTCCTTTAATTCCGCAATTAGAAAAAAAATTTCTTGAACGCGAATCCCTTGAGAGTTTCTGTGTTTAAAATTTCAGTTTAGGTACACATATTAAAATGAGAGTGCGATTCACTTTATTTAAGACTAAAAACACAAAACACGAATCAAAAAAATAAAACCAATGTATTGCGTCGAACCATGGATTTTATTATTTATTAGTTAAAATTTCCACACGTTAAAATAGACGATAGCACCATGAAAAGATATAAATTGGCGATAAAAAAATTGCTCTAACTGCTTGGTGGAGTAAGTTTCAGTAACTCTTCAACTGTATCAACAGCATGTTCACGGGATGAACGAGCCAATCGTGCTGACAAATCAATATCCATTTGACTTTGAAACGGACCAACTTTATCAGCCAACGTCGCTGTGTGCATAGGAAGTACTTTAGGAGCACGACGGGACATGTAACGCTCCACCCACTTGAGAAGAGTCAAAACAGAATCAGTGTCTGGGATCCGCATATCAGCATAAGTTCGAAGAGTTGGGTTTGTAGTTACTCGGAATGTCGCAGCAATCCCTATAATAAATAATATTAATGTTATATTCTAAGATCTAGTGCTACGACGGGACATTTATCTTGGAATTGTCTTTTTCAACTAGTTCTTCGACTAGTTTCATACATTATAGCTCCTTCAGATAATATTAAACATCCTCCCAACCCAGTGGCGTCGTTCGGGGGGGGGGGGGGGGGGGGGGGGGGGGGGGGGGTGGCAGTTGCCCCCTCTAATACAACAAAAAATTAAATAACTTGGAGAAAAAAAATATTATATAGCCCACGCCCCTTGACTCTCCGGATGAAGATCCCTTTTGCCCCCCCCCCCCCAATAAAAATGCTGGAGTCACGCCCCTGTTCTAACCTAAAGAGCTCGGGCAGTCACAGACAATCTTTCTTTGATATTAACACTGTCTGCAATAAGTACAGTTCTTTTCCGTAATAAGCTTAAAGAAAATAACTTAATTGTTTTTTAAATTAGCCTGTAAGAACAAAAATGATTTTTGCATGTTTCTTCCATTCCTTTCACCCACATCTCAAACTTAACTCCTCAGTCTAGTTTACTCTAATTTTGTAAAGAAAACAAAAAATAAATTCAGTAAAGCAAATTCAGTAAAGATGGATTATCTCGAATTGTCTTTTTGTAACTTTCCGAGGAAGCTTCTCAACCACAAATCAAGCATCTTCTTTTATTACTTATTGAGTCTGGTGTGCTTATACAAATTAAGGAAAAAAAAATCACTGTAAGAGGATTCCAGTACGGAAAATTAAGACTTTCTACTTTTTCCATCTGAACAAGTGAAGTTGATTCTATAAACCGAATGACGATTTGAGCTGATAATGAAAGTTCGATCATTTTTGTTATATGAAGAAAAGAAAATACTCCGACAAAAAAATTTCAAGGAAAAGTAAAAAGCTGCATAAAGCCTAAGACGAGCAGAAATAAACTGATTTAATACTTTCAAACTTAAAGCAAACAGAAATTACTAAAAATAGAAATATGAAACCCAAGACAAACGGAAATTAAACTGAATAATCACATTAAACTTAAAGATAATAAACACTGCTATTGATTAGTAAATGAATCCAAAAACAAACAGAAATTAAAATATGTAAACAAGTCAAGCTTAAAACAAATAGAAAATAAACTGATTATAGACTGAATAGACAATAGACTGATTGCTTAATTTATGATGATATTAATTGATAGAAGTCTCGATAATTTTGGATTTTTCAATGTTTTAATGATAAAAGAGAAAGTGTTGAAAATATGTTTTGTTTTTAGTAGTGTAACATTCTTGAGATACAGCGTCCAACATTCACAACGTTCTTGAAATATTGCGTTCAAAAAATTTCAACGTTTTTTAAATATTGCAAATACCCTACTTTATACTCTGGGTTAATATAATGTCTTGATTTACATCGGTACTTCACTCTGACTAGATTCTAGTCCCACAGGGAATTGAAGCACCTACATTTTAGACAGATTTAAGGCATAACATGTTTAGCACATCTCCTCTCCTACTCAAAATTAAAATTTGAAGTCTACATAGACCCCCCCAAAAGAAAAACGCCGCAAAAGTTTCAACCTCATGAAAAGCTGCAAAAAATGCAGCTTTTTTGCTTCTGACACTTTTGGAGAACTTATCCGGTCAATTTTTTAGACTAAATAGACCATAATAGATTTACACTGTAACGTTTATTTTTTATGACTTCTATGCTATATTACTAGTGTACGTCATTACTAGTGTACCACATACTATAAACTTCGTTGTTTTTATACAGTTATTTTTCAACCGTTGCTACTGATTATTACCATTGAATGATTAAGGTCTAGATTTATGCGAAACTCCTCAATATAACCCAGTCACTGCAGTTGGATTCTTTTACGCTAAGGGCAGGCAATTTTAATGACGGGACCCATCGTTCGACGGGTGCCCTTAGACAAAATATTTGGCATATGACTTTCTTCTTTCTTAGCTTCGAAAAGTTTCTAAGGATCTTATCAGCTGGTTTATCCTATACTTGACTACAATACCAAGGATAAAACTAAGCATGCCAAAAAGAAAAAGGAGCAAACCTTTGAGAATATGAAGCGCATCTTCATCAGTCCTGTCATCTCCAGCATAAATTATCCGCACTCTTTCGTTCCAGTCGTATCCGAAAGCAGTCCTTAGGATGTAAACGACAGCAAGACCTTTATCCCAGGGGATAGGAGGCCGTGCCTCTAAAGCACAATGGGCTTTCACACAGTGAAACCCATAATTTTCTATCAACCGCTTTGCTGTGGCAATCAAAGGAGCTCGTTTTTCCTCTGGGGTACTTCTGTAATGCCATGTCATACTAAATCCTTTATTCTCCACCCAAGCACCGTCTTGGCAAACCTAAAATAAATAAAAACAAAATTGAAGTTGGCATCACTAAAAGAAGGCTAAAACAACAGTTTCTCTTGATTTTGCCGCACAAAAGCTTGCCTTTATGTGCTTAAAATTAAGCAATCCGATTTCAGTAATTAAAACGCAATCTTAGTATAACAATCAAAGCTATAAAATGAAAAACTAACTAAAAAAAGACCATAAAATAAGACAAAAAAAGGTCACATCTTCAAAACAAGATTGAAACCTAATCTTCTCTCGATATCACCCCACAAAAACTTGTCGTTTCACCTAAAAATCAGCAATCAGTGTTGGCAGCAATTAAAAAGCAACCTTTATAAAACTTATACATTAATCCTTAAAAACTTTTATTATAAATATGGAGCTTAAGCATGTGAACTGATTGATGACTATACATAAAACTAGAAGTTTATTTTGGACAGAGGTAAGGTAAAAAAAAAAAAAAAAAAAGGTAAAGAATACGGCATTGGACTTTACAGTCCCTACCGGCGGTGCTGATCTCCGTTTCTTGGCCTTTCAGCCAGGAAGTGCAATGGGGGGCTGGGTAAACAGGAAGGGTGTGCTTTCGCACACCCTTCCTGTTTACCTTCCCCAGATTTCTCCAGGTACCCATTTAAAGCTGGGTAGACTCTGGCTGAGCTTACAGAGTCACGCCACTGATCCCCGTCCCAAACCAAATAATTGGATACACTAGGATTCGAACCCTCGCCCTCTCGGACAAAGAATCCTATATCCAGCGCACGAATCCACTCGGCTAGGACGGCAGAGGTAAAGAGCAAGGTAGAAATTTAAAACGTATAGGAGTTACTCAAGGGCCTATCCCTGTGTATGCTGCCACATATAGTATTTTTCATAGATGCTATAATAAATGTGGCATGCCTATTTTTCGTTCTCTGTGTAAAACATTAACCTATTTGCAGATAAGGGGCATGAAAACACAAAACAGGCAAGTTGTTTGGTAAATATAAGGATATTTTCGTAGTGCCTCCGACAATCAGAAGGAGTGGTCGTACGTCAGAAGCCCCCTCCTCCCCTCTTGCTTTCGTACTCGGCTGTATGTCTCTGTTTTTTTTTTTTTTTTTTTTTTTTTTTTTGCTTTTAAAGACCTGAGAAGTCAGATTCCCAGCAAACCGTCCAATTTTAAATACCTATTTTAAGAGGACCCGTGCTCCGAAATATTTGTAAATTATATTCCCTCTTGTCTCAGGGCCTTACAGCTGTAAGTTTCTAACCGGTAATAAAAAAAAAGTTTAAAGTCCATTTGCGAGCCCGATAACATGTCCTCTCCCGACAAAGTGTGTACTTTTTAGTCCTGGAAACGATCCCTGAAAGTTTCGAGCGAACTGGACACCCAAGAACAAACACGCCCCTCCCCCTTTTCCCGTTAAAAGAAACTAGATTAACAATTGGCATAAATTACGGCTTTGCCCCAAGTGCTGTAGGGGTTATGTGATTGTCAGAGGTTCAATTTTAATGTACTTTCCGACTGCTTTGAACAAAATGGTTATCCAAACTTTGACCTGATGTCTGGGGAGGGGGGGTTACTAGGGGGCTGGGTAGCAAAAAAGAGCGCAAGGGAAGCAGGGTGGCAAGGGCACCTGCAATCACTTTCGACTCTTAAAAAGGCACTAGAAACTGCAATTTCCAATTGAATGAGCTTCATTTCAAGCTTAAAAAGTCCTTGGCAAAGGGGATCCCACTACAGAAGGAAAAATACAGAAGGCAAATTGGTTCCTGTGAAACCAGAGCCCAACAGAGGGCCCAAAAAGGGGGGAAAACGTTTATCCAAACGTCTTGAAACCTACCCCCGTAAGTTTTAGGGCTCGAAAGGCACTAAAGCATAATGAAAATGGGAAAAATAAAGATTCATCTAAAAATGGGACCTAAAAAAGGGCCTAAAATGGGCTAAACTCTTTTCCCCGAATGGCTTGAAATTTACACCTGTAACATCCGGTAAAAGGTAACTTGAATACCCAAAGAAGAATTTTTGGAGGCATAAGCCCCCACAAATGCGTAAGAAACTTTCTAGTTTGAAAACTGTATCTGATAATCCTTGGGCCAAGAAGTATCCACCAAATAACAGTATCGGCGAATTCTCGGGAATGGTTTAGGAGACTGGCTATCGAATCTGCATATTTACAATAGGCTACTTTGGGAACAACTTGGTGGACCAAGTTGGAGCTTTCAGGTAATGTGGGTGCGGTTAAAATAAGCTCAGAATTTTTACTTTGGGGAGGGACAGAAGCGAAAGGCATAAGAATTTCGGTCTCCATCTGTTCAAAACTTTCGTCACTACAAGTCCCTCTGGGACTAGAAGCTATTCCTTGTGAAGTGGTGATGTAAACTAAAAGATACTATGTGTGCCCACGTTATCTAAGTAGCATATCTGCAATATCTCGGTATCGATTAAAGGGGTTCGATCTGAATCTATCAGAACATTGCGTGAGGGGGTGGGGGGAGGGTTGAGAGGCAAAAACAATTCAAGTTTAATGAGAGGGGATGTGGGGGCCAATAGACTTGAGTCTTCAATTCAACGAAAAATTTTGGCACTACTAGCCCCAGCAAAACTTTGAACCAATTCATGGTTAAGTAGTGAGGTATATCAAAAGACGGTATATACACCTAAGATATCAATATAATGGATCTGTATTATCTAAGGGACAGCTGGGGGGAATTTAAAACTTTCAGGGTGCACTTAAGGAGGGAATGGGTTCCAAATGTAATATTTTGTGAAAGGGATAAGGGTGCCAAAATATTTCTATCCCCCTCAATGTTTGTTTGCCAAAAAAGGGCTAATAATTTCTATTAAAGCCTTGAAACCTGTGTCTATAACCTATTGGAAAGGAAACCCTTATTACGAAGAAAAAAATTTGGAAAATCTTGTCCGAAAAGGGGGCTGAAACTTCTTTTCCCATCAGAAATGATCCGTATACTCTTGTTCAGCCCTGTTACTTGACTGAATGTTTTTCGTCATCCGTCAAGACTAAAAGATTTGGAGCGCACCAAACGGAACCTAAACATTCGTCTCTCTGATCGGCTTCAAAATTGCAGTCATGAGTTTCTTTGCCATGCACATCCTTGTACAGAAAACAAATGTGAAACTAATTTTTGTTTTATCGATTTGCGACACGCCAAAACAGACAACAAATTTTTGTTTTCTTAGATTGGCTTAAACAGAGACAAGTTATTATTTTCTTAGAAAAGTGCATTTAGACGGAGACAAGGGGACTTCATTGAAGACAAAGGCTATATATATATATATATATATATATATATATATATATATATATATATATATATATATATATATATATATATATATATATATATATATATATATATATAATATATATATATATATATATATATATATATATATATATATATATATATATATATATATATATATATTTATAAATGTATTGATGTTTGACACTTGACATGCACCTAAATTATTTTTGTCTCCGATCAGCTAGCAACTTACTGGGCCAAATGAACCTAAGAAGAAAGTGTTTTGAAAAAAAATGGCTTAAATCGACTTGTGGAACCCCAAGATGGCCAGACATTTTTCGTATCCGATCACCGGGATACTTACAGGGCAAGTAGACTTGGACAACAGGACTTTAGTGAGAACGACTAATTTTAGGACAAACAAGTGATTACTTCGATTCTTAACCTGAATATTTCCATTTTTTTACGCTGAACTGCTTTAACTTTTTATGCCATACAGACACCTTAATTTAAATTTTAGGGCCGAAGGAACTTCAACCAAGACAAAACACTTAAGGAAATAAATCTAGATTATATTGGTTCGTGACGTCCTAATTTTTCATTTACAGACAATAAAACTGAACTCTTTCTTTACAACAGACTTTTAGACATGTATTTAATTAAAAAAAACAAGCAGTTACAAGGAAATATGACAAAGATTTCTTCGATAAAATTGTGAATTAAGATGAGTGCGCATTCAAGGGTGTCTGCAGAATGGGGGTCAGGATGCATCATCCCTATAGGACACCAAAACTGATGCACATTTTCCATTCATACGGATAATAATCATCTCAATCCGACATATTCTTTATCAAAAGTACTATTGAAAATTTGTCTGCCCCCACAACAACTAATTATCGATAACTTTAACTGGATATTAAAACGTTGTTCGTAGTTCAAACTGCAATCCAACATCTTTAATTTTAAGCAGAAATATCCCAAAAACTTACAAATATTGCTAATGCTAAGAAATAATAAAACCATGCCAATTAATGGGTGCAGCTGGGAGACATTAAACAGAAAGGCGAGAAAACTGTTTTTAAAGGAATATACTTTGTGTTGGCAGCCACAAAGTAAGCTCATCAAAATCAAATTTCTCAACGCTTGACACTTCGTTTTGCCTTATGATTGTCACCGAAATTCAAAAAAGGAAGGAAGTAACCCTATTTCAAAAACTTCAATGCTTGCATATTTTCCTATGAAAATCGAAGCCATAATTTTGAAATTCTTGCTAAAGTGCCCGCTGGTATAAGATTATTTGTATCAGTGGCTCTTGAAAGCAATGTTGCCGCGTTTTTCTGTTTGGGTCAACAGTGAGTTACTAAAAGGGACATTGGGCTAACCGGACTAAATTTATCTGCTGCCATTCTGAACATAGAAAAAAAAAAACCGATTTTAAAGTCAATTTTCCGAAAATCCCGTTTTGGTGCACACAATTATGTACTCAAGGAAGGAAACAAAGGTCATCTTCAAGTTATAATTGCGCTCAAGTGTTTGTTAGGGTTGTTTAAGATTGTCAATTTTACTTAGGTACAGTTCCAGCACTGGGAAAATGTTTTGCTCTAGAAAATCCCAGAAGCGAAACAGCAGCCGAAATTACAATCCCGAAAGAAGTGTTCAAGAACCTATATTTGGTCCTTTCCAACTAGAAAGGCTCAAAATTTCCTGTGAAAATATGTCCTAAGTTTGTGAAAGAGAAATCCAAGTTTGGATTAAAATCCAGCTTTGTGCCAGAGGACCCAGAGGATCTTGGCCTTTACTCCAAGAAAAGCATAAACAAACTTAGTCTCTGCTTTGAAATAGAAAAAATTCCAAGTTTGATCACTTCACCAGTAGCCTTGTCTCCTTGCAATCTATCAAGAATTACAAGCAGGGAGGGGGCAGGACAGTGCATTCATTTCTGGAAGTTTAATTCATCTACAGCAACATATTTTCTGTTTGACAAAAAGCTAATCTTCTCAACTTCTACAAACTTTCAAAAGTTTTGAAGTAATACCTTAAATTAGGTATTTTTTTTTCTAAGACCACGCTCCCTTTCTATGACGAACAAATAAAAGTTCGAACGGGGATAAGTCCTTTAATTAGACAGTGGAAACAGATAAGAAAAAATAATCTATTTTTGTATCTGTTGCAGTCTATTTTTGATCTAACATGCAGTGAGCGCTGTATGAAATGGAAGAGTTGAAAAAAAACTCTTGAAACCTCTTGAAGACGTTGAAAAAAGAAGTTATCCTGAGAACTGGCATTTCCTGTACGTAAATGTCAAAAATTAAAGTAAACAATTCTATACCTGCGTCTGAAGATCTTGGAAAAGTTGAGTTAATTTTGCTCATATTCATTTGGTATAGGATGTAGGAACTTAGTACCATCTGGATGCAAAATTGACAAACCATGGTTGCCAGCGTAAGTTATTGTTTCAATTCCAACTTTTTCCTTGACGTCGTTCACGTCTCGCCCTTTAGAAATAATTTTTTTTTAGAATAATTTTGTAAACATATACATGTACATATATATATATATATATATATATATATATATATATATATATATATATATATATATATATATATATATATATATATATATATATATATATATATTATATATATATATATATATATATATATATATATATATATATATTTATATATTTATATAGTATAAAAAAACAATAATTCTTTTTATAAAACATAAAAGAAGAGAAAAAATATGCCATGATTGTCTAAGTAGTGATGGAATGAACTAAAAACCGCTTCTTGAAATAATTTGCTCATTTTTTTCATTGTATAGGTTAATTATTTCAAATAATTAAGCTCAAGGTAAAGGCATTCAAGAAAGGCAATTACTTTTTTGTTGTCTTGCTTTCATTGCTCTCCGCACATTTTGCTTAAAAATTAAATTAATTAACCAACAAAAACATGCAAGCCTTGTGTTCTAGAACTCAATTTTTTAATAATCATCAAAATTATTTGTCATTGCATTAGCCTGAAATGGCATAGAAAAACAAATTCCGCCCTTAAAATGTTTTTAACACATATAAGGGGCTATCAAAAACACATTAAACAAAAGCGCTACATATAAAGGAAAAAGCTACAAAATGGTTCTGGATCACCTGTTCTCGCATCGTAGTCAACACAAAAGCATTGACTTATTAAAGAATGGCGTTGATCCCTTGTATTTCGTTCTGTCCCGGACTCACCTTATGGAAGGGAAGGTAAATACAAATTCGGGACGAGTCGTATGAAAAATTCCAGTTAGAAGTATTAAGAATTTATAAAATGAAAATTCTAGTTCCTTTTTACTTGGAATCACAATGATGGAGGGGCTCACAGTGAGGCCCAAGCCCATGTTTATGCTACTTCTCTGCTAACCTCTTTGATGATTGCTGCATACGTTTCGTCTCCAACTCTCTTTATTGGACAGTGCTTACACTCTTGTTTCCGATTACCTATGGCTAGAGACGATGCTACTGCAGCAAGGTCTGTAGGGCTATGCAAGTACATCAAGTAGCTTTTACGTGGGCAAACAAAGGCTCAAGATTTCATGTCACCTCAATATGGTATGTTTTAGGAGCAATTGTCAGGCTCCCCAAACGTATTTAAGCGTATAGCTTGTAGGTCATCCCCTTTGCTCCACAATGTATATCCAGGATTCTGCCCAGGTATGGGAACAACGGACCAACTGCTTATCTTGAGACACATATTGTTAGAGCAAAATATAAGAAATTGAAGAAGTGTCTTTTCATAGACTTATGACAGCCTTGGGCTCTATATTACGATACAGAATTTAAGAAAGCCACGGCTGAAGATTCCTAACAGTAAGTCAGACCTTCAGAGCATATTACAAACGTACGAAAGCCCAGATTCAGGCTGGTAGAGAGCTGTCTTCAACGTTTCCACTGATTATGGTGTCAGTCATTAATGTACTGTGTATTTTGTTTAGTTTGATTTCATAATCGATTGTGTCATGACCAGAACAATGACAACATTCACGAGGCGTTGAAATAAGCTTTAGTCTTGGGACCAATAACATTATTGCTCTATTTATTGAACCTTGTTTAGAAGCTCAGTCTATTCTAATGAAATCAGCTAATGTAGCTTTTCTGACAGACCTCAGGATTGGTTCCTCGAAGACAAAATTTATGATACCTGGAACATCATCTCACGAACTCCCTCGCCTCTAATTGGACAATAAAAGTTGCTCATAGATGTTTGAACTCAAACACCATACCTCCCTTACAGACTCAACTGAAGAACGTGCATCAGAAACTAAATCTAGAATTAAAGAATATCATCAACCAAGATGAATTAAGTACATATTTCACAAATGGCGTTCGATTTTATCAGGAAGATTATACGAATGACCAACGGGATTCAGTCCCATCAAAATTGGTTTACATGGTTTCTTGAACTTGCTGGTTAAAAACCTGAGGCTAATAGTGAAACCTAGGCGTCCAAAATAAAAACGCCAAGTTAGGATTTCACAAAGAAAATGTCACTTATTATTGAGATCCGAGCCATGGAAGGATTTTCAGTCTGTATGATTGGACGGTGACTTAGGACCTTTTAGTTCATGCCGTCGTCTCCATCAACCTGACCCCCCCCCCCCTCATCCCCACTTCGCAAAAACAAGCATGTTTTTATGCTTTCGATTCATGATTTTTGAGGGACTAATTGACAAAAGCCTGATCATTGAAGGTATTAGTTAAGACTCCCCTCTCCTTTCACACATAGGAACGATGTACCTCTTTTGACTCATGATCATTCAGGAAATTTCGGGAAATAGTTCTAAATGATTAAATCTTCTTAGATTAAACATCCCTAAGATTATATTAAGGCTAATACAAATAAAAACATATTAAGCATATTAACTATGGATGACGCTTAATTTACACTAAAATTAGAATCTAAAGATTTCTTAAGCGTGCTGATTACAAATCTGAGGCCAATTTGGAATTTAGAGATCCAAAGTCAAGATTATTATTTTTTCACAAATAATGCCTGATTTAAATCAAAATATGTTTCGAGGATTGATGATGTTGACTACATTTATGAAGTTAATATTGCATTATGAAAGTCAAATCTCAAAACACAATAGACCCATATCTCACAAACAGTGTTTGATTTTAACTAAAGGTCGTATTTACTGACTTAAGTTTAAAAATACGATCGTTATTATACACGGGGGGAATTTTCTTATTAATTCTTTTCTTTTTTGAGATCGAAGTAATGCTTGACCGGTAGCTAATTCTTGAATATACAATTTAACAGTAAGAAATTGGGGGTTTATGCGGGACCGGTAGCCTACATCAAATTTGGTTATGGGTGCTTGGGCAAGGTTTGAAAAACAATCATAAATTAATTAAAAAAATAAGTTTTTCAACTAAAAGTAAGGAGCGACATTGAAACTTAAGACTAACAGAAAGTACTCCGTATATTGGGGGCGAGGGGTTGTCCCTTCCTCAACCCGTCGCTCTTTAAGCTCATATTCTACTTTTTGTCCCAATCCTTTAAGACTGACTACACAAACACACAAATCGTTGAATTGAAATGAAAAGTATTTTTAGAGCACTATGAAACTTTAGGGTAAAGAGAAGGGGACTTGGAAGGGGCAGCCACCCTCATATGCCGAATAATTTTGTTCGTTTTAAGTTTTATTGCTGCTCCTTATTTTCAGTTGAAAAAATATATTTTTTTTTATTCAAACCCGAAGGAGACGGACACTTTTTCCTTAAAAACTTAATTGTAATATCTGTTCGTTTTAAGTTTGATATCTTGTACAATCTTTTTTCTAAAAATGTTCTTTTACTTTCCACGGAAAAAAAAAACATTGCTTTTTAACGAAATCAAATGTTTTAAGGTATTCATTCACATATTTTCTCATGCAGTTGCCATTATTTGCTCTGACATTTCCATGCCTGTATAAACGTTTGAATCTAATTTGACGTCAATTACAAAATGGATTTTAGGTTTTAAAATATCTTAAACTTAAACAGCCATCGAAAACACTATTGCTTTTATTGTTCTCTTCATTGTAAGGCTGGTGTTGAATTGAGGCAAAGCAAACTTTGTAACTCCTGATCAATGACTGGCTGAGCTATATTATACCTGGTCCCATATTACTTAAAGGTATTCATTCTTCAGCAAAAAGGATCTTACGCATTTGCAGTCATGCAAGGAGACGCCTCGTGATTTTACACAATTTTCCAGTTTTTGCTATTTCAAAAAGATCAAAATAGTACAGATACGTTAGCATGTGCTTATACTATGCTTTCCTACCAGATATAACTGCAATAAAGACATCTGGTAAATTTGACAGCCTTTCTAGTGTCCGACGTGTTTCATGAGGTAGGACTGCCATGTCTGGGTGAGCAGCTATTGGCGCCAGGGTGCCATCATAATCAAGTAATAGTGCCACTTTTTCTGCATCCCCCAGATGATGATTTAAATACGTATCAATCTCTTCATAGCTTGTCGGTGCTGAAATGGTTTTATCCGGTTTTAACCAATTTAGAGTCCATTGCTTGCATAAAAATGTGCATCCATGCAGTTACGTCGTTTTTCCTGTAAGAAAAATTATGCTCGTGTTTATTAAATCATTTCGATATAGATTCGAGAACATTGCCCGAATATATGCTAAAAAACAAACAAAGCTTATCTGATAGAATAAATAGCAAAGTTGGAAACTAAAGAGAAAAAATAATTTTTGCTTCGCAGCCTATACAGCATACTACAAAACTAGCTCAAATAAACTCACCCATGATTTTCCCTATATTTGTAGAATTACCTTCCTTAACTGTTTACTAAAATGAAAACTGAGATGCACAGATATCTGCACGGGCAGCGAGGTAAACTCCGTCTTCTGACAACAATATTTTACAAACCCAGGATCAGCCCCTTCACCAAAGTATGAATCTACAAGGCCTCGGTAGTTTAAGTGATATTGGGCTCATCGGAGACGGTTTTTTTTTATAGAATTTTCTTAGAAGAAATTTTGGTTATAACATGTTTCTTTTGTAATTTTCAAGCCCCTTCCTACACACAGACGACGTTTTGCATTTTTCTTGCGATGGATGGTCAGAATTGCGCTGGTATGATTACTTAATTCCCGGGGGGTGACATTATCAAGTCACTATAGGTCCCAATTTTCAGACTTTCTGTGAGAGGGATGGAGGACGGTGGACTTCCTAGCTTTGCATCATATGGAGGAATATATTGGTGCCAAGTGCGCAATACGGGCACTATGAGCCGACAGCACTCCTCTTTTTACGGAGATATCTTGATTTTAACAGAAGCTATTATATTAATATGCTTATCTGCATAACTAAAGGGGTGAGGAATGTCTTAAAAAAATATTTTTCCGAAGAGCTTCTCCCTCTTGAAAACTTATGATAATTCCTAGCCAAGCACTAGTTTACTCATCGATGAATATTTTTAGACATGAACGGTAGGGCTTGAGGAGGGTGGTACCCCTCGGAGAGCTTTGGATAATATAGCCTACTTAAAAACGAATAACAATAAATTTTAAGAACTATGCGTGAAGACTCCCCCTACCTCCTGGACATTATTTTTCTGGACGCCCTGCCTACTCCTGAAAAGAGCGTGGAGTACCAACTAAATGTTTAAAATACCAGCTAAATATTTAATTAAAAAAAAGCTATAATGTGGTTTCTCAACGAGCCGAGGCTTATTGTCTGGTATAGACAGCGTGAAAAAACGGGTATTCGCAATACAACTTCTCGAGTGTGTTTTATATTTTAGACAAGTACCAATCTAGTTCATCAGTCAAAATTCCGGCACTAATTCTATAATGCTTCATTACGTGTAATAGTCAATTGAAAATCTAGCATACAAAATACACATCACTGTAGAGAAAGGTTTTGTTTTACAAAAATAACTAAAATACAACCAAAGATCTGAAAAATTGACTTACGTTACCAAATGTGGAACAGCCAAGATGTCTACCCTAGAAAACCAGCTTAAACATCAGTAGTTTTTAACGATTTTTTGAAAGTGACTGATCAAGACTAATATTGGGGCAGCCTTGTTTGATTTTGTTCCCTTATTAACATAAATACATTCAGCTGCTCTAGTTTCACTGTTAAAAAATTGTATTTGCATCAGGATGTGATTAAAAATCAAATTGCAACATCATGGCTGCAGGGAGTAACTTTGGCCCATAGGAAGCAAATATTTAAAATTGAGATTGAAGAAATCGTCCTGAGAAGTATTTCCGACGTAAATCTATTTTTTTAAAATGAACTTTTAATACCGTTAATATACTCGAATTTTTGTAGAAGAAACAAAAGTTGCGGCAATGGTGTAAAAAAACCGATAGAGGATTGTACTGGAATAACTTTTATCAGGGAGTTCTTCCTGTTTGGAAATATGATCTTACGGTTTTTCAGACTCCACAGCTAAAACCCGGCGAAATTTATAATTTGCCAGAAGTAACACTTAAATATCTTCACTTCTTTTTTTTTTCAAGAACAACTTATCGAACAGATTGTCACAGAATTTCACGGAAGAATTCATTCAATATAAAATATAGAATTACGTAAACGTTTGTGACAACGAATTTTATCCTGGCAAGTGACGGTACCTTTCGGCCAAAACTTAGTTATTTCAGGAATGGATATTGTTAAAAAATCAAATGCAGGACTATCCATCTCATTTTTTATGTTGAAAAGTCCTTTCCAGAATCCTTGGCCCCCTTGACTCAGAGAGTTTATCAAGACATCCTAAGGCTACATCCTGGAAGTAGCTATGGGGAGGGGGGAGGAGTTAAGTCATATATCAGTAACACTGCGATCGACTTAGACTATATGCCCAGTCTCAAAATTGGAAAGAAACAAATAGTTTCCTAGAATGCAGGTTTTGTATTCCTGAAAGAAACTATTTTTTTATTTTTTGTATTCCTTCCTTTTTGAAAAGAAAGATAAAAACGACAAATTTGCAGGAAAGAAACAAACAATTTCTTTTGAATACAAGTTTTTGTATCTTCTGATTAGTTCTATTTTTAAAAGAGGCTACTTTTTTTCCGGTCAATGTTCCTTTTGATTCCGTTTTAAAAACCTAAATGAAATTTCTGAAAAGTTAATCAATAAATTTTGAGAAATTCTTTAATATGCCAAACCAATATTTTGACTTGGTGAATCAACAAATGAGCCCGAGTCACCAAGTGAATTTCTGTGTATTTGATAGGAATGAATTCAAAATGCAGAAAATATTGACGATAATTTATTGCATATTAGACTCATCAAACCAAATTGATTGTTTCAAGTATACTAAACAAAAAAGAATTTCTGGAAGTTTGAGCAATATGTTATTTTTTAATATTAAAATAAAAGACGAAAAGCTGTTCATTTTTTTCGGTAAGCACAAATAACACTAGCAGATTCGGGTGGGATGCAGTCCGCATTTATTTGAGATAATTTATATTCGTTTCAGCTTTAACATCATTTTTTATTTTATTTCTGGTCGTCTTAAGTTTAATTTGCTTATTCATATAAATTTCTGCGTTTGAAGTCTGCCTTGACGCACTCACTTTGATTTCAGACAAATTCAGGTTTTATTTATTCATTCATAGTAATTTCTGTTCGTTTTGAGGTATTTGTCATGTCTTTATTTCTGCTTGTCTTAGCTTTAGTATTGCTCTTCGCTTTCCTTTAAAGACTATTTTTTTGGAAAATTTCTTTTTTCATATTAATTTTTAAAACTTTATGTATTTTCCCTTATTTTCTTCTTTTTTTACTAAAAAGATTTGTTTCAGCACAACTTCGTTGTTTTAAAAAGGCTGATTTTTTGTTACGTAAACTATTTCAAAGAGTTATTAATATACGACTTATTACTGGATCAAAAGTTTTTTTTGTTCTTGGGAAAATTATGTATATAATTCCCATTCATTGATTTTTGGAACAAACGGGCTTTTATTTAAAAATCATGGACATTATAAACAATCTCCGAATTTCCATTAGCGATCAGAGAAGCAAAACCAGAGTCCCGAAATAGTGTGAACACATACAATGTCATAGGAGGGGTTCATTTGGACAAGATGATTAATAGTAGACTAAATCGTAGTTTCCTCCGAAATGAAGTAGGACTAACAGAAGTCAATGAATTTTAATAATTTGGCATAGATTAGGGCTAGTGAAACGGTACCTTTCGTGCTGGTGACATCCACTATTTGTTTGAAGTGGAAATTGTGGCGAAAAATTTTCATTTAGAGAAAACTTTTATTTGACCGTCTGTTTGAGTCCAATTTTATATTCAATATTTCACACACCTAAGCGGTTGTAATATTTTTCTCTCAGTATATATGCATCAAAGAAAAGTAAAAGTAACAAAATACGGTTACATTGAAAGGACAAGATTGTTCTTTACGTATGTTGTCAAAATATTTTATTCTACATAAAAACAGATGTTATATCAATTTACATTGGCTGCTTTGGTGACGTGTGTGGAAATAGTAACCCCCACCCTTTTTTGAGGGGGCAGTAGTTCAGGCAAAACTTAAATAACGGGAAGAATTGCTAATTGCCTTCAGTTTGTTGAATAACTATTTGTGCAACACAGAATTTTCCATGTTCTATAAAACCTTATAAGAGTAACTTACTTTTCTCTCCGTCGTAGACCCTGCATCCTCATAGTTCTTTCTTCAAGGGGCATTTGAAGTGCTGTATGTAGAGCTTCTGCGACTTCTTCGATTTCGTAAGGATTGCATAGTAACGCTTCATGCATCATCTCTCCTGCTCCAGCAAACGGTGAGAGAATTAAGACACCAGGATCACCAGTTTGGCAGGCAACAAATTCCTTGGCAACTAAATTCATACCGTCACGAAGTGGTGTAACTAAGGCTACTGAGGCGTCTCGGTAAAAAGAAGCCAACTCATTCTAAGTAAAAATCAATTTAAATATATTAAAGCTTTTAATGAGAAAGATTAGTGAGAAGCAAGATCCAGTATTCTGGATTGTACTTATCGCTAAAACAAAAGGTGTCTTTCTTTATGTCTATGACTTCCCTACTTCTATCCTCTTTTAGTCTTAATCATATACACCTAAGCAATCTTACGTTCTTCGCTGGCCATATCATTACCTATCTTCATAACTATTTGGGTAGCATACCCAAGCCAAACTTATTTTGTCTCTTTTACATTTATCTTAAAAGTCGAAGTTTTCTCCTTGTCTGATCGACCTACTAAGAACACGACACTCCTACAAGTGCTCCTCTTCAAATTGATAGATAAGACAGTTTTGTCATTATGTTTAACTTCTACATATGAGAAGAAAAAAAGCGAATAGGAAGGAGGAGACACTCCCTTCAGTGGGAGGGGAGGGGTGTATAGGGCAAATTAAATTATACAAACAACAGTCCCATAAAATACTGCTTGTTCAAAATCACGCGAAACATGAAGTTGGTCTATCAAAATTTCTGATTCTAAATTACCTAACATTCTAAGCATTCACCCAAGAAGTAAAATAAATTAAAATGTAATTTTAAATGAAAGTGAAGGGCGAAACTTGACCAAAATTCACAACGAAGGCAATTATTCAACATGCGAGGGAGGCTACCGCCTCTAGTTCTTTACGCTAAACTACAACTAATCCTTAATTGAAAGCATTTTGCATTACAAAAGAATATTTAAAGGTCGTTTTTATTGCAAATGTTTTCTTTACCGTTGGCCTTTGAAAACATTTACTTAAAACTTTGAAAGTTTATTGTTTAGAGTTCAAGAAAACGTGAATAATAAGCCCTCCTCATTCTCTCTGGACTCTGAAAAAAGAAACTTTCTTTCATGTTGCTCTTGTGACATATCGTTTGTTTTTGAAGCATAGGAAAGGTCAACCTTTAACGCGACGAATGAGAGACGGAAGGGGTTGGTATCCCACTCTTATTCCGGGCAATTTCTGTTTGTTTTTAGTTTTGGTGTCGTTCTTTCCTTTCATTGTAAAAATTAAATTTTTCGACTTTTAACTTGTGTTACATATTATCTAAGGTGTTTCAGGGGGATTCCCCCCAGAAACAGTTTTTCACATTTCAATTCTTCTTATTGGATCAAACATTTTTACTTTCAATACCATTACCGTACATAACTGCATGCTGAATAACCCAAAAGACAGAAAGAAATTTTTGCATGGCATTTCCACAGACAAAACTAAATAAAACGTAATATATGTTTCCCGATTCTCTTCCCCCATTCAAACCAACTACTAAAGTGAGATAAGAAAGAACAAGAGAAATCAGTAACAATAAAACCTAAAACTTCACTACATTCATTCAAGCCTTCATGCGTTGTTTTTCTTCAAACAAAATTTATTGCAGTAACCCAAACATTTATGTTTACAATTAAACTTAAAACCCACGGGAATTGGCGGTAACAAAATCCCCTTCATTCGTTGACACAAATGCATCAAGATTCAACCTAATCATCGTACCAACTATTCAATAATTCTAGAACCTGTCAATTGTAAAAACAAATGTTTGGGTTACAGCGAAAAATTTTGTTTGAAAAAAACAACGCATGAACGCGTTAAAGGTTGACCTTTCCTATGCTTCAAAGCTTCAAAAACAAACGGTATGTCACAAGAGCAACATGAAGGAAAGTTTCTTTTTTCAGAGTCCAGAGAGAATGAGGGGGGCTTATTATTCACGTTTTCTTGAACTCTAAACAATAAACTTTCAAAGTTTTAAATAAATGTTTTCAAAGGCCATCGGTAAAGAAAACATTTGCAATAAACGACCTTTAAATATTCTTTTGTAATGCAAAATGCTTTCAATTAAGGATTAGTTGTAGTTTAGCGTAAAGAACTAGAGACAGTAGCCTCCCTCGCATGTTGGATAATTGCCTTCGTTGGGAATTTTGCTCAAGTTTCGCCCTTCACTTTCATTTAAAATTACATTTTAATTTATTTTACTTCTTGGGTGAATGCTTAGAATGTTAGGTAATTTAGAATCAGAAATTTTGATAGACCAACTTCATGTTTCGCGTGTATTTTGAACAAGCAGTATTTTATGGGACTGTTGTTTGTATCATTTAATTTGCCCTGTACACTCCTCCCCTCCCACTGAAGGGAGTGTCTCTTCCTTCCTATTCGCTTTTTTTCTTCTCATATGTAGAAGTTAAACATAATGACAAAAACTGGTATTGAATAAGTATGCTGAACAAAATGGCTATCTCAAAATTTTGATTTGGTGGCGTTGGGAAAAAAATGAGTGTGGGAGGGGGGCAAGTTGCCTTCCGATTTTTTGGTCACTTAAAAAGGGCACTAGAACTTTTAACTTCCGTTCGAATGAACTCTCTCACGGTATTATAAGACTACTGGATCGATACGATGACCCCTGGAAAAAAAAATAATAAATAAACACATATCTGTGATCTTTCTTCTGGCAAAAAATACAAAATTCCACATTTTTTCATATAGGAGCTTGAAACATCTACATTAGTGTTTTCTGTTACGCTGAATCTGATGGTTTTATTTTTCATTAAGATTCTATAACTTTTAGGGGGTGTTTTCCCCTTTTTCAAATATTAGGCAAATTTTTTCAGGCTCTTAACTTTTGGTCGGTTAGACCAAATTTGATGAAACTTATATATTTGGAATCAGCATGAAAATCCAATTCTTTTGATGTATCTACTGGTATCAAAATTCCGTTTCATTACTATTTGTAAAGAGTTTCGGTTACTATTGAACCGGGGTCGCTCCTTACTTACAGTTCGTTACCACGAACTGTTTTGATTTCTTTCAAATTAGGTAACAATTTATTCCGAACTTCTTTATATCGGACATAATTCAGATACCCTTCAGTTACCGGAATAAAGGTTCCGGTAATTTAGCACCGGGTGTATTATAGTCATGTGACAAATCCTTGAAGTGTGTTTTGAAGACACGCAAAGCTTGACAGTTTTTTGTTTTTGCATAATAAAACCATCGTAAAATTTAACCAACCCGAAAAAAAACATTATTTTTAACGCTTCTTACCGCTTACGGACTGCTTCGTACTTGTGATCAACATTTACTCTTACTGCTTTATTATGCAGAACATTATCAGCATAAGTATATTTATAAGAAAGTAGCTGACTATACACTCATATCCCAGAGCAAACATGAATGGACTAGCAAAAAAAATAAAGCATTCCGAAAGTTTTTAAAGGAAAAAAAAATGCCCAGGCTTCAAGAGTATTCCAATATTCCTGGCAATGTGTCTACCAGTACAATTAGTTTGATCTTGGAAACTGGGACACCCGTTAACTAAAATGTTGAAGTACTTGACAACATAAGTTCATTGAAGGGTGTCTCTCTCAAGTTGAATGCTTCTTGTCCATGGATAGTAGTTAACAGTTCTTCCATACAAAATCAGCTTACTTTTACCATGGTCGATTGACGGTCAAAATATTTATCATATTTGGGCCTTTTAGATTTAAATGGTCGTTTTTTGAAATTGTGATGGGACACCAAGTTTTGTCATGATGGGCCCCTGGGGTCAAAAGTCAGGTGGGAGGACATAGCTGCGCCAATCTCTTTTGGCTCGAAAAAAGGATGCTATCATCCGTAATTTCCGTTCAAACGAGATACTCCATCCAAAATTCTGCGACCAGGGGTTTCGATGCCATCATCCCTTTTCAATAAGTTTAAGAATCTCTTCCTTTAACCAATTAGCTAAGAAACCCTCGTACATTTTTTAAAAAAACTGGGGTCAAGGTGATTGGTCGTACTCCAGTAAAATTGTTCAGGCCACCCTTATTTTGGATTGGAGTAATATAGCCGAGCTCCCAATACAACGGGCAACATCAAGAATTACTATTATCATTAAAAATTCTAACAAGGGGTATTGTTTATCAGGGAATGCTTTTATTAGATCATTGGAACATCAATAGGACATATACTAGTTTTTTCAGTTTCTGTTTATTATTACCTTCGATGAAATTTTCGGGATTTTAGTTTTTGGAGAGGATTGCATCAGGGGGAACCGTTTGCACAATGTTAGCGAGATGTTTATTAAACTCACTGAGTCTATTCAGGCGGTTTCCAGTTCAGTCCTTCTGAATGACCACCTATTTTTCACTTTCTTAAACCATTGCTGAGGTTTGATCTGTTCAAGCATTTAATTTATATTACCATCGAGGCACGACATATTTCTTTCTTTTTAGTTTTACGGAGGGCTATGGCAGTATTTCAAGCAAAAAATTGCATGGTTTCAAATGGAGCCCTTTTATTCTTTCGTGAATGTAAGGTTTATCTGGTTTAAAAACTAGCAGTGGTTTCAAATGTAGCAGGAAATGATAACTACCACAGAGGGAGGGGTGGGTAGTTGTATTACTGTAAAGTTTTATTGCAAATACATCCAAACTGACTTTTGTAGTAGGGAATTCAGCAATTTGCTTAAGGTTCTGATCTTTGCAGTATAATTAAGACAGTTTGTTTGCGTCTCTTGCTATAAAAATGCCAGCATTTGGGTACTTTGTCGTCACAAAGTCAAGATTTAGCTTATCGTTTAAAAATTGCGACGAGAACAGGCACTCTGTCGGTGAATAATAAAATGAGCAAATGATTAAATTAGTGTAAGGCCAAGGCAGGCATTTGGGCTTAGTAGATATCCAAATGATTTCATCGTAATCACCTTGTCATGGCATATGGATAAGGGTAGGAGATAGAAAATCCTTTGTCAAAATCATTTACTCCTTCCCCTTTTTTCCCAGGCGGGTGGTTAGCGGGCGTAGCTTTAAAAACTCCTGAAAACCAGTCATTTTATGGAGATTTAGATTTTGTGCACGGTCTTTAGTAATTGCAATTACTGAATTGAAAACTGTTGGATTACGATCAAAACAGGACGATGAGAGTTTCCCAAGGCATAAACTAAAAAATTATCAAACTAATTTCGATAAAACAAAGTTTAAAAAAGTTTTTAGCAGACCAGTCTCTCATGTAATTTTTAAACCTTTAGGGGGACACTCCCCTTTTCTATGCTCTTTACTTTAACTATATTTTTTAGGTAGCATAATTTTTGAATAGGTCTGGCGTTTTAGGTTTTTGGTTTGTAAAGTATGCCTCTTTTCTGATTTTAATATCTATTTCCTTCAAATTTTAAGTGTCAGAACTTTCGATAAGAATATTTGTCAAAACGTTTGCTTACATAGAAAGAAATTTTGCCATTTAGAGACTTATTTGTAGCACTTTCTGGGGTGAGATTACAATTTGAAAGTTACCACAATTTGAAGCTACCACCCAGTGCCCATTGCCTTTAAACTTAAGAAATATAATATTATTGCATATTTTAAAACCACAACGAAAAGCAAACTCTCTTGACGCATATGTAGCTACCCAAATTTGATTACATTTTTAAGAATTTCGGTTACTGTTGGGACAGATCTTTACTTACGATTGTTACCATGAACTGTTTAATTATCATCAAGATAGAAAGAGGAAAATTTTACAAGGCATAAATTAATAATTGTAAAACTATTTTCGATATAAAAATTGTTAAACGCAAAGTTTTTAGCCGCCAAACCCAGTATGCATTTTTCAGCCTTTAGGAGGCGTATATTCCCCTATAATGTCCCTGCCCCAGCCTACCAGCACAAAATGTTACATATTCGGAAACACGAGGACAATGAAACAGATTTTCACTGCTTTTTCTTGGAAATATGCTAGGATAAAAATCGATAAACATAATTCGATTTTAAATAAAACTATATAGTTTTTCTTTTAAATTCCAGACATAAAGTATTTTATAATGTGCCATTTGAAATTTTTAAGTTACCCACCAGAAGAAGCGATTTTGTGCTTCAAGAAGGATGAAGAATTAGATAGGGTTTTGGCTAACTAGAGCTTTATCTAGCACAGTTTTTGAATTAAGTCAGATTTGTTAAGTATTAGGTTTGTCAGCCAAAGGCATGCCTTTGGCTGAATAAAACGTTCTTATTTATAACGTCTTCTTTGTGGGCGTGTGTGTGTGTGTGTGTGGGGGGGGGGGGGGTGGGTTGAAAGTTTGAATTTGCTTTCAAGCAGTGCTCTTTGAAGGGACATTGCCAACCCTCCAAAATCGATGATATTATCGTTTCTTCCAGTTGGACGAATATTAAGAAGCAATATTTTTTTTTTTTTACAAGTTAAATGCCTTATTTCTTACATAATGACTTAATGCATCACAGTGGATATCTTATACGTACTGTATAGTATATAAATTATAGAAAGTATGATTTTTCCCTATCTCACCATTATAAAAACCCGGGCCGAGGTGCGAGTGCTCCAGAGAACGTATAAACATAAGCGACATTAGATCTTTTCATGGGTAGACAAGTCAGATTTCTCTTGAACGCGAAACTTGGCTTCAACGTTTTGAACACTAAATTTTGAAGAAACTAATTTTAAATTAATTTATTCCAATACATATATGAAAATCGGCAAATTAGTAGTGCAATGTTATTATTAAATGTTTTTTAGGAATTAAAAGTAGGTTTCGAAGTCTCAAGCTGGTTTCAAAGGCATTTTAAGAAAGTTTCTGCCAAAATACGTGTTCCAGGGTAATTGGACCGCTGATGGCAGATCAAATGAGAGGAGCTGTTTGTACGAGCTAATGCAAGAATAAGTGGGAGGATCTGTTTGTTCGCACCGAGAATGAAGAGCCAGAAATTATCTGCGGCAAACTTAGTGCTATATCTTTATGCTTGTGATGTACTGTTTCCAAGTAATCCTAATTTGTCTTCATAATCTAGACTGGGATTCGTTTTATCTCTCAAATATTAACCTAGATCACCAGTCGCCTTGAATACTCTCTCGCACCATTAATTAGAATTTATTGTTACGTACCATTGCTCACAACTTGCATGTATTTCTAATCAGATATAGAAGTTTCCTTTAAGAAAACGTCTATAGTTAAAAGAATCTTAGACAAGGCCCATAATATGTGCTTCTTAATAAACAATCTCTAGTTTTGATCAGTTTTGCAACACCAAATACCTCATTGGAGGCTCAGAAAGAAGTAAAACATTTGTGACTATCACCGCCTGCTATCTCCTAGGAGATGTTCTCTAGCTAGGAGATGTTCAAGAGCGCACCTAGTTAATTAGAAACGTGTCATTTTTATCTTGAAAATAACCAGTTTTTTTAATTTAACTTTGTTTTTCGGTCTAATCTCGAGACAAGTATTCCCTAATATCCCTTTGAGCACATTTGGATGTCTATTAAGAATCTGGTATTTGCATATTTACAAGTAATCGGAGGTTTAGGCTGCTAACAGTTAATATTCTACAACTGAAACATTATTTTAAGAAAAATGCTATATGGATATTCTTCCGTCTATAAAAATAGACAGACAATAACAATAATCCAACCTATTCAGAAAATGACATACCTGAGATATAATCCATAGATATACCGAATTGGTGACCAGTTTGCTGTACTAAATTTACCGTTAATTTTTCCAACAAGCTGATCGATTTCCTCCTTTAGATCCTGATATTCCTTTACGTCTGTTCGAGATGGCACGGCAATCTGCATAAAATAAACTTTCTCTATATACTCTGGATGGTGTTCAAGGAGTTTTTCAAAAGCATGCAAACGGTTGATAAGACCTTTAGTGTAATCTAGACGATCAACTCCTAAGATGACATTTTCTGTTGTTGGCTTTATTACTCTTGGGGCTTCTTCAGCTAATTGGACGAACCTAAATAAATGAAGAATCTATGAAAAACTTCACCATTAATTCAACAAATTGTGTGAACAATATCTCAATTATAAAAGCACTAGGCGGGAGGAGGGGCTCGGACCAGAGCCTCCTCAGAATTTCCAGTTCCAGACTTGGATTTCTAAGTTACGCTAGCTAAAGTTATCTTTGTCTACCATAAACCTTTAATTGGTCGAACTTACCCTAGACAGTCCTAAGGAATTTTTACACAAAAATGTTTCACAAATATCAGACCCAATCAAGCTAAACTCTCTCAAATTCGCTTTTTTTTTTTTTTTTTTTTTTTTTTTGTCGGTGATATAAAAATCCAAGATGAATAAACAAAGAATAACGCTGGAATTAAAATGTACAGGGTATCGTCCTTCCTTTTTCTCCATTTATAATCGAGAACACGGGCGCATCCAGGATTTTTTGGAGGGGGGGATTAAAAACTTTTAAAACACCCAAAAAATTGTTTTTTATCCATTTTTGTTCGTTTTCAAAAATGTCAGGGAGTTCCAACCCGGTACCCTTCCTCCTCCCCCTGGATACGGCCTTAGTTGAGAATAATACTAATAAAAAATACGTTTGAAGACCAGCACTAAATCCTCAAGTTAGTCAATTTGGCAAAAAAAGAAACGAAACGTAAAATGAAAGAAAATATTGCTATCGTATGAACTTCCTCATATGAAAAACAATATTGTTTTCATGTGAATAAGTTGTAAAGCTCTTTTCTTACCAAAATCGAACTCAAGATGCCCAAAAAAAAAGAAAAACAACCACTGTTGGTGCTGACATTTTATGATCTCATACAAGGTATTCGTTTCTAGGCCCTGTGGGATTTTCCGCGTGAGAAGCAATTGAATCAAACCTGATTGTCAGCAGAATTAAATAAGTCAAAAAGTATGATTCTATCTGATAGATTATCACCGGTTGTTTTCATTGCCAGAAAGTTATCTTTTTTATCTTAGTTTTCCAAGGGTTTAACTATTAGGCCAAGCCAGTCCTAATTTATATTTTTGGAAAACGTGCTTACCGTACCAATCCTGTTATTACTGCTCTATTATTATTATTATTTTTTATACGTTCCACAAGGCACCAGGCTATTGAACCTAAAGGCTTGATACACCACCAGTAAACATTTTGTTTAGTTTTTACCTAACGATGTCTGTTGAATTTCGTTTTGAATGAACAGACGGGTTTTCATAAATAATATCCCATAGGAGGCCGTTTTATACGCGACTGCTGCATCTAGCAAAACTCTTCTTCAAGTGGGTCATTTTTGTGAACGTAGCTTACACGTCGCACAAAAAAAGCACATATTCATATTATGAATTAGTTGACCCTTGTGCGGTTCTTAAAAGATGCAGTACTCAAGAGAGATTAAAGCTTATTCTATTTGAATGGCAGTTTTCGCATCCCGGCTAGCAAACAAGTCGAAGCAAACAAGTCTATCTTTTATGTGGAAATCTAATACATTAGATTCCTTCAGTTTTGCATAGGGAAATGTGTAAATTTGAGAAAATGAGTGAAAAGATCCTATGAGTGCTGCGATCTTTATGGGGATAGTATCGTAAGTTCATCATGCCCGATAACTATAAAACAGAGTTTCCAGTTCATTATCTAAAAACACAGAAGTTCCTACTTTTCATGCATGATGTGGATTTTCTTGCGGACTATGGCTACTTTATGCCATAAAATGTCAATTTCGAAAAAAAATCCAAATGAATGCCAATTCAAAAGGATCAGAGTGGAACTTGGTGGCAAGTTTTGTCCCTAAAACACACATATGTTTTACATAAATGACCAGTTCCTAAAGACGATGATTTAAAAGCTTCATGTGTATGCAGAAACCAGTATCGCAGTGCATAGGCTTCGTTACGCATCATCTTTAACTGGGAGGTTGGAAAATTTCTCCGGTGAGAGAATGATATTTGAAGATTAAAAGCCAAAATTTTTCACTTTTATTAGGAACTTCCCATCAGATTAAATTTTGACTGGTCACTTACACTAGTGGGGAAATCTGATAATTTGTGATTCGCGAATTTTTTCTTAATTTCCATCAGTCTTCATATGATTTGCCTACTCCACCTCTCAAACGATTGGAACAGAAGAGCTTAGTTAATTTTTAAGAAGTTTTTTTTTTCGTACGAAAACAAAGATGCACGTTAGAACCTAATATGAACAGAAATAACCCCATATATTGCCTGGATATCGTCACGCTAACGGATAAGAGATTAAATTTAAGTTCCAAGTTACTAACAAAAAATTTATTACAATTTACTTGCAGTTTTTAATTGCATTTTTTTTTTACTCACCTGTTGCTTATTAAAACATTCATCCCCTAGTCCACTTCCCCTAGTCAAAGAAAATTAGTATTAATTCTATGCTGTGTAAAGATGAAGGAGCTGAGCGGAGCAGCCAACTGCATCATACATAAGATAACTCTTTTTCGTCTTAGATCTTTGAGTAGCTTTTTGATTTTATGACAATACAACTTGTTTTTATTCATTTAGAAAAAGCTCTCTAAAGAAACCCAACTGGAAAAATCACAAAAAATTTTCTTGTCAAAAGAAACACATTGCACGACTTTCGAATGACGCTTTGAAAATTAATAAATCAAAACTATACTGAACCTTCTCAAAACCTATGTTGGAAGCCCAAGTATCGCAAGTGGTTTCACTCTTGCCTATACCATTGTTGTGAACATAAAGCTAATTATGAGTTTAAAAATTGGAATTTAGTTATAACATTATCCAAAAATGGACCTACCTGCTATAAGGAATACCGATTGGCATGGCACGAATCCGTATGTGTCTATTTCCATATTCAACGATCATATTTTTTCGGTCAACTCTGCATCCCAGTCGTCTGTGGCAACATTCAATAAAGTTTAAACAATAGTCTTCAATGTGAAAACCAACTACGTCGCATCCCAACAATCCTAAAAAATGCAAGTAAAACTAGTTTAATCTGCGACAGCATTGTAGTGCAGCCTAAGTAAAGAGTCATGTTCCTTCCATGTATTCTATTTTTTCATCCGATCGTTCCGTATGGAAGGGGTGGTCAGAGAAACTTTGGCGAGGTCTCATTTATCGAAGTTTCTAGTTTCCTTTTAAGAGTCAAAAGTAATTGGAGGTCAACCAGACCCCTACCATGCCGTTTCTCTACTACAGAACCCCTCTCGCAGCCACCGATAATATAGTATCACAATTTTGAGATATCAATTTCGTTCAGAATAGTCAAAATGCACAATAAATATGGCTCCAGGGACGGGATGATCCCTGGGATAAGGGCCTTAAATTCCAAAAATTGCCTATTGCTTAATGATAAGTTTTACAATGGGAAAATAGGGACATGTTGGACCTTGAGTGCCCAGTGTCTGAAAAATTTCAGGGGTTAGAAGGCACATAACCGGAAAAATAACTTCGATCTTCAGCCACTTCATATGGAAGTGGTGGTCATAGAATCCTAGAAGAGGACTCATTAAATTGGAAATTGGAAGTTCTAGCACCCTATTTCAATCACTGAAAGTGATGGAGGGCAACCAGCCTTCCTCCTGCACCCTTCTCTACTACCCGGTTCCCATAACTACATTGATACTGGGTAAAGGTTTGAAATAAAACTTTCTACAGTAACATCGTGATTTCTAGTAAGTATTCCTCCGTGGTCAACACCCCCCCAACTCCAAATGTGAATTACCTAATGTTCATAGAAAGCTTTTAGTAGAAAAGCAAGCCATGTTTTGCCTTGGTTGTTCAATAAGCTAGGAACTCTTAGGAGGGGTAATTTCATCGGTCAACATTCCTGTACCTGAGTACATTATAAGACGCTATTCAAGCGCTCGGAGATAGAATGCCACAAGTTTGTTAAAGACAACCGCAATAACTATCAGGAAACGGTTGCTCAAGGTAAGGAGACAGTTGTTTTTTGATCAAATACTAAAAAATCCGCTTCTAAAGTCAATGTGGTCAAAAATATCGATGTCTAACAGTACCTCAGCCCAGGACAGAAGCGAAATTCTGCTCTCGAGCCGGTCAGAGATAAAAAAAAAAGGTATGGCTCCGAGTCCACCGCCACAAGCTCAACCAGTAGAACCTAGACCACCGAGATCCAGCACCGGCTAAGAAGGCATCCTCGTTGCCATGACTGACATTAGACCCCGGCGCCGCGCCTATGAGGGAAGACCGGCGGAGGGCCAAAAAAAACCGGCGGCGGCGGCGGACCCCCCCGGCGCCGCGGCCAAAAACAGCGTGCCGCGCCGCCGGTAAGACATCGGTGGCGTGCCGCCAGCGCGATCAATGTTGACCGCAAACATTAATGTTTTCATCAGTCTTTCTCAAATCACAGCTTAAATTTATAACAGATTCGAGCCTATTCATGAGTTCAAAACTTCACAAGTCGCTGGCTTGAAACTGGTCTTCTTTGTTATTCATCAAGAGAAGTAAAAATCTGGTAGAAACGAAATGGCTGTGGAATTTCAGAACCCTTGCATAATAGTTGAAGTATCTATTAGCTATGTATTCTTAACATAAATAATTATGAAAATTAGCAGTTTTTTTCATCGTGCATTACTGCATACAAAACTTCAAATACCGTATCACAAAATTCGTCAGTTATCTGGGTAAAAACTCTGAATATAAGTTTGAACTTAGAAGCTTAATTTTTTCATAATGCCCTTTGCAAATATCTGCTTTGCACCTTTAAAACAGTTGAAATGGGCGACTTTGATATTGATAGTTTTTTTTTGCTCTTTTAGATTCCTAAAAAGCCTTCCTTGTATTAAAAAACGGGTTTTAATAACAATTAAAAAAAAAGAATACATCAAGTATAACTCACGAAAATCTTGTTAATTTTTAAATTATCATAGGGGTTGGACAGAGATGTTGTACGGAGTATTTTTGCTTGACTTCTTCCTTCTTTAATTTACATGTGTTGATTCATATTTCAAAACATTATCCAACTGTCGAAATATACCATACATAAAACAATATTTACAATACACAAAAGAACATACAATTGCAAGCAGAAATATATGTAAAACACAAAAAAACATCAACCTGTCCTACCAATTTTTTCCACAATCATTTATAATCATTTTGAAAAGGATAACTTAAAATTTCACCTTAAAAAATAATCAAGCATCAGTTCCCAATGACGAAATGCGGATGACCCACCTCAGTACTGCAAGGAAAATGGAAGTTAATTTCTAATCAATGTGCCAGTCTCAACCAATTAGCTTGGTCGAACTTAAATGAATTTATATAATGGACGATATCAGAAAATTGAACAGCTTTTCGAAGAGCATGCATAGCAATTCAACGTAATCTTGTATGATGCGAATATGTTTCTCAATTATAATTAAACTAAAATGAAAACATTATGACGTTAGAAACTTTTAACTAAGACAGTGAACGTTTAGAAAATTTTCCTTAGGGGTATTCTCATTGAATTTCGTTTCTTTTAAGATCGTGGCAACGCTTGACGGGTAAGCTGGTATACTAATGAAAGTTCAAATATTAGTATGTGTAAAAAAAAAAAAAAGATTTTTCAAAATAGTGTGGAGGGACAAAAAAATCTAGGGGTCAACTGGTCGAAAAAAATTCCTTCAGTCAAACTTGGAAGTCTATTCTAACTGCGGGATGTGGCTATAATTGTCATGAATAAAAATCAACTCATCCACTTTGTGTGGACTGAGGCTTCAATCAGAAAATTCAAGATATTATTATTTGAATATAATAATTCCCTACCCCCCCCCTCCCCTCTGAACACCACCTTGATAGGATACCGTCTCTGCTTTAAATGAAAAAAAAAATAACTTTTTGGCATCCCTGCTTTCAATAAAAAAAAAATCAAAGTACTATCACTTAAATGTAATAACTCCCTATGCACCCCCTCTGGATACCATCTTGATAGGATACCGTCTCTGCTTTAAATTAAAAAGAAAAACTTTTTGGCATCCGTGCTTTCAATAAAAAATTCAAGATATTATCATTTAAATATAATGCTTCCCTAACCCCCCCCCCCCCCCTCCTGGATACCATGCACCTTGATAGGGTACCTTCTCTGCTTTAAATTAAAAAAAATAATTAACTTTTTGGCATCTCTGCTTTAAAAAATAAATAAATTTGACATGCTTATATTTAGATATAATATCTCCCTATCGCCCCCCCCTCTGGATACCACCTTATAGAATACCGTCTCCACTTTAATTAAAAAAAAAACTTTTTGGCATCCCTGCTTTCAATAAAAAAAATATCAAGGTACTATCACTTAAATATAATAACTCCCTATGCCCCCCCCCTACGGATACCATCATCTTGATAGGATACCGTCTTTGCTTTAAATAAAAAAAATAATTAACTTATTGACATCCCTGCTTTCAAAAGGTAATTAACTTATTGGCATTCCCTACTTTCGAGGTATTATCATTTAAATATGATAGCTCTCAACCCCCCCCCCCCCCTCTGGATACCACCTTGATAGGATGCCGTCTCTGCTTTAAATTAAAAAAAATAACTTTTTCATTAAAAAAAAATTCAAGATATTATCATTTAAATGTAATACCTCCCTACCCCCCCCCCTCTGGATACCACCTTGCTAGGATACCGTCTCAGCTTTACATTAAAAAAAATAATTTATTTAATAATTAACTAGGTCACTATATGGTTCTAAAACAAACACGTGAAATAACGTTAAACAGCTTAGTGTTCCTTGAAAAAAAAATTGAGGGTACGAGTAAAGGGATGCGAAGACAATAACAAAAAAGGCGCTATTCAGATATACCTCAAACTATTGGAAAACTGAGTCATAGATTCGCCGTGGCATTCAATAAGATCCAAAAAATCTAATTAAAAGGGAGCACACACAAAAGCCAAATTAAGCCAGTAGCCTATGAGAAATCGCAAAATACCCAAGACAATGAATTTTTGTCAGGGGGGGGGGGGGGTAAAATATTTTCAGACAGAAGATATTTTCTTTAATCTATCAGGCGTTCAACAATAGAGTATTAAACATTAAGAAAATCAAAAAACAGCAAAGAAAAAAAAGATTCTGCAAACTTACAATTCAGCTGTAGAAACGATCTTTCTGCTGTCAATTTCAAAATCAAACTGTAGTGAATGTTGCGTTCTATAATTCTATTCAACTTGAAAATAAAATTCTTGACTGCGAATGATGTAAGGAATTGCAAGTGGGAAACTGGATTAGAAATGATTTAAACTCATTTCATAAAGACGATATTTTTTTTTGTCAACATATGAAGAACTATGTACATTGCAATATTTGCAATGCAATTGCATATTGCATCAGTCTGGTTTTTACGCAAAGTTATAAGAGACGAAAATTAACGAACCAGAGAGTAGTGAAGAATTATGGTATGCAAAGTAATACTTGGCAGGGAGAGTCACTGGTGATAAATCGCTAGGGGTGGCACCGTGATTGCGTGATTTTCGGGGATTCGGGGAACCAAATTTTTTTCGGGGTGACGCAGATTTTCGGGGAAATACTCGAAAATTCGGGAATAGTGCAAGCCCTGCTTGATTTCTAATCAGGAAAATCGAAATACTAAATCACACGAGAAGGAAAAGCTCCGACTTTGCGGTTGACGCAATAAAGAATTGCCGCAAATTAATTTAGAGTTCGACCGAACACCGCCGCCTTTGCCGGCGGCGGCGTGCCTGCGGCGCGCACCGGCGGCGTTGCAACACTTCGGTGGTGTTCGACCGGGCCTCTTGTCGGCGGCATTCGGTCGATCCGCCGGCGTGGCGCCGGGGTCTAACTGACATCAAACACGGGGCAAAGAAACTGAAATTCCGCTAGGCTCCAGGTGCGTAAGTCAACCATGCTGAGCTTCTTAAGTGTAATGACTTAAAAGTTATTGAAAGACTTCATAGTCTTGTATGCCAGAGTTAGGAGCAGGAAAAAGCCCCTCAAGAAAGGAGAGACTCGCGATAATAATCACAGTTTTCGAGATCATAGGCAGCGCAATAGCGCTGCCTAAGTAAAGAACGATGTTGGCACAATGTATTATTATTTGTCTTTTTTGGTTGGTCTTAGACCAGGGCAATTCGTATCGAAGGAGTTGTCATAGAAACTTGGAAAAGGGCTCATTCATTGGAAATTGGAAGGGATTGTGCCCTTTTTAATAGTCGAAAGTGATTGGAAGGCAACTAACACCCCTTCAACGCCCAACGTTACACAAAACACATCCAATCAAAATTTTGAGATAGCCATTTTGTTCAACGTAGTTGAAAGATCTAGGAATTATGTCTCTGAGGAGGACACTCCCCCATAGTCCTCAGGGCAAGGGTTGTAATTTATTCCCTGGGTGCATATAAGGTTTTTATTGAAAGTGTTGTCGTAGAAACTTCAAAAAGGGCTCATTCAATTTGTAATTGAAAGGGCTAGTGCCGTTTTTAATAGTCGAAAGTGATTGGAGGGTACCTACCCCCCCCCCCCCCCCCCTCTCACGCTCACCATTTCCCCAAACACATACAATCAAAATTTTGAGATACTCATTTTGTTCAACGCAGTTGAAAGCTTTGGAAATTAGGTCTTTGAGGATGATAACCCCCTCAGAGCCCTCAGGGCAAGGATTGTAAGTTATGCCCTGGGCGCATATAAGGTTTTTATAGAAAGCATTGTCGTATAAACTTCTAAAAGAGCTCATTTGATTGGAAATTGAAAGTGCTAGTGCCCTTTTTAATAGCCGAAAGTCATTGGAGGGCAGTTAACCCCCCTCTCACGCCCACCATTTTCCCAAACACATCCAATCATAACTTTGAGATAGCCATTTTGTTCAACGTAGTTGAAAGTTCTGGAAATTATGTCTTTGAGGATGACAAACCCCCCACATCCCTCAGGGCAAGGGTTGTAAGTTATGCCCTTGGGGCATATAAGGTTCTTATAGAAAGCGTTGTCTTAGAAACTTCAAAAAGGGCTTATTCGATTGGAAATTGAAAGGGCTAGTGCCCTTTTTAATGGTAGAAAGTGATTGGAGGGCAACTAGCCCCCCCTCTCACGCCCACCATTTCCCCAAACACATCCAATCCAAATTTTGAGATACCCATTTTTTCAACATAGTTGAGATTTAAAGAAATTAGGTCTTTAAAGATGACGATACCCCCCCCCCCCCCCCACAGACCTTAGGGTAAGGGTTGTAAATTAACACTTCCAATCAACATTTTGATAGCCACTTTGTTGAACGTAGTTGAAGGGTTCGAAAATTATGTTTTTGAGCATGACACCCCCCCCCCCACAACTCTCATGGCGAAAGTTGTAAGTTATGCCCTGGGGACATATAAGGTTTTTATAGAATACGTTGTCGTAGAAACTTCAAAAAGGGCTCATTCAATTGGGAATTGAGATGACTAGCGCCCTTATTAATAGTCAAAATAAACTGGAGGGTGAATGCCCCCCCACGCTAATCATTTCCCCAAACACTTCCGATAAACATTTTGATACAGCCATTTGGTTGAACATAGTTGAAGGGTCCGGAAATTATGTTTTGAGTATAACAACCCCCCTACAGCCCTCAGGGCTAAGATTGTAAGTTATGCTCTGGGGGCATATAATGTTTTTTTTTTTTATAGAAAGCTTTGTCATAAAAAACTTCTAAAAGGGGTCATTGGATTGGAAATTGAGAGGGATATTGTCCTTTTTAATAGTCGAAAGTAATCTGAGGCAGAATCACCCCCGCCCCATGCCCATCATTTCCCCAAACATTTCCGATCAGTATTTTCACATGGCCATTTTATTCAACGTAGTTGAAAGGTCTGGAAATTATGTCTTTGAGGATGACAACCCTCACCCATAGCCCTCAGGACAAGGGTCCAAAGTTATGCCCTTGGGGCCTATAAGGTTTTTACAGAAAGTTTCGTCGTAGAAGCTTCAAAAAGGGCTCATTCGATTGGAAATTGAGGACTAGTGGCATTTTTAATAGTCGAAAGTAATCGGAGGGCAAATACCCCCCTCACATGCCCATCACTCCCCAAACACTTACAATCAACACTTTTAGATAACCATTTTGTTCAGTGTATCAGAAAGGTCTGGAAATCATGTTTTTGAGGTTAAAAAACCCCCCCAGCCCTCAGGGCAAGGGTTGTAAGTTATGCCCTGGAGACATAAGTTTTTATAGAAAGCGTGGTCATATAAACTTTCTCCCCTTGCCCACACGCCGTATTATCCCGAAATGCATCTAATAGAAATTTTGAGATAGCCATTCTATTCAAAATAGTCTGAATATCACATAACAAGACTTTTGGGGTTGAAACAAACCCCAGAGATTAGGGGACAAGGTTTGTAAAATATGCCTAGGGGGTATTTAAGGTTTTTATGGAAGGGATGGTTGTTTAACTTTAGAAAAGGCTCAGTTTTTCTCCCCGAAAAAGACTATGTCAGTATAAAACGAACAGAAATTAATTAAAGAAAAAAATTTCTACAAAATAAGTTTTTCAAATATAATTTGTACTTTACTGAAAAAATTATTTTAAATGTTTTCACTTTTATAACTTTAAGAAATCAAAATCAATTAAGCAATAAATATCAGCATACGTATATTAAACTGACAATGCACATTTTTTTCAGTAAATTCATTTAAATTTTTTTTCAGTAAAGTACAATTTATATTCTGGCTTTTAGCACGCATGGGGCTTAGAACCCTACTCATATTAATTTCCGCTCTTCTTGAGTTTGACTTTGTTATTTATTTGAATTTCTGTTTGTTTTGGGTTTTATTTATTTACTGATACTGATTTGTGGTAGTTGTATGCTTGGTAGATTATTTGATTCTTTTTTTGTTCATTTTAGGTTTAATTTTCTTTGCTTTTTTTAAAAAACTTGTTTTGTGGAAAAAATTTATTTTAATTAATTTAGAATAAAGACAAGTTCCGGGACTACAGAGGAATATCGCTTATGTCTATTGTCGTGAATATATTGCGATTATTCTCCTTACCCGATTCAGAGATAGCTAAAACGGAAAAGGCAGTCCAAATCAGGCAGGAGCGGGACCAGAAACGAGGACTATTGATCAGCTTTTTATCCTCCATTAAATCGCAGAACACGGAGGAAAACACCGAAAATGAACATCTGCACTGTTTATTGATTATATAACTGCTTTCGATTCCATTTTAAGCGAAGGAATATAGACAACTATGATTGAAGATGTAGTACCTGAGATGCTAGTCAGGCGTACTAACTAGTCATTGGATCTCAGGTCCATGCTAACGGAGAACTCTCGCCTCTATTCTTATCGGATATGGGGACAATCAAGGGTATGAGTTAAGACTTATGGGAGATTTCGGGGTGTCAAGAAAAACTCAAATTTTACTGAAGGGAGAGAACAAGAGGTAAATCTAAAGACGTCGTATCTAGGCCGTCAAAATAACATATCTGCGATATCAAACGAAATAGCATCAGGAATACAGTTGAAACTTTATATAGCGTATGTGTTAGTTGGGGAGGGGGGAGAGGACTCCTGAATTTTTAGTGGGAGGAAGGTTAAAATTAAATTTTTTTCGATTCACCTAAACGTTTCTGCGCTAACAACCCTTCCGACAATTAGAAGATTTCTACGTCAAAGTGGTGAATCAAAAGACGCTACTTGGTGACAAGGGATCAAAAAAGAGTAATGCAACATGCTGAGAACAGCTTTGGGAAAGAAGTTGAAAATTTCAGGGATTGTTAGGGTGGTGAGGGCAGGCGGATCTTTAATCTAAAACTGGAGGGAGAGGGAAGAAGAGAAGCGTATAAGGATTTGGTCTCTAATCTATTAAAAATTTGACACAATGAGATCCTGTTTAACTAGAATCTATCTCTATAAAGTAGTGATGAAGACCGAAAGAAACCCTGGGTTCCCAGGTTACCAAACAGCGTATCTGTATTACCTCAGTAACTGCTGGGAGATCGAGTTGGACCGCGCTGGTAGGGCTACTCTGAAGTTGAATTTTGACTTTAGAGGAAAAACAGAGGTAAATCAGAAGAAATTATAAATCCAACTTATTAAAATGGCATATGTGCAACAAGAATGACTTGTGGAAACCGAGCTGAAACTTTCGGAGTGTTAGGGGAGACAAGACGGTGCAACCTCATATTTTGTGTTTAGAGGGAGGGGATGTGGTAACCAAAAATCTATATCTCTGATTCGCTTAAACGGTTTGGCATTAAATGGCCCATTAAAACGTTGAATCTATTCATGGTAAAGTAGTCAGAGAAAATATTTGGGCTTCACAGAAACTTGCACTTCACTGAAAACAAAAATATATTTTATTTAGTTTCTCTTTTATAATTACAATATTGAAAAATCAAAAACTACTGAGACTTCTAGGAAATAATGTAATTATATATTAAGCAACCAATCTACTTTCAGGAATTCTTTGGAACTATCATGATTATTGTGGTGATTTTCTTTTCTGTTTTTTGTTAGTGTCTTGAAAAATAAAAATTACATTGTTCAAAATTGATATTCTGTCTGTTTTGATGGTCTGAGAGGGAGTGGGGTAGCACCAATCTTATTTGAAACCTTGATTAGTCTTGTGATGTTATTATTTATGTTGATATTATAACAAATAAAAAGATACTGCTCGAAACACAATTCCTTAGTTAAGTACAAATTACCTTCTGGCCTTTAAAAGGCTTATAGGGTGGCCCGTCAGCAACAGCAGTCGTCATCATCATATTTGACGCAATTATCAATTTTAATTTCTGTTCGTTTTGCTCGTATTCGTTTGTTCTGTTCGTGTTCATTTTAAGATTTGATTATTGTGTGATCCTATGACTCTATTCATGAATTTTTATAGTTTTGTTTGAAAACTTCTTTCTTGGAAAATGTTTGTAAAATCAATATCTTAATGTGGTGATAACAGATTTTCTATTGCGTAAAAAGCTATCTAATATACCCTAATTAGAATTGTTTTTGCTGTTCTATTTTATCGATCGTAGGAAGGTGACTCCTAGTTTTCAAGCCCCCCTGAATATGTCTTTGCACAAAGGCACTGCCAACAAAAAGAAAAAAATGTATAAATTTGCAGATTAGCCAAGTATTACACTTTCTGACATCAAATAATTTAAACTCCTATCTCGATAAAAGTAGGAATGGCTTTTTTAAAGAGGGTAAAACTGATGTTAGAAAACACAGAAAATTTTTATTTATTTTTCCTGGAAAAAGACAGGTGTCCCCTAGTACTTTCTTTCAAATCTCAGGAATTTAAAAGCTTTAAGCACGTATATAAAGATGAGCTTATGAGCTACTGTACGAAATACTATACTACACACAATTTTATAAATATCTGTGCCATCTATTACCTCTACAACATCAGTCCAAATCAGTTTACAAAATCCTCAGCAAACATGGCCTAATTGTTTTATCCCTAAGTGAATTATCCTGCAGCAAACTTTGTGCCTCATCTTTTTATAGAAAAGTTGAAGAAGTTAATACCGACTTGGACTGACAAGATACACATAGAAAAGAAAGAGTTCAAGAGTATTTACCAATTAAAATATCCTCGTCCCAAGCACAAATACGGAAAATGTCCCAAGGTGGAAACGGAATATGTAGAAAGAATCCAATTTTTAGAGCGATCCCATCATTTTCTGACAGCTAGAAGAACAGGATAAACGGATTAGCCTTGTTTCAAAATAAAGTTAGAAAGGATAATTTCCGACGTGATCATGTATTTTACAGTTTGCCCCAAGATGCTAAAACCAAAGTTAAATCTATTTAATAATGGGAAGCTTAGACGCTTTAGAAGTTTCAGTGTCTATATTTATTGAGCCAACGCACCAAACATTACCGTCTATATTCCTTGTATAAATCTCAGTGTATATTTCAGTATATGTACCGTATTATGTGTTCTAAGCTTTTCTTCTTTATTTTAGATAAGATTTTTTATTCCGATACCGGCAAAATAGACACGCTCGTAGATTTTACTTCTAGGTACATTTTATCCCTTGATGGATGACATTTAAAGTTGAAAAATATCCCGTTTAATTTTCAAAGTATTCTTAATAATTCGACTGGCCATATAAATATTGAGTACCAGGAGACCAAGCTTAGTTTGGTCCCTATACTTCAGCACGTGGCAGGGTTGTATATGTGATTCTCACGGTCGCTTACCTTCTAATCGCAGATTAATGTAAACTCCATTTCTAGCCTTTTCCTCAGTAATAATTTTTACTTTAATTATATTGTTACATAATTCAGTAACAACCAGGCGTGTTCCATCGCACATACCTTCTGAAATATCTAAATTACGCAGCAGCATAATTACCGTGATATCCTCTAGTTTTATGTTATAGGGTGGCAAATCAGCAATTTCAATGGAATTAAGAAATTCTGGCGTGAATTCAATCCCTCCTCACTCCCCTATAAATTCCCTAAGGATAATTCCAACCTCGCTGAAAATGCCACCCCTCTCCGTAAAATTTCTTTCGGACGATTCAGCCTGAAAAAATTTGCCTTAGCATACTTTCATTTGAAAAAGACTAAATTCTCATTGTTTTTCCAATCATCCCGGAAATCCCCTTCCTTGGAAATTTTTTTCTGGAAATCCAAGCCCGCTACAAATTTCCCCCGGACAATTCCCCCTGAACATCTCCACATACAAAGTTGAGATAGCAAAGGGAAATTAAGACCAATAAAAAGAATTTAGTATAGGAATTCTGTCAAATTCCCACAATGTAAAATTTCCCCTGGAAATTTCCCTTCCCATGGAGAGTTCTCCTAATGAAACTTAGCCCAAGAACAAAATCCCCCCTTCCCCTGAAAAATTTCTGTATGTTTCCCAATGACAAATACTATACGCAAACAATGGGCAAATTTCATAACTTGCAGCCCATTACCCAGGGGCTATGGAAAGTCACATTACTCCTAAAGGCAAAGTTATTGGATCTTTCAGCTATGCTGAACAAAATGGCTATCTAAAAATTTCGATCGGACGACAGAGAAAAGGAGCATGGGAGGGAGGATAATTGCTCTCCAAATATTTTTTGGTCACTTAAAAGACACTAGACTTTTAATTTCCGTTCAAATGCACCCTCCCCGATCTTCTAGGACCATTAGTTTGATACGATACCCCTGGGAAAAAAACAACAACAAAAAAAACGAAACAAAACAAATAGACGCATCCGTGATCTTTCTGGCGAAAAAAAATTGCAAAATTCCATATTATTGTATATAGGAGCTTGAAACTTCTACAGTAGGGTTCTCTGATACGCTGAATCTGGTGGTGCGATTTTAAGGGTCATATCACCCCTTTTTCGAAGATCGGGCAAATTTTCTCAGGCTTGTAGCTTTTGATATGTAACATTAAACTTGATTAATCTTATATATTTGGAATCAATGTAATAAGCCGATCCTTTTGATGTATCTATTGATATCAAAATTCTACATTTTTTTAGAAATTCGGTTACTATTGAGCCGAATCACTTTTTACTTATAGTCCGTTACCACGAACTGTTTGTTATTTTCGCCCTGGCAACTTTGATCCAAAATTACGCCATAATAAGTGACATTTCTGATCATGTCCCCGTTTACTCGAGCTATAAATTCGATGATATGACTATTAAGAGGATTCGTTGGTCTAATGATATGTCCTTAGGCTTGATTAGGCTTGATGAAGCGGAATTAACTCTCCTTAAGTCAAAATCAGCAGAAAATCCTTGGGAAAACTTTGAGGTCGATTCTGATATTTGTCATTTATTTGATATTTTTTACGAGTCTATTAAAGAGCCTATCTTTCATATTTGCTCTGCTTTGCCTCCTAATCGCAAATCTAATAGGGTGTTTCCGATATATCCCTGGATGATCCTTTGCTTTTTTAAGGCTTCGAAGAGAAAAAATAATCTCTAGGGGGGTTTAATTCTGCTAGCCCCTTAATTAGGGCTGTACACCTTCAGTGTTTCAAAACATACAGGAGCATTTATAATTCTGTATGTCAAAAACCCAAAGTCCCAGTATATTTTAATTGTTTGTCAGATTGCGACAAAGATATCCGTGACACTTTGCAGGAGATAAACTCTATCCTTAGGTCCTCCTTTCTGTCTCATTCGGTCCCATCATGTCTAGCTGTCAATGGTAACATATCAAGGATGAACTCAATGTTCAAAAATCATTTACTTTATATTTCTGAATATTGGTAAAAGGACCGATTCTGCTGCTAACTCTTCTCCGTCGGTATCTGATTTCAGGTCTCATCTTCGACAACCTTATATTAACTCAATGTTTCGAAAAAGTGTCTGATGCAGAAAACTGCTAGAATTGTTGAGATTGAAGAGTTTCTCGTCACCTGGCCCTGATAATATTCCTGCTAAGGTAATTAAGTTCGCTGTTCAATCTTATTAAGTGTGTTTCTGTTAAACCATCTTCATTCTGCACTAGGCCCCGATCTGATTCCTACTGCTTTATTATTGGATGTTCGTAGAGCTCTTGATTCATTAATCCATGCTAAACTTTTTCTTTTTGGCGTAAGAGGTAGTTCATTTCTTTGGTTGTCCGGTAGAATAATCTCTGCCGATCCAATTTTCCGTTCGCTCTCAAACATCCACTAGGCTGTCCCTCAAGGGCCAATTCTGGGGCCTGTATTGTTTTTCTTTAAAATCTTAGAAATATTGTTGTCGTCTATGTCATCTTAAATTTTCCCGTGCCCATAATCGTTGTTTGCTTCTTTGGATTCGCTTGTTGTTTTTATTGAAGATAGTGTTATAATTCCTTCGTGCCCACAAAGGAATGCTGATCCTGTTGACACAATCTTAGCTGCAAAATAGATCCGAGTTAGTGAGGGGTAAACTAAGATAATTAGGATTAGGCAAAGATTCTGCTGAGTCTTGAATGTGGAGTATCTAGGTTATCTCTTGATTGCATATATATATATATATATATATATATATATATATATATATATATATATATATATATATATATATATATATATATATATATATATATATATATATATATATATATATATATATATATATATATATATATATATATATATAGATCATATATATATATATATATTGATCAAAGAATACAATAAGAATATCGCTCTAATATAATTTACAGACAAAACATAAATAAATACATATCCACAACTATATGAAATTCGTTTGTCCAAAGGCTCTATTAGCACATCAAAGGCTGGCCATTTCCGTTTCTTAGTGGTCATATCTATTTCTTAGGCATCCTTCTTGATAAAAAATATATCCTTTGAACAACGTATTGATTTGATTAAGATGAAGCTATGAAAAAGCCACTGTATTCTAAAACAGTTCAAATATATTTTTCGTTGGCCAATTCTGAGATTAATCTTCCGCAATTTAATTTAGTCGCATGTTTTATGTTGCCCAATTATGTGGATGTCTTCTTTTCCTTCTTTTATTTATATCCCTTTCTAAGACACATAATAAAGCCGTAAGTTCATTCCAGGAAACCAAGTCATTCAGCAGCTAAACCTCTAGCGGATGTTGAAAAGCATTATATTCTATCCCGTGCATTCTTCACTTTCCTTCAATTTCACGGTGATCTCCTTGGGTCTCTTACATTTACATCATCCTTAGTATTTGATCGGTCGAATTATTAGCTTCGTAGCTGTCAGAATATTTAAATTCTGCATATTCCAATAGATACCAAATTTCAATCATTTATTTGCATGTCATATCATATGGAATATCGTTCGCTGTATGGTCTGAGAACGCCACTCAATTGGCTCCTTCAGCAGACTTATGAATTTTCTCTTTAGTTTCTGATTGATTTTTGACTATTAAATACCAGTCTAGGTTTTGCCGAGTGATCAGAATAAATTCTTTTAAACTGCTGAAATCTTTCCTTCTTTTTCCCCTCCCTCTATCCACCTCCCTTTCTCTGTCTCTCTCTCCCTTGCTCTATCTCTTTTTTTAGTTTCTTATTTATTTAATGCTTATGAGTTACTGTTTCAAGAGTACTTGTATTTTCCCCTTCCTTTAAAGGCAATAGAGCTTGATCAGTACATTATATTTGCTTGATGATTTTTTTTTTTTTTTTTTGTTGTTGTAAATATGTCTTGTCTGATCTTAATTGGGTGGCTCAAATCGATGTGTGCTAAGTATTTTTAATATTTAGCTCAAATAAGATACCACAATGCTTTGAAATCGGGTTTCTTATATTAGAGCAAACATATTTTACCCCCTTTTCATCGAGATTTACCCCTCCCCGCCCAATAAAAGAAAATTGAGATGGCATCCATGCCTTGAGTGATGATGGTTAGTTTCTCTCTAGGAAATTACATGTTTAGTGCAAACGCTTGACAAGTTGAATTCTGCCATTCTAGTGTGAGCAGCTTTGAATAGAATGGAATGGTGTTACAAAATGACAGACTTTAATTTCTATTTTATTTAATCCGTAAAAGAGAGACATTTAATTGTTTATTGAAATAGGTTCTTATTGGCAAGTTGCTGTTTGTTTTTGTTCTTTAAATTACTAATCGTAATACTTTCTGAATACAGATACACCAACTGCTAGCATTATTTGGGGCAAATATAGCGTTTTATCTGATTTTAAGGTAAAAATGAGACAGAAAAAAAGAAATAAAAATCCTCATTTTGTCTATTCTGGATGTCTATTTCAGCCCTTTTCTAAGTTAGAAAGTCTACCTGTCTAATGGTATTTGCTGCTAACATGAGATGGTAGTCATGTATCCAAACTAGAGGTGTTACAGTTGGATTTTTTTCTCGTACACTATGGATTGCCTCGAGAGTCTTCTCTGAAAAAAGTTTATTCACAGCCACGTAATCCTGAAATCATACAAAAAGAATTAAGTCTATAACAAACATTACGAACATTATGAAAGGTACTGAACCTCAGTTTGATACAGTATAAAGCCCATGATTTATATTTTTAGTATAGAAGACCCAGATAGAGAAAAGGCCTAAAAGCATAGTGGATAACAGAGGGTCTAGGGCCCAAAAAATGGTAAAAATCTCGAAAATTGCCGACGATGTTGCTGCTTTTCTAATCCACAGATTTTAAAGATGTCGCCTCTATGGTAAGACATCGACTGTGCTATTGTACTTTAGCAGGACTCTTTCTAGGGAATCACTCGCGGTAACTAGATGTTTGAAATGAATCCTAAACTGTAAATAAAGAGTAACCTGAGTAAAAAGCAACACAAGGTCTAAAAGAGAAATTTGGTACTAGTGAATTAGTGTTGTAAAATTACCATAAAATAAAAACTCGGTTAGTAAAACTGGTAAAATAAGGTGCTCCCTAGAAAATACAGGGTAAAATGTGTTTTAGAGTTTCCCTGTAGCTACAAGACCAATTGAGCATTTTTTTTAAGCATCATTTACAGCTTTCAATGAAATTTTTCGATGATTCGAATTTTCCTGGGCTTAAGGTAATGCCCTTTCATCTGGAGTTTCGTCAATTTCCTAAGCTGTCTAGTTTATCCCTTTGGTAATCTTGTGCCTAGGTAATATCTCAGCAATTGGACAGTGCCTGATTTCGGACATCTACTTTGTAAAAAAAAAAAAGAATTAATAAAAAGAAAAAATAAATCAAATTTACCATTATTTGGGAGTAAAATCATATTAGTTTTTTTTTTTACATTTAAACCTGAGAAATGTTACCCTTAAAGCCTTGCATATTTAAATAGCCGTATTCAGCCACATTCCTCATACCATATACATGTTAGTTTTGATTTATTTATAAAAGTATCGAATACAATTAAAAAGAGGTCTGTAACACTTTGATGACTTTGATTAACCAAGCACTGGATCATAAGAGCAGAACATTCAGTCACTTTCACAGTCATTAAGACTGTTTTCAACAGGATTTGCTTGCAAATCTAGCTCCTCTCCTACAGACTTAGATTCTGATTCAGGTGACCGTGTCTGTTCCGAAGGCCCCCCTACCCTCCCTAAACAAAAGTCCTGGATACGGCCCTCCAGATCAATTTCTACCCCCCCCCCTCCCATCGTCTCCCAATTAGAGTTAATTCTGTATTCATCTTAAGATTCTTTCAAAACAACTGCTGAAACGCAAGGGTCGTTAAACTAGAATAACAATTTCCTTTAGACACTGCAGTCAGTAACAACTCATTCAATAGCAACTGGTTAAAAAGCAGGCTGAATCTTAGAAAGGGCACAGGAACTTCCAATTTCAAATTGACTGAGCCCCCTCCAAAGCTTATTTGACCACCCCTTCCACATGAAATAATTCTGGGGAAAAAAATGAACGAGAAATACTAATACATTGAACGCGTACGGGTTTTTACCTTTATTAGATAAAAAAAAAAACAAGTTTTTTAAACTGAAAGTAAGGACGACGTTAAAACTTAAAACGAACAGAAATTATTCCGTATATGAAAGGGCTGTCCCCTCCTCAACGCCTCGCTCTTTACGCTAAAGTTTTTCATTGTTTCAAAAAAATAGAGTTGTGAGAAAGTCAAACTTTAGCGTAAAGAGCGAGGCGTTGAGGAGGGGACAGCCCCTTTCATATACGGAATAATTTCTGTTCGTTTTAAGTATTAACGTCGTTCCTTACTTTCAGTTAAAAAAACTTGTTTTTTTTTTATTAAATTTTTAAACGTTTTTGAATTAATGCAGGTTTTGATTTTGGCTCACCGTACAAGAATAATAAAAAAAAAAAATTGAATATTAATTTTACTTTTATTTGGTTAAATGGCTTTCTCGAAACCTGTTTAATTTTATTTACGAACGTTTTTATTAGTAATAAATATACGTAACTTAAGAATTAACGAACGTCTATAACGTAACGAACCTCTATATTTTATATTTTTAATACGTATATTAGAGGGTTCGCCCCCTAGTCAATACCTTGCTCTTTAAGCTAAAGTTCGAATTTTGTTCCAATTCTTTAAAAATGACCCCTTAATCACAAATGCCGTTAATTAGAATAAATAGCTCTTCATGAAAGTACTAAATAATCTTTGGCTTAAAGAGCAAGGTATTGACTAGGGGATGAACCCAATCATATACGTAATGTTTTCTGTCGTTTTAAGTTTTGATGTTGCTCCTTACTTTCAGTTAAAAAACTTGTTTTTTTTTGTATATAATTTATATATAAAAAAATATTTAATTTTTTTTTTCATTTATTTAATTTTTAAACGTTTTTGAATTAATGCAGGTTTTGATTTTGGCTCACCGTACACGAATAATAAAAAAAAAAAAAATGAATATTAATTTTACTTTTATTTGGGTTAAATGGCTTTCTCGAAACCTGTTTAATTTTATTTACGAACGTTTTTATTAGTAATAAATATACGTAACTTAAGAATTAACGAACGTCTATAACGTAACGAACCTCTATATTCTTATATTTTTAATACGTATATTAGAGGGTTCGCCCCCTAGTCAATACCTTGCTCTTTAAGCTAAAGTTCGAATTTTGTTCCAATTCTTTAAAAATGACCCCTTAATCACAAATGCCGTTAATTAGAATAAATAGCTCTTATGAAAGTACTAAATAATCTTTGGCTTAAAGAGCAAGGTATTGACTAGGGGATGAACCCAATCATATACGTAATGTTTTCTGTCGTTTTAAGTTTTGATGTTTGCTCCTTACTTTCAGTTAAAAAACTTGTTTTTTTTTATATATAATTTCTGATCTTTATTTAAATAATGCTGGGAAATCCGGCGCCCCCTTCATAGCAATGTCCCTTCTCCCATGAAAACTTCCTTCATGGTAAGATCCTCCCACATAACCCCCGACCCACTCCCCCCCCACTACCAGAAAAAAATCCCCTCTGAAAACGTCTGTATACTTCCAAATAACCAATACTATATGTTAACATTGGGTAAAGTTCGTAACTTTCAGCCCTCCCCCCGGGGACTTCGGGGGATTAAGTCATCCTAAAAGACATATTTGACATAGTTATCATATTTTCGACCATGCTGAACAAAATGGCTATCTCAAAATTTTGATCGGGTGACTTTGGGAAAAAAATGAGCGTGGGAGGGGGCCTAGTTGCCCTCCATTTTTTTGGTCACTTAAAAAGGGCACTAGAACTTTTAATTTCCGTTCGAATGAGCCCTCCCACGATATTCTAGGACCACTGGGTCGATACGATCACCCCTGGGAAAAAACAACAACAAACAAACAAACAAATAAACACGCATCCGTGATCTTTCTTCTGGCAAAAAATACAAAATTCCACAATTTTGTAGATAGGAGCTTGAAACCTCTGCAGTAGGGTTCTCTGATACGCTAAATACGATGGTGTGATTTTCATTAAGGTTCTATAACTTTTAGGGGGTCTTTCCCCTTTTTTTCGAAAATCAGCAAAAATTCTCAGGCGCGTAACTTGGTAATAGGTAGGACTAAACTTGATGAAACTTATATACTCAAAATCAGCACTAAAATCTGATTCTTTTGATGTATCTATTGGTATCAAAATTCCGTTTTCTACAGTTTCGGTTACCATTGAACCGGGTCGCTCCTTACTTACAGTTCATTACCACGAACTGTTTGAAATTAAAAAAAAAACTTGTTTTTTTTATTTCATTTGTGAACGTTTTTGAATTAATGCAGGTTTTGATTTTGGCTCACCGTGCATGAATAATTAAAACGAAATTTGCATATTAATTTTACTTTTATTTGGTTAAATGGCTTTCTCGAAACTTGTTGAATTTTATTTACGAACGTTTTATTAGTAACAAATATACGTAACTTACGAATTAACTTACGTAACGAACTTCTATACTCATATATTTTTAATACGTATATTAGGGGGTTTGCCCCCTAGTCAATACCTTGCTCTTTAAGCTAAAGTTCGAATTTTGTTCCAATTCTTTAAAAATGACCCCTTAATCACAAAGGCCGTTAATTAGAATAAGTAGCTCTTATGAAAGTACTAAAAAATCTTTGGCTTAAAGAGTGAGGCATTGACTAGAAGGTGAACCCAATCATGTAGCTAATATTTTTTTGTTCGTTTTAAGTTTTGATGTTGCTCCTTACTTTCAGTTGAAAAACTTGTTTTTTATATTTAATTTTTGATTTTTTTTTAAATAATGATGAGAAATCCGGCGCCCCCTTCATAGCAATGTCCTTCCCCCATGAAAACTTCCTTCATGAAAAGATCCTCCCATATAACCCCCGACCCACCCCCACCCCCCACTACCAGTAAAAATGCCCCCTGAAAACGTCTGTATACTTCCCAATAACCAATACTATATGTTAACATTGGGTAAAGTTCATAACTTTCAGCCCTCCCCCTGGGGGCTTTGAGGGATTAAGTCATCCTAAAAGACATACTTATAATATTTTCGACCATGCTGAACAAAATGGCTATCTCAAAATTTTGATCGGGTGACTTTGGGAAAAAAATGAGCGTGGGAGGGGGCATAGTTGCCCTCCATTTTTTCAGGTCACTTAAAAAGGGCACTAGAACTTTTAATTTCCGTTCCAATGAACCCTCTCACGATATTCTAGGACCACTGGGTCGATACGATCACCCCTGGAAAAAAAAAAACAACAAAAAACAAATAAACACGCATCCGTGATCTTTCTTCTGGCAAAAAAAAAATGGAAAATTCCACATTTTTGTAGATAGGAGCTTGAAACCTCTACAGTAGGGTTCTCTGATACGCTGAATATGATGGTGTGATTTTCATTAAGGTTCTATAGCTTTTAGGGGGTCTTTCCCCCCTTTTTTCGAAAATCAGCCAAATTTTCTCAGGCGCGTAACTTTTGATGGGTAAGATTAAACTTGATGATTAAACTATATATTTGAAATCAGAATTAAAATCTGATTCTTTTGATGTATCTATTGGTATCAAAATTCCGTTTTTTAGAGTTTGGTTACCATTGAGCCGGGTCGCTCCTTACTTACAGTTCGTTACCACGAACTGTTTTGACTACAGTTAATGCAACACGATAATCCCTGACTTAACAAAAGAGTAGACATTTCAATTTCCCTTCTAATGAAAATCCTGGAATTATCCAAGGGTAAAATAGGGTGGAATTTTCTGGGGGGGGGGGGGCAGTATTCTGTGAGGGTATTTTATGGGGGGTAAACGCCAGCTCCCGGGGACAGACGGCATGAATACAAGATTTCTCTGAGATGTGAAATTTAAAGTAAAATAAGAATATTGATTCTGCTTTGGCCCTCCATATTGTTCAAAATCCAGATCATATAGTTCTTTTTTGATGAGGCAACCTTAATATTTGAAGGAAATGAGTTCCCACGTTCTTTTCGGAGGCAATTGAAATAAAAAAAAAATCCATATATGGAGTTCATGCTTTAAATACAGATATTGGAGATATTCGTATAAACCCATTTATACAATAACTTAAAATTAAAGGACTCAAATAGAAATTATCTTCAGTTTAAATTAAGATCATCTGAGCACACTTTTAATGAAAATTAGGTCAGTAGACAAGCTAAGTCAATCACTTAGCAGAGAATTCTTACCCATATAATTTGGTGAAGTCTTTCACTTATTCTAGCTTGTTTTTTGGTTTGTTTGATTCAGTCTTTCTTCTGCACAGCTAATTCAAAAGATTAGTTTTCCTTCTTTTTTTTTAGCATTGAAGACGGCTGGAAGAAGGTCAGTCGCGAAATATCTACCTCTGTCATTTTCACTTCTTTTTTGTCCGCTGGATGACATTACCCTCATTTTTCTGGGCCATTTGACTTTATTACTTTTTTTTTCTTGCTTTCAGCCTTTTCTGTCTTTAACAGTTCACAAAACTAATGTAGTTTTATTTCAGTTAATATTTCACCATTTTAAAATTATAATTACTTGTACTATAATACACTTTATCGTTCTTATAATAAGAGACCTAATTCAGACAGACCTCCTTTCAAACAGTTCGTGGTAACGAACTGAAGTACGGAGCGACCCGGCTCAATAGTAACCGAAACTCTTTAAAAACGGAATTTTGAAACCAATAGTAGTATCTGACATATTTTGCTGACATGTTTTACGACGCCTTGCAACTTACAGAGCACAACAGCGTGAAGAGGCTGACAGAAAAAAGATTGAATATGTTTTTGCTTTGTGTATAGCTGTTCCCTGGTTTAATTAAATAATTTTTTTTTTAACTGAAAGTAAGGAGCGACATTAAAACTTAAAACGAACAGAAATTATTCCGTATATGAAAGGGGCTGTACCCTCCTCAACTCCTCGCTCTTTACGCTAAAGTTTGATTCTTTCTCACAACTCTGTTTCTTAAAACAATAAACAAATTTACCGTAAAGAGTGAGGCGTTGAGGAGGGGACAACCCCTTTCATATACGGAATAATTTCTGTTCGTTTTAAGTTTTAATATCGCTCCTTACTTTCAGTTAAACAAAAAGAAACTATTTAATTAAACCACAGTAACAGCTATACACAAAACAAAAACACATTCAATCTTTTTTCTGTCAGCCTCTTCGCGCTGTTGTGCTCTGAAAGTTGCAAGGCGTCGTAAAACATGTCAGCAAAATATGTCAGATACTACTATTGGTATCAAAATTCCGTTTTTTAGAGTTTCGGTTACTATTGAGCCGGGTCAGATACCGTTAAATACGTAAAATAACGATAAAATAGGTAAAATACATAATTTAGAGCCAATTTTGTATTTATCTGAAGATTCTTTCAAAACCAATGCTGGAACACAAGGGCCGTTAAACTAGAATAAGAATTTCCTTTAGACACTGTAGTCAGTAACAACTCATTCGGTAGCAATTGGTAAAAAGCAGGCTGAATATTAGAAAAGGGCACTGGAACTTTTCCTAAAATATGTAAAATACACTTGTGAAATATGTTAGATACCATTAAATTCGAAAAATATCGGTACAATACGTAATTTACGTAAAATACGTAAATTACATAAAATACGTAAAACGCCCAATTTTACCAGTTACAAAACCATAAAGAATACATTCAAATAATATACTTCCTATGCTGATTTCAATCATGTATGTAAAACTTCTTAACTTAGAATTTACCCGCGAAAACTTCTTAGCACATGAAAATTCTAATTTTAGAAATCCTGCCCTTAAAAAGATGTACTATCTTTGTTCAAAATGACATCATGAAATTTAGTAACCTAGAGAACCTTAGAGCAGAAATTCAAACTTCTTTGGCATTTTGGGGGTGTTTACCCCCTTCTTCGAAAGTCAGACAATTTTTCTCAGGCTCGTAGCTTTTGATGGGTAACTTGTGAAACTAAACGTAATGTATCTTGTACATTTGGAATCAGCATAAAATGCCAATCCTTTTGATATATCTATTGATGTCAAAATTCGTTTTTTTTTAGAATTTTGGTTACTAATGAGCCGAGTCGTTCCTCACTTATAGTTCGTCACCACGAGCTGTTCGACGCTACGAAGGTACTTGAAACTATCCACATAATCGATCTTTTCGTTACCCAACGTCATCTTTTCATCTTCACTTATACCTAGCCTTAGCGACTTGGTCTTCTTAATATTAATTTTCAAATCTATTCTAGCACCATGAACTCACAAAAGCCTCTAAATATGCATTCATTTTACTAACACTTTCATCTAGGATGCTTGAATCCTCAGAATAATCTAAGTCTAAGAAAATTTTCTTCCCCATATAATTCTGTGGGGGTGCTACCATTTCGAACAACCGTCACAAGCACTAAACGTCATTTCGTCGACAAGGAAAATCCGTCAGAACCACTAACTGTCAGGACGTCGACAGTCATAACATCGACACGTCAGTTCATCGACCGTCACAATCGCTACCCGTCAGAACGTCGACAGTCATAACATCGACATGTCATAATATCTAAAAAACTTTTAGATGGTATGACCTGTCGATGTTATGACGTGTCGATGTTATGACTGTCGACGTTCTGACTTTAGTGGACCTGACGGGTTTTCGTTATGTAAAAAAAATTATAAGCCTATATAATAGCAATAAGTATATAATAGTTTAGAAACAAATTTCGGCTATATATTGCAAGGAAAATCCGTCAGAACCACTAACCGTCAGAAGTCGACAGTCATAATATCGACACGTCAGTTCATCGACAGTCACAATCACTCCCCGGCAGAACGTCGACAGTCATAACACCGACACGTCATAACATCTAAAAAGCTTTTATAGATGTTATGACGTGTCGATGTTATGACTGTCGACGTCCTGACGTTAGTGGACATGAGGGGTTTTCGTTATGCAAAAAAAATTATAAGCTTGTATAATAGTATTAAGTATATAATAGTTTAGAAACAAATTTCGGTTATATATTTGTACATCGGGGGTTGGGGTAAAGCATAGCATACATTAACTAAGTAACCTAACCTAACCTAGGTGCCTTTCCCCCCTAAACCCCAAAAAACTAAACTTTTAAAATGTTAGATGTTATTAAAAATTTTTAGATGTTATGACGTGTCGATGTTATGACTGTCAACGTTCTGACGGTTAGTGGTTCTGACGGATTTTCGTTATGAAATTTTTTTTTTAGATGCTATGACGTGTCGATGTTATGACTGTCGACGTTCTGACGGTTAGTGATTCTGACGGATTTTCGTTATGCATTTTTTTTTAGATGTTATGATGTGTCGATGTTATGACTGTCGACGTTCTGACGGGTAGCGATTGTGACTGTCGATGAAGTGACGTGTCGATGTTATGACGTTTAGTGGTCCTGAGGGATTTTTTTGTCGATGTTATGACGGATTTTTTGTCGATGTCCTGACGTTAGTGATCCTGACGGTTAGACGTTATTACGCTTTCCCAATTCTGTGTTCTTCCATTGCCTTTCCTGTGCTCATTACGGCACAGTCTATCAAAATGATCCATGATCAATATAAATGGGAATAGAACACAACCCTGCTTAACTCCTGATTTAACACGAAATCAGCTTCTAACCTCATTTCCTACCTGAACCGCAGCTGTGTTACTCTTGTATTTAGCACTTGTCACTTTGATGTATTTGTCTGGTTTATCATACAAGGATAAGACCTTGGCTAAAGCGAATCAAACGCTTGCTCATCAAACAGTTGTGGTAAAGAACTGTAAGCAAGGGGCAACCCGGCTCAATAGTAACCGAAACTCTAACAAACGAATTTTGATACCAGTAGACATAAAAAGAATTGAACTTTTATGCTGATTTTAAAAATATACAAGTTTCTTCAAGCTTAGTTTTTACCCATCAACAGTTACGAGCCAGAAAAAATATGCTTATTTTCGAAAAAAAAAAAAGGGGAAAACACCCCCTAAAGGCTGTAGAATCTTAATGACAATCTGAACAAAAAAAATCGGAGGGCAACTAGGCCCCCTACCACACTAATTTTTTTCCCGAAGTCACCTGATCAAACTTTTGAGATAGCCATTTTGATCAGCATGGTATAAAATTTAATAAATATGTCTTTGAGAATGACTTCATTCCCCCAGTTCCCGAGGGAAGGGCTGCAAGTTATGAACTTTGCCCATTGTTTACATATAGTATTGGCTATTGGGAAGTGTATAGACATTTTCGGGAGAATCTTTTCTGGTAGGGGGGGGGGGGGTTGGAGGAGGGGTTACGTAGGAGGATATTTCCGTGGAGGATATTTTCATAGGGGGAAGGGACATTTCTATGAAGGGGGCGCCGGATTTCCCAGCATTATTTAAACATAGGATTAGAAATTAAATAAGAAAAAAATAACTTTTCAACTAAAAGTAAGGAGTAACATTAAAACTTAAACCGAACAGAAATTATTATGTATATGAGTTCACCTCCTAGTCAATACCTCGCTCTTTACGGTACAGTTTTTTTTAGTACTTTCAACAGAGCTATCTATTCTGATTAACGGTCTTTGTGATTCGAACAAAATTTGATCGTACCGTATCTGTCGTACCTGTTGTATCGTACAAAAAAGAGTAAAATTAATATGCAAATTTCGTTTTAATTATTCATGTACGATGAGCCAAAATCAAAGCTGCGTTAATTCAAAAACGTACTGAAATTAAATAAAAAGTTTTTTTTAAAACTGAAAGTAAGGAGCGACATTAAAACTTATAACGAACAGAAATTATTCTGCATATGAAAGGGGCTGTCCCCTCCTCAACGCCTCGCTCTTTACGCCAAAGTTTGACTCTGTCTCACATCTCTATTTTTTAAAACAATAAAAACCTTTAGCGTAAAGAGCGAGGCGTTGAGGAGGGGACAGCCCTTTTCATATATGGAATAATTTCTGTTCGTTTTAAGTTTTAATGTCGCTCCTTACTTTCAGTTAAAATAAAACTTGTTTTGGTTTGTTTAATAATCTATAAGACTGAGGACTAAAGATGTGTGATGACTCAGGCAATTCTCAATTATTAACCTAAGAATGAAAATTTGGTCGACATACTCTCTACCCTTCCTAAATTCACACTGTTCTTCTGTTAAAATTTTGCCTACAGCATCTCTAAGTGTAAAAAGTAGCACCAACCTGCGTAATTCGCTACCAACAGAACCAGACAATAACCTTTACAATTACCACATTCACTCTTATCATCTTTCTTATGAATTGGTTTAATTAGCAATTAAGTGATTTTCCTGAAATCACTAGGTACTTCTCCTTTTTAAGAAATCATATTCATAATTTTCAGTAAATTATTTGTAACCTTATATCCGCCATATTTAAGAAGTTAATTTACAACGCAATCCAATCAGCACCTGGGGCCTTATTGTTTTCTAATCCTTTTAGTTCTAATGGCAAATTTTCAAAATGTTCTAACCATCTCTCTTTAACTCTTTCCTTATCGCTAATTGTGACCCCGTGCCTATCTTTAGCTAGGACAAGTCCAGATTGACAGTAGAGGCCCATATAAAGATACGAGACGAAGTGACGTCACAGACACACTCCATTTTCTAGGCCAATCAGAGAGCCACAATATTAACGAGAGTGACATCACAAAGCCCTGACTATCAGGAATTCAAATGTATCATGAGGGGATTTTAGAGACTAAAAGGCTTCCCTACTTTAGGCTTAGAGATAAATTCTGGAATTATTATTTCGTATCCTTTATAATGTAAATAGGACATCTTAAATAATTTTCAGAAATTCAAACAAGATACAATGAGACAGATAGAATATATTTAACGCGGGAATGGCTTCCTGAAATTTTAAATGTGTCAGTGCACGGTTGCCAAAACAAAGGAACCGTCAGAGATTAATTGAAATTTCAGAGAATTATTTGGGGAGAAACAGATTGAGACATTTTAGGGGATTATTTGGGCGAAAAAGATTGAAACATTTTAACAGATTATTAGGTCGAAACGGATTGAGACATTTTAGATGTCTAGGATAAACGAAAAGTACTAATATCCGTTGCTGTATGTCACAGGCACTCTTTATTGTAAATGTTCTGCATAGTTTGAAAGAAGAAAGCTTCTTTCATTAAAGATTGGCTTCCTGTTTTTTCTTAATTTTTATTATTTTCCTCCCCAAACAAAAGGAATATGCTTTTTCTTTGAATATGCTCGTTTACTTGATTGAAATTGTTTCATAATAATAATAAAGGCTATCTGTTTATGGAGAATATTAAATCGGTTTCTTTTGGTTATTATTGTGCTTAAACTTTAAACAAAATGAAAACTTTTATGTAGAGTGAAAATGTGTTTGTTTACTTTTAGTGACAAAAGTTTTTCTCGTTTATTTGATTGAAATTGTTTAATAATAATAAAGACTATCTGTTTATGGAGAATATTAAATCAGTTTCTTTCGGTTATTATCGTGTTTAAACATATTATTTCGATGCCTGACTAGTGTAACTAAAGAATCCTAGATAATTTTCAGAAATTCAAATGAGATACACGATGTTGTAGGAATAGCTTGAAAGTAGAAAGAAGGAAAGCTTCAGAGGACAACTACTTTCACTAAAGATCGACATCATGATTCTTTCTAGTTTTTTTAATATTTGAATTGTGTTGTTAGTTTCTACTTAACTGGTTCAAACAAACGTATTTTTAATTTCACTGTCCTTGGTACTTTGAATCATTCTGCATTGGAATAGTTTGAAGGCAGAAAGAAGGAATACTTTAGAAGAAAGCTTCTATTGAAATAATTTGTTTATGTCTTCATTTAAGAGACTAGTATCAGTGACTTTAGGTAGAATTACGGTAAAATTTTAGTAGAATTGGGGAGAATTACATGTATTGTCGGTAATTTCTGATAATTCACTTATGTATTCATTTAAGAGACTACTATCAGTGGCTTTGGATATAATTATGATACCATTTTGGTAGAATTTGTTATATGCGCAATGTCAATAATTTTGTGAAGATAAATGGTTTACAAAAGACACGAAAATTGAACTACTACAATACAGGTACGTTTTATCAAGACAATATCTGAAAACAACTTGCTAGCGTACCCTAAAATAATGGAAAACCAATAAAGTAATGCATAAAATATTTTTATTGAAATAACAACATGTAGAATATTAACAAAAAATATATTACATACATTACTATACATTATTAATATCATTGAACAATTTTGGACATTTTGATTCTGTTTTATAAAATAATCCATCATGCTCTTTCTTGATACTAAAGTTACTTTCTTCTCTTAGTTCATAACCATTAGAATAATCTTTAATCCATTTTGAATCATACACAATGTTTACAGGGGTGTCACAGGTTCAATATGTGTTGCATCTTTGATATTAGTGGGTTCAATGACTTTATAATCAATAGTAGCAACAATGTTCACATGCGCTCTATTTTCCGTCAATTCATCTTTATATTCATTGGTTATATTGTCTGCCAATGCCCTTTTTATTTTGCCTGCGATATCACTGTCTATTGTCACATTATTTTTACACAAATAACAGTTTTGACACGTAGAAAAGATATGGTTAATGACATTAGTGCAGGGGTTGGCCTTTCTTCTTCCTCTTGTCTTCTTTAGTATGTTAATACCATAACGATGACGATAGGATCTATCAACGGGTAACATGACACCCCTAACAGTAGCAAGAAGTTGTTCCCCATCATCGAAGATTATTTTTATGCTTGCATTCTGTTTGAGCACTAACTTCTCTGGGTATGATACTTTAGCATATCCACCATTTGTACGATGGAAGTTCTAGAGTAGTCCAAAGGAATTTAGCTTCTCATTGTCATGACAACGCACGCATACATTTCCAATAAGATCCCCATTAATGCTTGTTTCATAGTTCAAATACTTCTCCTTGTCAGCATTCAACACAACGATAACTGTATCGTGTGTACAAACTTTCCTTGAATAATTCATTTTTCACTTTTTTAAATATGACGCAGGTGTTTATCCTTCCAAGGTGTGAAAATTACTGATTGAATACATGCAATGAACTAGGTAGTGTCAATAACCTACCATAGAGTACCACGGGGACAGTCGCGTAGTGTCAATGAGCAAGCATAGAGTACCATTGATACAGCCGAAAAATAAAAATAATAATGATAATAATAAAAAAAAAAGTTGAATAATTTTCCAAAGTCCAAAAAATTCCAAGTCAGAAAAAAAGAAAAGTGCTACTATAAACACTACTTTTCTAATAGTAAAAATCCCGACTAATATATCTATAGCAGTATAATTTAGATATCTTAAAATGACATGAAATATACTTAAAAACACACATTTATAATTTTTCGAAAAACAAAATGAGAATGCTATATATGTTAGTCGTGATTTTCACTATTAGAAAAATAGTGTTTATAGTAGCACTTTTCTCTTTTTTTGTGACTTGGAATTTTTGGACTTGGAACATTATTCAACTTTTTTTTATTATTATCATTATTTTTATTTTGCAGCTGTATCAATGGTACTCTATGCTTGCTTATTGAAACTACGCGGTTGTCCCAGAGGTACTCTATGGTAGGTTATTGACACTACCTAGTCTATTGCATGTTATTAAATCAGTAATATTCACATATTGGAAGGATAAACACCTGTATCATATTTAAAAAAATGAAAAAGAATTATTCAAGGAAAGTATGTACACACGATAAAATTATTGTTGTGTTGAATCCTGACAAGGAGAAGTATTTGAGCTATGAAACAAGCATTAATGGGGATCTTATTGGGAATGTGTGCGTGCGTTGTCATGACAATGAGAAGCTAAATTCCTTTGGACTACCCAAGAACTCCCATCGTACAAATGGTGGATATGCTAGAGCATCATTCCCAGAGAAGTTAGTGCTCAAAGAGAATGCAAACATAAAAATTATCGTCGCTGATGGGGGCAAACTTCTTGCTACTGTTAGTGGTAACATGTTACCCGTTGATAGATCCTATCGTCATCGTTCTGGTATTAACATTCTAAAGAAGACAAGAGGAAGAAGAAAGACCAACCCCTGTACTAATGTCATTAACCATATCTTGTCTACGTGCCAAAACTGTTATCTGTGTAAAAATAATGTGACCATAGACAGTGATATCACAGGCAAAATAAAAAGGACATTGGCAGACAAAATAACCAATGAATATAAAGATGAATTGATGGAAAATAAAGTGCATGGGAAAATTGTTGCTACTATTTATAATAAATTCAATGAACCCACTAATATCAAAGATGCGACACATATTGAACCTGTATGTGACACCCCTGTAAACATTGTGAATGATTCAAGATGAATTAAAGATTATTCTACTGGTTATGAACTATGAGAAGAGTAACTTTAGTATCAAGAGAGAGCATGATGAATTATTTTTTAGAACGGATTCAAAAAGTCAAAAGTTGTTCAATGATATTAATAATGTATAATAATAATGTTTGTAATATATTTTTATGTTAATATTCTACATGTTTTTATTTCAATAAAAATATTTTATGCATTACTTTGTTGTTTTCCATTATTTTAGGGTACGCTAGCAAGTTATTTTCAGATATTTTCTTGATAAAACGCACCTGTATTGACCTCAGGTGGCCTTATGTTGCAGCGAGTTGTTAGTAGTAGTAGTTCTATTTTCGTTTTATTTGTAAACCATTTATCTTCAGAAATTATTGACATTGCTCATAATTCTAACAAATTCTACCAAAATTGTATCGTAATTATATCCAAAGCCACTGATAGTAGTTTATTAAATTAATACATAAGTGAATCATCAGAAATTATCCACAATACATGTAATTCTACCCCAATTCTACTAAAATTCTACCTTAATTCTGCCTAAAGTCACTGATAATAGTCTCTTAAATGAAGACATAAACAAATTATCTCCATAGAAGCTTTCTTCTAAAGGTTTCCTTCTTTCTACCTTCAAACTATTCCTATACAGAACGATTCGAAGCATCAAGGACAGTGAAATTAAAATATTTTTGTTTGAACCTACACATACATATAATTCTACCCCAATTCTACTAAAGTTCTACCTTAGTTCTGCCTAAAGTCACTGATACTAGTCTCTTAAATGAAGACATAAACAAAATTACCTCCATAGAATCTTTCTTCTAAAGGTTTCCTTCTTCCTGCCTTCAAACTATTCCTATGCAGAACGATTCAAAGTATCAAGAACAGTGAAATTAAAATATTTTTGTTTGAACCAGTTAAGTAAAAGCTAACAACACAATTCAAATATAAGAAAATTAGACAGAAAAATGATGTCGATCTTTAGTGAAAGTAGTAGTCCTCTGAAGCTTTCCTTCTTTTTACCTTCAAATTATTCCTACAGCATCATGTATCTCGTTTGAATTTCTGAAAATTATCTAGGATTCTTTAGTTACACTATTCAGGCATCGAAATAATATGTTTAAACACAAAAAAACGAAAGAAACCAATTTAATATTCTTCTAAAACAGATAGCCTTTATTATTATTAAACAATTTCAATCAAATAAAGGAGAGAAAAACTTTTGTCACTATAAGTAAACAAACACATCTTCACTCTACATAAAAGTTTTCATTCCTTTAAAGTTTAAACACAATAATAACCGAAAGAAACCGATTTAATATTCTCCATAAACAGATAGCCTTTATTATTATTATTAAACAATTCCAATCAAATAAACGTGAATATTCAAAGAACAAGAATATCCTTTTTGTGTTGGAGGAAAATATTAAAAATTAAGAAAAATCAGGAAACCAATCATTAATGAAAGACGTTTTCTGCTTTCAAACTATTAATATGCAGAAGATGTACAATAAAGAGTGCCAGTGACATACTGCGACGGATATTAATACTTTTTGTTTATCCTAGATATCTAAAATGTCTCAATCCATTTTGCCCAAATAATCCCCTAAAATGTCTCAATCTGTTTCCTCCAAATAATCCTCTAAAATGTCTCAATCTGTTTCAATCTGTTTCACCCAAATAATCCCCTAAAATGTCTTAATCTGTTTCGCCCAAATAATTCTCTAAAATGTGAATTAATCTCTGACGGTTCCTTTGTTTTGGAAACTGTGCACTGACTTATTTAAAATTCTCAGGAAGCCATTCCCGCGTTAAATATATTCAATCTCTCTCATTGTATCTCGTTTGAATTTCTGAAAATTATTTGAGATGTCCTAGTTACATTATAAAGGCTTCGAAATAATAATTCCAGAATTTATCTCTAAGCCTAAAGTAGATAAGCCATTTAGTTTCTTAAATCCCCTCATGATACATTAGAACTCCTGGAGGTCAGGCCTAAATGATGTTCACTCCCGTTAGTATTGTGGCTCTCTGATTGGCCAAAAAATAGGCGTGTGGCTGTGACGTCACTTCGTCTCGTATCTTTATTTGGGCCTCTAATATTGACTACTCCCTCTCAATTTATCAACATGACAGTAAAATATTTTATTATGATGCCGTCTAATTTTATCCATGGTCTGCACTTCACACCTCCTTAGTTCATATTTTAATGCTTTATCCACTTTCTTTATATTCCTCTTGTTTTCATATGATCTATAACTCAGGTATTTTTTTACAAGCCCCTTCTTTTCTCTATTAAACTTAAAGAATTTTCACTAATATTCCTAGCTGCATTCCTAACTTTAGTTCCTAAGACACAATCAGCGACTTCGCAAATTATTTTCCTGAATTATTCCATCAATTTAGCACATCATCAAATTTTAAGTTCTCCTATTTAGTATTCGTCTGATCCTGGAAAGTTCCTCTCAAATTTTCCTCCTAGAGTTTACCAGCGTCATAGCTTCCCGGAAGGTTTATACTTTTCCAAAATTTCAGCGTTAAATTAGCCCTAGATACTACTAGATGATAATCATTACTCTTAACATCAATAAAAGCACTCCTATATACCCCAGCATCTTGTATTGCTCCTGCCAGTCTTCGGTTTACAATAACAAAATCAATAAGTTTAGCAGTTTTACTACCATGTTAACTTATGGGTAATTTTATGACTAAATATTGTTATGCCTACAAAATTGTAGCAGTCTATAGCCATTACTGTTTTCTTTTCGTACTCGAAATTTCACTAGGCTAGGATACCGCATATCCTCATTTCTACTGACCTGGGCGTTAAAATCTCCTAATAAAAACACCATATTTCTACCCTGGATCCTGTCTATTTTTTCCTGTAACTGTAGACAAAGTTCATCTGAGTCACTACTATCTTCGTTAGTCGGTTCTACAGGGGCATAATACTACTATGGCTGATAATTTCCACTTTTTAGTCATAAAATTAGCGATTAGCATTCTTTTATTAATATTTTCCAAACCTGAACAGGACTTAGCAGCTTCCTTATCCATTATGATCCTTACTCCCTGTCTACACAGGCTGTTATTGTCATTGTTTCTCTCTTCTTTTCAATTTCTTATTTTGTCATGATTAAGCCAGTGTGGTCTCAGAAATTATTTACGACAAGCTTACGGACAGCATTTGACCAAGTCTGTTCTTAATTATTTTGATTTGTCAAAACAAATGCTAACATAATTACCTAGCTTAACTAGCTAGTCATTGATCAACATTTTAAACGACCAAAACTTAGTAGTAAAATATAAAAAACTCGACATTTTTTACTACAAAACCTTTCACCGGGAGATTTTCAGCAGATTTTTAAAATAACTCAGAATTCTTTCCACCACAACTTCTTTATGGCTAAGGTTTGCTTATCAGAAAAGTTTATAAAGTTACAATACGAAAAATTTCAAGATTCCAGATGTTTCCTTCCTAGATTCTGTCCTGGTCTGGCCATTGCATGTGCACCCATATGGGGGGGGGGGCAGACCCCCTGGCTGAATGATGCTGCCATACATTTTTTGTTTTTGTTTCGATATTTCTATTATACAGCATTGGAAATGCCGATTAGACCAGGTAAGCCCCACCCTAAAATTCAGCTTCTGGGTTCCCATGGGCCATTCAGAACCTATCTTCTAAAGTTCCTACACAGGAACAAAACCCATGTCTTGTCCAAGAGACCAAAATTTTGCTCGCCTCAAATACGAGTAAATTTCTCCTATAGTCTCCAGTGTGGAGGCGGGCAAGGTATCCAGTGTGGATACCTTGGATATGAAGCAAGATTTGTTTTATGAGGAAGAATTAGTGACAGTACTAAAAGAATTAAAAAATAATAAGGCTCTAGCTGATCATAATGTGGTAAATGAGTTTCTTTTACTCATTTTACTCATCTGGCAGCTCAGAGATTAGGAATTAGTTACTGATTGATTATGAATCTTATTTTTGAAAAAGGGGAGGTATCTAGCGATCTTATGAAAACCTTAATTAAACCACTGTATAAGAAGGTGGTAAAAGTGAGTGTGGTAACTGTCGAGGCATTAGTCTGGTCTCTGTAGGTAGAAAATTACTTAGTAATATGATACTCTTTAGACTCAGAGATGCTATAGACAAAATTTTAAGAGAAGAACAGTGCAGTTTTACAAAAGGTAGAGGATGTTGCCCAAATGTTTACTCTTGGGTTAATAATTGAAAAGCGTCTGATTTTTGAAACACCTTTGGTCCTCGGTTTTATCGATTATGAGCAAGCATTCATTTCTGTTGACAGAAGAGTTTTAGCAAGGTTTTAGCAAAGCAAGAGTTTTAGCAAAGTGCTATGTACGAGAATAACACTGCTGCGATTAAGATAGGAAATGAGGTTAGCAGCTGGTTTCGTATTAAAATCAGGAGTTAAGAAGGGTTGTGTTCCATCCCCCTTTGTACGGATAATTTTGATGGATTTTGTCTTAAGAAGCAAGGAAAGGCAATGGGGGAACACGGAATAAATTGGGGAGGAAAAACTCTCCTGGACTTAGAATGCTGATTCTTTAGGCATCCTAGACGAAAGTTTGAGCAAAATGAATGAGCTTTTAGAGGTTTTGTGAGTTCAGGATGGTAGAATAGGTTCGAAAATAAATTTTAAGAAGACTAAGTCACTAACTAGGAATAAGTGAAGATGCAAAGGTGAAGTTGGGTAACGAAAAGATTGATCAGGTGGACAGCTTCACTTATCTTGATGGCATTATTAGTAGATGGTGGGTGCAGTGAAGATGATAAAAGTAGAATAGTCAAGGCTCAGAGTGTTTTTTCACAGTTAATACAAGTTTGGAAGAATACGAATATAAGTCTGCAAACCAAGATTAGAATATTGAAAGTTACATTGATAACAGTGCTCAAGACTTTTTGAGACTCAATATTTTTGTAGTGTGGTGACATGGTTTACCATGTCACAGTTAGATTATGTTGATGTTTCAAAGTTCATTTTGGAATTTGTTCCTTGAAATGTAAGACTTGGAATATTTCTGTAGTGCTGTGACGTAGTTTATCTTGTCATTGTTACATTCTGTTAATGATTCAAAGTTCATTTGAAATTTATTCGTTGAAATGTAAGACTTGGAATATTTTTTGTAGTGTTGTGTCGTGGTTTACCTTTTTTCGTTGAAATGTAACACTTGCAATATTTTTGTAGTATTGTGATGTGGTTTACCTTATAACTGTTGCATTCTCTTGATGTTTCAAAGTTCAGTGTTGTGTCGTTTTGGAATTTTTTTCGTCGAAATGTGAAAAACTTGGAATATTTTTATAGTGTTGTGTCATGATATACCTTGTCACTGTCACATTCTGTTGATGTTTCAAAGCTCATTTTGGAATTTGTTCATTGAAATGTAAGACTTGGAAAATTTTTGTAGTGTTGTGACGTGGTTTACCTTGTCACTGTTACTATCTCTTGATGACTCAAAGTTCATTTGGAATTTATTCGTTGAAATGTAAGACTTGGAACATTTTTGTAGCGTTGTGTCGTTGTTTACCCTATCACGGTTACATTCTGTTGATGTTTCAAAGTTCATTTTGGAATTTATTCGTTGAAATGTAGACTTGGACTTGAAAATTATTCAACTTTTTTTTATTTATTTTTTTATTTATGCACCTGTATAAGTGGTACTCTATGTTTGCTAATAGACACTACGCGGGTCTCCCAGTGATACTCTATTTTTTTTTTTACATATCTTAAAATGACATGAAATATACTTAAAAAACAAACATTTATTATTTTTCGAGATACAAAATGAGAATGTTACAGATATGTTAGTTGTGATTTTTACTATTAGAAAAAATTGTGTTTATAATAGCACTATTATTATTTTTATTATTTTTATTTTGCAGCTGTATCAATGGTACTCTATGCTTGCTCATTGACGCTACGCGGCTGTCCCAGTGGTACTCTACGGTACGTTATTGACACTACCTAGTTTATTGCATGTATTAAATCAATAATTTTCACATATTGACGGATATTAGTACTTTTCGTTTATCCGCTCAAAATTTGCACATGTTAAAGATTAACAATTTTTCTCAATTTATTAAACTCAGACCAGAAAACCTCTGGGTAAGAAAGGTGCTGGAATTCTGTTCTTTGTCCGTAATAACTTGTACCCAAGTGCAATCTGAATTCCGTGTCTTGCTCCCTTTGATGAGGTTATGTGGGTGTGTGTTCGACCTAAAGTCTTGCCAAGTCCTTTCAATTTAATTGTCCTGTGTTGTTTTTATTACTCCCCTAATCAGAGATCCGCTGACAAAATAAATTTTATCGAAAAATTACATGCAAGTGCTGACTTTGTACTATCGAAATACCCAAATGCAGGAATTTTCCTGATGGGTGACGCAAACGATATAAGACTTGATTCTACATGTAATGCTTTTAATTTAAAACAGGTTGTTAATGTCCCAACTAAAAAAGGCAATGCTACTCTTGATTTAATTTGCACTAATCTCTCGAAGTTTTACAAACCCGTCTCCACTCTGCCCCCTCTAGGGGGTAGTTACCACTTTAGCCTTTTCCTATCTCCGCTGGCTAAGTTAAACAGTCGTTTTCTATAACTAAAACCGCTTATAGACCTCTCACTGACTCAGGACTTTTCAATCTTGGCTCCTGGATTACTACTGAAAATTGGTCAACTGTGTATCAAACAAATGACGTAGAATGCATGGCTGTGTCCCTCCAAAATTTATTGAGGATTAATTACGAATCCCACTTCCCTGAGAAAAAATTTAAAACGTGTTCTACAGATAAGCCTTATGTTACTGAGTCTTTAAAAAATTTATAAGAAAAAATATCCATTTTTTCAAAGCAGGTCGTATTACTGAGGCTAATAGTCTCAGGAAGTTCCTAAATAAAAAATTAAGAAAAGCAGCTTCTAATTATTATAATAGTAAAGTCAAAGATCTATGTTCTAACAAGCCCAAGCAATGGTACAGAAAAATTAAAGAAATATGCGGAAAAAGTCCTTCCGAAGTTGATTTTCATCTCCCTGAACAACCTAATAAGACTGCCAACGATTTAAACTTATACCTTGCTTCCATCGTGCAGTCTACCCCCTTTCACTGGCTCAAATCCAACTATTCCTCCCAATACTTCCTTCCCCTTTATTTCTCCCTCTGATCTTATAAATAAAATTCTAAAGCTTAGGAAATCAATTATTTGTCCCTTGGACATCCCAGTCGACTTAATTAAAGCCTTTTCAGACAAAATTGCCGACCCTTTATCAAATATTTTCAACCACATAACAAAATTTGGTAAATTCCCAAGTTGCTGGAAACAAGGTTTTATAACTCCTGTCCCAAAAAAATGCACCAGTCTGACTTTCGCCAACATTCGCCCCATTACGCTCACTTCAGTTTTTTCCAAACTTTATGAAAGTTTCCTCTGTGACTGGCTTAGGGATGTAATTTGTCCGCGTATTGACACCCGGCAGTTTGGTAACTTAAGGAAAACTTTCACCACCCATTATCTCGTGCACTTATTGCATACCATCGTAAGTAACCTTGATAAACCAAATATTTGGCTGAACCTTGTCTTAGTTGATTTCCAAAAAGATTTTCACCTGGTTGACCACAACATCCTAATTCGTTCACTACTGGTTAACTTTGAACTTGATCCTCTGCTAGTAAATATTGTTATTTCGTTTCTTTCGAATAGATCTCAAGTTATTAATTACAAAAATATTTTCTCTGACCCCTCCCTATATATTGTGGAATTCCTCAAGGAGCCTTATTGGGACCACTTTTATTTCTAGTCATGATTAACGATATTGGTAGGGATTTTCCCCAAAGGTGGGAATACGTGGATGACTTGTCGATCCTTGAAGTATGTCACAGGAATACTGAAAGTGACTCCCTCGAAATCCTAACCCACATTTTAGATGAAGCTAAGAACCTAAATATGAAAGTAAATTTCACCAAATCAAATATAATGACGATAAATTTTTTGGAATCCACTCCCGCTTTCCTTGACCCTATCCCACCCGAAATGCTTGTGAAACATGTTAAACTCCTTGGTGTCACAATTTCAAATAATCTTAAATGGGACATGCATGTTTCTAATACTGTTAAACAAGCAAACGTTTCATTATCTATGTTAAAAAAATTAAAAAAAAAAAATTAATAGCCCTAAGATTCAGTCCATCCGTGTTTATTCATCATTTATCAGGCCGCTATTAGAATATGCATGTCCGGTCTGGCATTCGCATCTTTCAAGCGAGCTTAGTAACAAAATTGAGTCGGTCCAAAAGTGTTCGCCCAGGATCATCTACAAAGAGAGCAAAATTCCATACTCCTTCCTCTTTAAATCCGCAGGTATTACCACGTTAAAATAAAGGAGAGTACAAATTTGTTTGTGTTTTGCTAAATCCGCAATATCTAATCCTCGTACTGAGGACATCTTTCCTGATTTACATGACCCCAACAGACCCCGTCTCCCCCGCTTAGCTTCCTTGGCAATTCCAACATTCACCTATCCATACAGTTACTGAGAGGTTCCGGAAGTTTTATCCCCTTTATTTTGGCACGCCTAAATAATCCCTGAACTATGCTCTGTACCAAAATTAACTCCTCCGTCCCTTATTTTAGTTGTTGTGTATGTTCACAATAATCATGCGTAATTTTTTCCTCTTTATCTTTGTCACTTTTATTTTCCCTTTTGTTGATACTTATTTATGTTAAATTTCTTTTCCGACCTTTAGTTTTAAAGATTTTTTCCTTTAATTGTATTCCTTTCTTTAAGTGTAAATATTTCTTTTGACAACTAATTTGGCTTGATTTTAAGTGTTATTTTTAGTTTTATGTATTTGACCTTGAACACGATTTCGGCAATGTTTTCTTCTTGACTGTGATTTTCTTTTATCCCCCACCCTTCTTCTATTTTTCTGTTTCCATTCTAGTCATTTGTTAAATTCGTATCGACCATTTGTATGCTTGATTGGTGTTTCTTTTCTTGCTGTATTGTTTGTTTCTTCGTTTTGCTTTGTCTATTTTATTTTGACATATGAAGCGAATTCGGCTCTATTAGAGCTTGTGATTGCCTTTGGAAAATAAATATTATCTTATCTTATCTTAAATGTCTCAATCCGTTTCGCCCTAATAATCCTCTAAATTGTCTTAATCTGTTTCACCCAAATAATCCTCTAAAGTGTCTCAATCTGTTTCGCCCAAATAATTCCCTAAAATGTCTCAATCTGTTTCGTCCAAATAATCCTCTAAATTGTCTCAATCTGTTTCAATCTATTTCGCCCAAATAATACCCTAAAACGTCTCAATCTGTTTCGCCCAAATAATTCTCTAAAATGTCAATTAATCTCTGACGGTTCCTTTGTTTTGGCAACTGTGCACTGACGAATTTAAAATTCTCAGGAAGCCATTCCCGCATTAAATATATTCAATCTCTCTCATTGTATCTCGTTTGAATTTCTGAAAATTATTTAAGATGTCCTAGTTAAATTATAAAGGCTTCAAAATAATAATTCTAGAATTTATCTCTAAGCCTAAAGTGGAGAAGCCTTTTAGTTTCTTAAATACCCTCATGATACATTAGAATTCCTGGAAGTCAGGCCTAAGTGATGTTTCACTCCCGTTAGTATTGTGGCTCTCTGATTGGCCTAAAAATAGGCGTGTGGCTGTGACATTACTTCGTCTCGTATTTTTATATATGGGCCTCTACTATTGACTACTCCCTCTCAATTTATCAACATGACAGTAAAATATTTTATTATTATGCCGTCTAATTTTATCCATGGTCTGCACTTCACATCTCCTTAGTTCATATTTTAATGGTTTCTCCAATTTCTTTTTATTCCTCTTGTTTTAATATGATCTATCACTCAGATAATTTTTTTACAAGCCACTTCTTTTCTCTATTAAACGTAAAGCCTTTTCACTAATATTCCTAGCTGCTCTCCTAACTTTATTTCCTAAGACACAATCAGCGACTTCGCAAATTATTTTCCTAAATTATTCCATCAATTTAGCACATCGTCAAATTTTAAATTCTCCTATTCAGTATTCGTCTGATCCTGAAAAGTTCCTCTCAAATTCTCCTCCTAGAGTCCACCAACGTCAATCTCAGTCAATCTCAATCAATCTCAAAACGATCTCAAACTTAGTCAATCTCAAAACGAGCAGAAATTAACATAAGTTGGGCGCAAAACCCTTATGCCTTCCCAAGGCCAGAACAAAATTAGGACTTTACTGAAAAAATATAAATGTTTTTACTTTTATAACTTTAATAAATCAAATAATATTAACATTTTGATTACTAAATATCAGTATATGTATATTAAACTGACAATGCACATTCATTTGTATTTTTTCAGTAAAGCGCAAATTTTGTTCTGACCTTGGGAAGGCATAGGGTTTTGCGCCCAACTTATGTTAATTTCTGCTCGTTTTGAGTTTGACTCGTTATTTATTGTAATTTCTGTTCGTTTTGGGTTTCATTTATTTATCGATGCTGATTTGTGGTAGTAGTTTCACGCTTGGTAGATTATTTGATTTTATTTTTGCTTTTTTTTTTGTTAATGGAGTTCTTTACTTTTCTTTGAAAAACTTATTTTGTAGGAAAAGTTTTTTGAATTAATTTCTGTTCCTTTTATATTGACATAGTCTTTTCAGGGAAAAAGAAAATAATACTTTAAATCTTTTCGTTTTTTAAGACTTTATAGTTTGGCCTTCTATTTGTATGCTGGAGAAAAAGTTTCAGCAATTTTTAACAACATGCACCCTTTTAAAAAACTCAACACAAACAGTACTTTTAAATTTAGTTTCATACCTCCTCTAGTTGACCTGAAATGGAAAACTTGATACCATTCGCAAAAAAATCTGTTTGCTTTCTTTGATAGCTTGGATACACTTACGCTATTTTGATTTGGTTAAATTTTAAGAGCAGACATAGCCCCGAAAGTTTGAACATAATACCCTCAGTCGTTCTTGGGATACTGCTGAGATGCCTTATTGGGAATTAGCATTATCACAGTGTATTTTGATTTAATCTTAAAGCAACATTTAGTTTTTAAACATAATGGGCGAATAGGAGGGTGGGAGTGGAAGGGGGACTAGTTGCCCTCAAATCAATTTCGACTATTAAAAAGGGCATCAGACCTTTCTATTTTCAATCGAATGAGCCCTTTTCGAAGCTCCCACGACAACTCCTTCGATACGAAGTGCCCTGGTCTAAACAACAACAAAAACAAAAAATAATACATTATACCCACATCGATCTTTACTATAAAAATGTCAAGCCTTCCAATCACTTTCAAATATTAAAAAGGACACTATGCCTTTCTATTTCCAATCAAATGAGCACTTTTGGAAACGACAACGCTTTCTATAAACACCTTATATGCCCCCAGGGCATAAATTAAAAACCCTTACCCTAAGGTCATTCTCAAAGATCTAATTTTAAGAACTTTCTACTACGTTGAACAAAATGACTATCTGAAAATTTTTATTGGATGTGTTTTGAGGAATGGTGGGCATGAGAGGGAGGTTAGTTACGCTCCAATCACTTTCGACTATTACAAAGGGCACTAGCCCTCTCAATTTCGAATTGAATGAGCCCCTTTTGAAGTTTTACGACAGCTCTATCTATAATGTGTGTCGTCTCTGTGTGTTTGTCGTCTGTGTGTGTGTGTCGTCTCTATGTGTGTGTCGTCTCTGTGTGTGTGTCGTCTCTGGTTTATGTTAGGTCAGGTAAGGGGGGTTAGTTGCCCTCAAATCACTTTCGACTATAATAAAGGGTACTAGCCCTTTGAATTCCAAATCAAATGAGCCCTTTTTCAAGTTTCTACGACAAAGATTTCAATAAAACCTTATATGCCCCCAGGGCATAACTTATAATCCTTGCCCTGAGGGTTGTGGGGGAGTGTCCTCCTCAAAAATATGTTTTCTATCTGGAAATCAACTATGCTGAACAAAATGCCTATCTCAAAATTTTTATTGGATATTTGGGAGAAGGATGGGTGTGGGGGGGGGGGCTAGTTGCCCTCAAATCACTTTCGAATATTAAAAAGGGCACTAGTCCTTTGAATTTCCAATCGAATGAGCTTTTTTGGAAGTTTTTACAACAACGCCTTCTTTAAAAACCTTACATGCTCCCAGGGCATAACTTAAAACCCTTTTCCTGAGGGCTGTGGGGGAGTGTCCTCCACAAAAACATAATTTATATCTGGAAATCAACTACGCTAAACAAAATGGCTATCTCAAAATTTTGATTGGATGTGTTTGGGTAAATGGTGGGCGTGAGAGGGGAGTTAGTCGCTATCCAATCACTTTCAAACTATTAAAAAAGGCACTAGCCCTTTCCATTCCCAATTGAATGAGCCCTTTTGAAGTTTCTACGACAAAACTTTCAATAAAACTTTATATACCCCCAGGGCATAACTTACGACCCTTGCCCTGAGGGCTGTGGGGGGAGGGGTTGTCATTCTTAAAGACCTAATTTCCGAAACTTTCAACTACGTTGAATAAAATGGTTTATCTAAAAATTTTGATTGGATGCGATTGGGTAAAAGGTGGGCAGGAGAGGGGGGGGGGGGGGTAGTTCCCTTCAAATCACTTTCGACTATTAAAAAGGGTACTTAGCCCTTTGAATTTCAAATCGAATTAGCCCTCTTCAAGTTTCTACAACAAAGATTTCAATAAAAACCTTATATGCCCCCAGGGCATAACTTATAATCCTTGCACTGAGGGTTTTGGGGAAGTGTCTGGGGAAAAGGTGGCGCGTTAAAGGCGGGTTAGTTGTCCTCAAACCATTTCGACTATTAAAAAGGGTACTACCCCTTTGAATTTCAAATCGAATGAGCCCTTTTTCAAGTTTCTACGACAAAGATTTCAGTAAAGACTTATCTCTAAAGTGTATCTATGTGTATTATCTCTATGTGTGTCATCTTTATGTATGTGTCGTCTCTGTGTGTCATCTCTGTGTGTGTGTCGTCTTTGTGTGTTAGTCGTCCCTGTGTGTGTGTCGTCTCTGTGTGTGTGACGTCTGTGAGTGTGTCGTCTCTGTGTGTGTGTCGTGTCTGTGTGTGTGTCGTCTCTGTGTGTGTGTCGTCTGTGTGTGTCGTCTGTGTGTGTGTGTCGTCTCTGTGTGTTTATCATATGTGTGTGTGTCGTCTCTGTGTGTGTGTCGTCTCTATGTGTGCGTCGTCTCTGGTTTATGTTAGGTTAGGTTAGGGGGGTTACTTGCCCTCAAATCACTTTCGACTATTATAAAAGGTACTAGCCCTTCGAATTTCAAATCGAATGAGCCCTTTTTCAAGTTTCTACAACAAAGATTTCAGTAAAAACCTTATATGCCCCCAGGGCATAACTTATAATCCTTGCCCTGAGGGTTGTGGGGGAGTGTCCTCCTCAAACATATGTTTTCTATCTGGAAATCAACTACGCTGAACAAAATGGCTATCTCAAAATTTTTATTGGATGTTTGGAGGAAGGATGGGTGTGAGGGGGGGGGGGGGGGCTAGTTGCCCTCCAATCACTTTCGACTATTAAAAAGGGCACTAGTTCTTTGAATTCCTATCGAATGAGCTTTTTTGGAAGTTTCTACAACAACGCCTTCTTTAAAAACCTCATATGCTCCCAGGGCTTAACTTAAAACCTTTGTCCTGAGGGCTGTGGGGGATGTCCTCCTCAAAAACATATTTTCTATCTGTAAATCAACTACCCTGAAAAAATGGCTATTTCAAAATTTTGATTGGATGGGTTTGGGGGAACGATGGGCTCCGATCACTTTGACTATTAAAAAGGGTACTAGCCCTTTGAATTTCTAATCGAATGAGCCTGTTTTGAGGTTTCTACGACAACGCCTTCTATAAAAACCTTATATGCCTCCAGGGCATGACTTAAAACCCTTGCCCTGAGGGTTGTGGGGGAGTGTCCTCCTCAAAAACATATTTTCTATCTGGAAATCAACTACGCTGAACAAAATGGCTATCTCAAAATTTTGATTGGATGTGTTTGAGGTAATGATGGGCGTGGGGGGGGGGCTAGTTGCCCTCCAATCACTTTGACTGTTAGAAAGGGCACTAGCCACTCCAATTTCCAATCGAATGAGCCCTTTTCGAAGTTTCTACGACAACTCCTTCGATACGAAGTGCCCTGGTATGGAGAAAAAACCAAAAAAAAAACACATTGTGGCCACATCTTTCTTTAATTAGGCGGCGCTAGCGCGCTGCCTATGATGAGCAAGTGATCGATTCTGTTGAAAAAAAGCTTAACGTACGTTAACTGCTGCGGTTAACGTAGGAAATGAGGTTAGAAGCTGGTTTCGTAATAAAGAGTTCAGCAGGGCTGTGTTCTATCCCCCTTTATATGGATCATTTTGATTGACTTTGCCTTAAGGAGTACAGGAAAGGCAATGGGAGACTACAGAATCAAATTCGGTTGAAAAACTCTCCTTGACTTAGATTGCGCTGATGATTTAAGCATCCTAGACGAAAGTGTGAGCAAAATGAATAAACTTTTCTGAGGTTTTGCGAGTTCAGGAATAGAAGAAGCATAAAAATGAATGTTAAGAAGACTAAGTCCGTAAGGCTGGGAATAAGTGAAGATGAAAAGGTGACCTTGGCTAACGAAGAGATTTTCAGGTGGACAACTTCACTTACCTTGTTAGTATAATTAGTAAAGACAGTGGGAGCGGTGAAGATGTTGATAGTAGAATAGCCAAGACTCAGTGTTTTTTTTTAACAGTTTTAAAAAGTTTGAAAGAATAGGAGATAAGTCTGCAAACCAAGATTAGACTCTTGGAAGCTACAGTGATGACTGTGGTAAGATATGGACCATGCTCAGAAGCATGGGTGCTTCGAAAAGTAGATGAAGATTTACTAGATGTTTTCCAGAGAAATTGCTCCCGCATTGTTCTGGGTACCCGGCTGACTGACCGCATTTAAAACAGAAGGCTGCGCGAAAAGTGTGGTTCAATGCCACTTTCTAGTGCTATAATGAAAGAAAGGTTGAGATGGCTAGGGCAAGTTCTGTGGATGAAGGTTGGCAGATTGCCAAAGATTGTCTTTTCCGGTCAATCGTCTAGGGCTAAACGGAAAGCAGGGCGTCCGCAGTTGGGGTGGGAGGATGTCATAAAGAAAGATTTAAAAGAAATGGGAACTTCCTGGGAGGATACTAAGAGGAAGATTTTGAATATATTGGGATATAGGAGGAGCGTGCGTAGATGTGTTGGCCTCAGGTGGCTTGGTGTGGCGGTGAGTTATTATTAGTAGTAATTTTTTATTATTCTGGACTGAGGACGGTTGAGCGGAGGTTTCAATCGGAATATTTGCATAATTTTTTCTTCCGTTTTTGACTGTCTGTTATTGTCTTGGTTTCTCTCTTCTTTGCGATTTCTTGTTTTGTTATAGAGGTACTTTACATACCTGTAGTGTTCCCCGATCCGCCACCTGGGGATGCGTTGAATGTCGTCAAGGAAACCCCTGTGACTAAGTGACACTAGTTGTTTCAAATTCACAAAGCAGCCTCGCTGAAACACCAAAAACGTGTTTGTTTTATGAAGTTGCTTTGGAACTGCGGCTAAAGTATTGTTACTACAACTACTACAAACAACTCACCGCAGCACCAAGCCACCTGAGGCCAACACAGCTACGCACGCTTCTCCATCCCAATCTATTCAAAGCCCCCCCTCTTTACACCCTCCCAGGAAGTTCCCATTTCCTTTAAATCTTTTTTTATGACGTCCTCCCAACCCAAATGAGGACGACCTGCTTTCCGTTTAGCCCTAGACGATTGGCCGAAAAGGACAAAATATTCGACAATCTGTCATCCTTCGTCGGCGCAACGTGCCCTAGCCACTTCAACCTTTCTTTCATTATAGCCCTGGACAACGGTATTAAACCACATTTTCCGTACAGGCTACTGTTTAAAATACGGTTAGTCAGCCGGGTACCCAGAACAACCAGTAAGCATTTTCTCTGGAAAACATCTAGCAAATCTTCGTCCAATTTTCGGAGCGCCCATGCTTCAGAGCCATATTTGATCACTGTCATACAATAGCTTCTAATATTCTAATCTGGTTTGCAGACTTATCTTCCTATTCTTCCGAACTTTTTTTAACTGTGAAAAAATGCCCTGAGTCTTGGCTATTCTGCTTTTAACATCTTCACTGCTCCCACGGTCTTTACTAATAATACTACCAAGGTAAGTGTTGCTGTCCATCTGATCAATCTTTTCATTACCCAACGTCACCTTTTCATCGTCATCTAGGATGCTTAAATCATCAGCATAATCTAAGTCCAAGGAGACTTTTTCCTCCCTATTTGATTCCGTGGTCTCCCATTGCCTTTCCTGTGCTACTTAAGACAAAGACAACCAAAATAATACATATAAAGGGAATAGAACACAACCCTGCTTAGCTCCTGATTAATATAAAACCAGCTGCTAACCTCATTTCCTACCTTAACCACATCAGTGTTATTCTCGTACATAGCACTAATCTTTCTAATGTATTTATCTGGTATACCATAGAAAGATAAAACCTTTTTCTCTAAAGCTCTTCTATCAACAGAATCGAACGCTTGCTCATAATCTATAAAACCGAGTACTAAAGGTGTTTGACAACTCAGGCACTTCTCAATTATTAACCTGAGAGTGAAAATTTGGCCGACATATCTGCTACCTTTTCTAAAACCGCAGGGTTCTTCTCTTAAAACTTTGTCTACAGCATCTCTCAGTCTAAAAAGTATCATATTACTAAGTAATTTGCTACCTACAGAGACCAGACTAATGCCTCGATAATTACCACACTCACTCTTATCACATTTCTGATGAAGTGGCTTTATTAAGGTTTTCCTAAAATCGTTAGGTACTTCCCCTTTTTCAAAAATCATATTCATAATCTTCAGTAACTTATTTCTAACCTTTGAGCCACCATATTTAAGAAACTCATTTACCATACTATCAGCACCTGGAGCCTTATTATTTTTTTTATCCTTTTAGTACTGTCGCTAAACTTCCTCACAAAACAAATCTTCTTTCACATCCAGGGTATCACAAACTTTTTCATTTTCCTCTATATCTTTTCCTTAACTCCTTCCTTATCATTAATTGTTGCCCCGTTCCTATCATTAACTGGGACAGGTCCTGATTGACTGCTCCCTCTCGATTTATTAACATGCCAGTACAATATTTTACTATTATGTCGTCTAGCTCCATCTTCCACATCCTCGGCAATTTTATCCATGGCCTCCACTTCACACCTCCTTAGTTCATGTTTTAATGCTTTCTCCACTTTTTTTACATTCCTTTTGTTTTAATATGATCTATCACTCAGGTAGAAAGTATTTGTTATAAAGACTCTTGCTAGGCTACACATTGAGCAAAACTAGATTAAAAAGAAGAAAATATAAACTTTTGGCATTGAAAGTCAAGATTAAGCACCAAATATTATCAGGAGAATTGTCTCATCTCACTAATATCTTAGAATCAGTAACTGAATGGGAGAAAAGGCAGAACTTCGAGAGAGGGGCGGGAGAGGGACAAAGAAAGAGACAGATTTACAGAAATGTTGAATTTCGAGATACTAGAATGCGCTAAACCAAACTAAAACTAGCCATTTTGGTCACATATGAATGCATTTGATTTTCTTTCGCCTACCATTTGTTAGGCAATAATTATCTGATATGATTTTGAATTCATAACTACTTAAGTTCAAGTTAAACTAATAAATATTTGCAAAATTAACAATATATGGCTAGCCACAATCAATTCATTTGAATGCATATTCGTTTACAAACCACAGTTTAAAATAAACAAAACAGAGCCTGGTTGTCCTCAGTGGAAACCAGGGACCAAACCAGAAAGAGAAAAAAAATATTAAAAGACACAAAAGGAAAACAATGAAGCGTATAGCATCATGAGATAATAAATTAAAAGTTGATACCTGCCAATGATCCACTGAGAATACGGCCCTGTCTGGCATGGAATGAAACAAGGGCCAAAAGGCACCATTGCAGCACCCATTGTAGTAATTATTGAAATGTGTCTTGTCATAGTAAACAGGAACAATCTAAAAACAAAATTTTGTTAGGAAATCTTCTCATAACAATAGAAATTTCAAAAGCGACTGAAAAAACGAAGAAATTTTTAAAACATTTATTTGCTTCAAATGAATTTGCTTTACAATCTGATTCTAAATAAATGAGATATTATTTCGCGAAAAATATAAGTTATTAGCACTAAAAAATATGATGTATTTAAAAAAAGGAATACCCCTAAGTATCGATCGAAGTAGCACCTAAATTCTATCTGAAAACTATTCTCAAATAGTCAATGGATTTCAATAAAGTAAGATCCCATACTTGCTTCAGAAAAATTAAATAAAAAAAAAACAGGTTTTTTTAACTGAAAGTAAGGAGCGACGTTAAAACTTGAAACGAACAGAAATTATTCCGTATATGAGAGGGGCTGTCCCCTCCTCAACGCCTCGCTCTTTACGCTAAAGATTTTTATTGTTTAAAAAATAGAGTTGTGAGAAATTCAAACTTTAGCGTAAAGAGTGAGGCGTTGAGGAGGGGACAGCCCCTTTCATATACAGAATAATTTCTGTTCGTTTCAAGTTTTAACGTCACTCCTTACTTTCAGTTAAAAAAACTTGTTTTTTTTTTTTTAATTTTTCATTTAATTTTTCATTTTTCATTTAGTCAGAATTGTTTAAGTTGAAAGTTATAACATTTGCGTAAACTAAATCAATTTGCGAAAAAAAGGTATATCATTTGCACAACTATGCAATGAATGATTTTAACTGGTGATTGAATAATAGGGGTGAGACAGGATTAGACAGCATTTTAATTGGATTGTATGAAGGTGTTTAAAAAGGGGTTAACGTGTTACCAGTTAAGGTAAACCCCGAAGGGTTGCTAACTCATAGGTAATTTATTTTAAATTTGGAATAGCATCGTTAGCATCAACCTAAGGTAATGATTAACGATGAGAAGATGACATTGTGACTTGACCCTAGCTTTAATTCTCGAATGTGTTCTGTATAATACACAAGTACCATTTGAACTGTGTTGTCAATATAAAATATGCTCTAACATTATGGACTATACTAAAAAGTTGATACTAATAGAGATGTAGATGCTAAGAAAAGAACGAATTTTAATAAAGAAATTCAGAACAATGTTTAGAAATCTTAGAAATCGAGTATGAGATGATTATAGGTTTGAAGCAACAAGGATCGCAATCATCAATGACCCTAACCACCAAGGACCTCAACCTCCAAAGTTCCCCTATCCCCAACCTCCAAGGGGCACCCCTGCCCTCCAATTTTGTTATACTTTTTTTTTGAACTTTTTTTTATTTTTTTTAACTTTGTATTTTTTTGTCAACTTGTTTTTACATGTCTTAGAATGACTTGAAACATACTTAAAACATAAAAAAATCACATTTAATATTTTCGAAACTGAAAATGAGGATGGTAATAGATATGTTAGTCATGACTTTGACTATTAGAAAAATAATGTTTGTAGTAGCACTTTTTTTTGGATTGATTTTTTTTTTGGACTTCGAAAATTATTCAATTTTTTTTAACGTATCTTAAAATGACATGAAATACGCTTACGGCTCTACCAATCATATTCTATGCTTGCTCATAGACACGACGCGGCTTTCCCACTGGTACTCTATGACACGTTATCGACACTACCTAGTTTATTGCATGTATTAAATCAGTATTTTTTGTTGCTATGTTGCTCCTTACTTTCAGTGAAATAACTCGTTTTTCTATTTAATTTCTGATAGTTTTTTTTAAATAATGCCAGGAGATCCAGCTCTCCCTCCTTGGAAAATTCCCTTCCCCACGAAAAATTTTCCATGGAAAGATTCTCCCAGAAATCCCCCCACCAGACCCCCCCCCCCAAAAAAAAAAAAATATGTACAATTCCCAATAGTCAACACTATAATGGGCAGAGTTCATAGCTTACAGCCCTTCCCCCGGGGGCTGTGGAGGTCAAGTCATCCTCAAAGACATAGTTATTAGATCTAGTCAAATCTAGATCATAGTCAAAATGTTTATTGGACAACTTGGGGAAAAAGGGACGTCAGAGCAGTGCTAGCTGCCCTCCAGTGTCGTTGTTCATTTTAAGAAGGCATTAAAAGTTCTGATTTCCGATCGAATCAACCCTCTTCCGATCTTCTAGAATCATTGGTTTAATACGATTACCCCTGGGGAAAGCAAAACAAAAGAATACAATAAACGCGCATCCGTGATCTTGCTTCTGGCAAAATTTCAAAATTTACATATTTGCATATTCAGTTCAATTGAATTTATTTATAACCTGTCAAAACAAAACAGGGAGCAGATCCCCTAAATGACAGAGTACATAAGGGGAAAAAAAAAAAAACAGAAAAAAAATTATACACTGAACAAAAATAAGTAGTTTCAAAAATAATCATAATAATCATAGACATAATCACAAGACAATCAAGTCATAAATCAAAAGACATAAAAAAAAAATCATAACCAATCATAAAAATCATAAGAATAAAGAGGACCAATCATGATTTAGTTACTGGCGGAAGATTTAAAATCTTTCACTCTTTTATCAATAATTGTGGAAGGAAAAATTAGCTTAAATTTGTGGGACAAAAAAGAGTTGCTAGTCCAAGGGGGCATATGTAAAAGGGATTTAGCAAATTTAAAATAAATCCGGTGTGAACAAGTTTTTTTTTTTTGAAGCAGGAAAAAGTTGCCAAATAGGAGACAGAGCAAGAAGATGAGGCACAGTTAGACTATTATAAAGTTTAGAAAGATGGAATCGACTAAGGTGTGTAACGTTAGAGAGAAGTGACGCATAAGCTATCCTTGTCTTTTTTTCAAGATTTTGGATGGCAAGCTTAATAGTTTCCTTAATTGAATTTCCAATGGACATTCCCAGGTAAATAAGGCTTTTAGATAGGGGGACACAAGTTTCAGTAAGTTGGAAGGATTTATCAGAGTATCCTATGAGGTTGAAACCGATAGCTACAGTTTTATCCACATTAAAACTTAAACCAATCTGCTGATAATCTAGTTTTAACTTCGAGAAAGTGCTCTCACAACCAGAGAAAGTACAACTCAGATTCAGGATATCATCAGCATACGTAAGTAAAGAGACGTCTAAACCCCCCGGACTCAATAGAAATTTGGGCTGGAATGACTGAATTATTAAAAAGCGCAGGGAAGTGAGACCTACTTGTCTAACGCCCTTTAGCACATTAAAAAGCTCTGAACCGCACTTCATTTTGGCACAAAGATGTTTATACATGTATCGAAGACACTTTATAACTGAGAAGTCAACCTCTCTTTTTAGAGCTTCTACCAAAATCTGAGCAAAAAAATACACGAATCAAATGCTCTGGTTATGTCCAGTGTACATACTCGTAGAACAATAAAATCCCCGGAACCTTCCACATCTACAAGAACCTTAAAAAGGGAAAAGAGAGCATGCTCCCGGCTAAGTTCTTTTTAAAAACCGAACTGATGCGCAGGCACAGAACACTTTTGGGAAATATCTCTAAGAATAATAGACTCAAATATTTTAAAAGTAGTGCTAGAAACGGTTATAGGCCGATACAATCGACAATCATCAAGATCTCTTTTCCCCCTTTTTTCGGCATAGGCGTAATCTGGCCAATACAAAACTGTTGAGGCACAATACCAGAAGAAATAGACATTTGAAAAAGTAACGAAAGGTGTTAAAACAAAAGACTACCACAATGTTCACAGTGTTTAGCAGATACTAAATCAACACCGGCAGAAGATTGTTTCTTTTTTTTTTTTTTAGAGTAAACTCAATATCAGACCACGTCACTATAAAAGCAGAATGAATAGAATTAGCAAGCAAAGGGTCAAGCTCTTTTTTCATATTTACTTTCTGCAACAAGGTCAGGGCGACGAAAACTCACTTTTATAATAATCAATCCAGCTTTTTTCTGGAATACTACCGACAGAAGCCGGTCACTGCGTTTAAAATAGGAGCTGCGTTTTAAATTAACGCATTAAAAAAATACGTTAATATAGGAGTTTGAAATTTCAACAGTAAGGTCCTCTGATATGTTGAATCTGATGGCGTGATTTTCATTAAGACCACTTGATGTCTTAGGGGTATTTTCTTCCCTTTTCAAAAATAGGGCAGCTTTTCTCAGGCTCTTAGCTTTTGATGGGTAGCATTGAACTTCATACAAATTTTGTGTATTTTAATAGCGTAAGCATCAAAATACCATTCTTTCGATGTATCCATTGTTATCAAGACTGTTTCTTGCAGTTTCGGTTACTATTGAGCAGCATCGCTCCTTACTTAGAGTTCGTTACCACAAACTAGGTAGAAAATTCCTTCATGTGACACCATAATACTTTTAAAATATACTCCTGCAGGCTGCAACTACTTTAAATACTGTGTTGATTGCGTTACAAGTCTGATTTTCCTTTGAAAAACACGAATGCATTTTCGGGGGAAAATTGACACTGACTGGAATGTAACAATTAAACCTTTGAATGACAGTAAAGAATGAGACATAAACCTTAAAACAAACAAAAACTTTTTGACTTTGTCCAGCACGGAGTATTGCAGCAACGTTTGGAAAAATGATACCTACTTTCTATGGAAAAAAGAGCTAACCTGTTCAGCTTTGATCCCGGCAGTTGGAGTCTTGTCATTGATATCGGCTTCTGGAATACAATCTGGCTCTTCATTTGGACCATAGAACATTCCTGTCCAGCCAACCCATTTTCCTTTACACTGAACTACTACTGGAGCAACAGCCGTTACTAAGCCACCAGCGCTGGAAAGATTGCAAGCATAGTACAATTGGAACAATGTAAATAAACCTATAGTATTCTAACTTAAACACCATAGAAATGAACACTTTATGATTAAAATATTTCACTTTTTTGTTACACTAAAAACAGAGTTTGTGTGAGGAAACACCATAGAAACTGTTCAGAGTTTTAAACTTCTCTGTCTTTATTTACAAGTTTGACAGAAGAAAAGATTCTCTCCTCCAAATACGAATTGAATCTCCTCCAACATATATTTCTGGTAACGCTCTTGTCAACGAACATTGCAGAAAAGTTATTGAAGTTTCGTATAATGGAATGTGTCAATGTTAAACCAGCGGCGAAAAAAAACCTCCATTCTCAAATAAAAATTCAAAATCAGGGTGGTGAGTGTGGTATACCCACTTCATGGTCATTTCAAAAACGGAGCACATCATTCTCGTATTTGAACCATAAATTCTAAAAAAAAGGAAGCAGAACCAATATTCATTGAAACTTGAACGTGACCCTCAAATCTAAAGTTGATTCTTGTCAACTTCTTCATCCTTCTCACATTTTTAGACCATAATATAAGAAAAAGGGGTGACGGAGCTAACATTCTTAGAAACTTGGACGTGACTCTCAAATTCAAAATAGCATTCTCGTGGAATTTTGATTTTTTTGGTATATAAACATACAGAGTCTTTGTTATTTTTCTCTGTCATATCTTAATGTTATTACTTGTCAAGGTTTCAGATAGAATGAACGTGTAACTCTGTACTGTTATTAATCTAAAAAAAAAATTCTTTTCGACAGAAAGAGTTTTCCAAAGAAAATTGAAGAGTGACATTAAATCAAAGATGAGCAGAAATAAGGTCAAATAATATTTCAAGCATGAAACGACGACAAATCACTATCAATAAATAAATCAAAAACTTAATACGAACAGAAATTACAATGAACGAGGAAGCTAAACTCAAAACGAGCAGAAACTATCATAGAGTAAAGAACTATCACGCAGAAACTACCACATCCACTCTTTTCACAATATGGATTTACATAGTGACTTTGCATTTAGTTTATACCCCCCCCCCCAACTTTCCATGAAAGTTAAAACTCAGTACCATGTTATGTCCCTGAGAAATCGTATCTATGCCATTTTAACAACCTGGATGCACTTAAATCCTTTTCTATTTATGTCAAAAGTAGTAGTAGTAGCAGTGGTAGCCGTAGTAGGCCTCAGAGTTTCAACTTATAACCCTCAGCCGTTCCTGAAATATTGCTGACGACCCTTTAGAAACCCTGCATGCACAAAGTGCCTTTTGATTTAGCTTTAAATCAACATACTTAATACCCTATTCCCTTCCTGAGATATTGTATCCGTGCCATTTTAATAACCTAGATGCACTAGATGCACTAATCCGTTGATTTGAATTAAAATCAATTTCTTTTTGCAGTATGCATCAAGACATGGCTAATTGTAGAAAAAGCCAAGACAGATAGCCCGAGTAATTGAGAGGCAAAAATGTTTGAATTGCACGGGTAACTCTTACTCTTTTGATTTACTTCCAGAGCTGTAATAGCAGCAGTAGTAGTAATAGTAGCCTTGAGAGTTATATCTCAATACCCTCATATGTTCCTGAGATATTGTTGCAATGTCCTTTTAACAACCTGTATGCACATACCGCCTTTTTATTTATTTATACATCCTCATCAACTTTCCCTGACATAGTACACTAAACACTCTATTCCAGTCCTGAGATATCCTGTCTATGCTATTTTGACAACCTATATGAACTCAGGTTTTTTTTTTTACTTCAATCGTTACAGTAGTAGTAATAGTAGCAATAGTAGTAATAATCATGGCTGAAGCAGTAGCTGTAACCAAGTAAAGAGCGAACCACGGCCCATAGTAACCAAAGTTAAAAAACGCGTTTCGAAAAAAAAAAGATCACCATCTGACACTGATTCAGGAATGGTAACTATTACTTCGGTTCATCTTGAAAGTAAAAGTTTATTGCGAAAAGATATTTATAGTGATTTCAAAAAAAAAGCCTGAAACCCCTCAAAAAACGGCGTCAGATCAAAATAAAAGTGTACCATTGGAATCAGCGTAGTCGAAAACCTTGTACAGGGAAATTATAGTCCCCCACCTTGAACAACAAGGAAAATCACTTTTTTGCATGGGTAGCACTGATCTGTCTTTCGTGCTTTTTTCTTCTTTTTTTCCAGGGCTAGTGGTTTTCCAGAACATCATAGAGATGCTTAATAGCTCATACAAAAGCTATTTCTGATATCTAAGTGCTTTTTATAAATTCCGCCGTCTGCAAGTGCCATATGGCACTACAAATGCACATTTTGTGCTATTTTTTAAGGGGTGGGGCTGACAGGCTACCAGAACATCGTAACAGATTTTTAATAGCTCATACAATTGATATTGCTCATATCTACGTTCTTTCTATAAATTTCACCATCTGCAAGTTCCAAACGGTCTTAGAAACGGCACTTTTGGTGCCATGTCTGAAGTGGAAAAGCTGGGGCTAGTGGGCTACCAGAACTTTTTAGAGTGATGTTTAATGACTCATTTGAAAGCTATTGCTCATATCTATGTGATTTCATCAATTCTACTATCCGTAAGTGCGATATAGCACTAAAAAACAACATTTTTGGTGTCACTTCTTGATGGGAAAAGCTTGGAAGTACAAAACGGTATCATTGTAATAATTATGGTCCAAAACCCTTAACTGCAGGTTTGCAAGAACCCCTCCCGTATGTTCCTCCTCCAAGCCTTCTTAATAAGCTACGCAGTTTATGGTCCTACAAACATCAATAGATAAAATTAGATTATTAGAGCGTCAGGCGTTTGATTCCTGCTTGGGTATTGTTTCAGTCGCAGTTTTGTCCCTTCTATATGATTATTTTTTCAGACAATTCACTATTTTTGTAATTTTTTTTTTCAAAAGGGAATAGAAGTCATCCAGTTCAGGGTTTGCAAACTACATTCTTAGTAGATCACTAAATCTAACCCAAGCCAGTGGGGGTAATTTCGTCAAAATTATGAGGGAAGGGGGCTAAGTTGGAGCCAACTTTTCCCATATAGAGCGAAAACGACAGAGAAAACTCAAAAATGAGCCTTATAGTAATAAAAAAAGGTAAGGATGTACTAAATAAAACTGACCCGTTTCTGTGAATGCTTGAATTATGCAGGCTTATCTTAGTTTTGACAAGATTTTGAAGAAACTAAGTTTCAGCTTGGAGGAACTGAGGTCTGGGAGGGGCGGTTGTCCCCTCTTTCCCATATCAAATTACGTCCCTGAATCCAACACCTTGCCACTTAGGGTTTGGATAAAAATGTAGTCATGTAGTTCTGGAGCCACTCAAAGTTGTATATTACAAGAAGAATTACTTATTGTTATATTTACTTATTCAAATTATTTCCTTTTTTTTACTGCATAATAGACAGGATAAAACTATTTGTAATGTATAGCCTATAGAGAAATCATAGTATTAAAAACCTATTTGTATTTCTTATGTGGTATTTTTTTTAGTTGCCAGGTTACATTCCAACTTTTTTTTGTTTGTGGTTATTTTTTTTCGACATAACAGCTTATATAAGGTATCGGTTTCCCAGACCACACTGCATTTCTATGACGAAAAAATAAAGGTTCAAATGGGGATAAATCAGCTTATTTAGACAGTGAAAAACAGGTACTAAAGTCTAGATATTTCGATCACATATACAGCGATCGTCATCAGTAGAAAAACTAAAGTATTAAAATTGAAACCGACATATTTATACAAACAAAATAATTAACTTTCGGGTCATTCACAAAATAATGAACTTCCGGGTTATTCAGTAGATCTTTTTTCGGAAAGAGTTCAATGACAAAGTTCATTCCCCTGTCTCCAACAACTTTCCGAAGAGATTCGAATATTTTAAGAATATAACACTTGTACTAGGTAAACAAAAGCTGTAGAGACTCTAAGGAGTTGATATTTTAGCTAATTTCAAAAATTTGACAAAGCCACAAATCCACATAAATCAGCAAATCCTCAGTCAGCTAGCTTTTGTTTATAGCATAAGGCCAAAGAGTACGAAAAAACTTTTAGAAAAAAGCTCAAATTCCGACTTCTGGAACTCTGTCTTTTTTCACGTAGATGAAGTACTTTATTCTTAAGTGGTAAACGCACATTTCTTATGAGAGCAGTTAGCTATCCTATGTAGTTCGTTCGAAAAGTGATTTGCAAGCTTTGGATTTGAGAATCCAAATTTAGCTGTTTTTCGCTAACTCGGAAATATGTCTAGCTGGGTGACTCGGTGTGCGTGTAACTTACCCCCCGTGTAACTGAACCCCAAGCAACTGACCCCCTGTAACTGAACCCCCGTGCAACTGAACCACCGTGGAACTGAACCACCGTACAACTGAACCACCGTGCAACTGAACCCCCGTGCAACTGAACTCCATTTAACTAAACCCTCGCGTAACTAAACCCCCGTGCAACTCATCCCCATTTAACTGAGCCCCCATGTAACTAAACCCCCGTGTAATTGAACCCCGTGAGACTGAACCACCATACAACTGAACCCTCATGTAACTGAACCCCCGTGCAACTGAACCCTCGTGTAACTAAACCCCCGTGCAACTGAACCCTCGTGTAACTTAACCCTCGTGCAACTCAACCACCGTACTTACATTGGGTAAAACACAATAGGGTTATGAACCATAGTTATTTAACTATGGTATAGTTATTTAACCTTTAAACTGTTTTAAATAAAATGGCCGTCCCAAAATTTAGATCGGATGTATTTGGGGGAATAATAGGGTGGGGTGGAAGCCCTCCGATCACTTTTAACTCTGAAAAACTGCACTGGAAATTTTGATTTCCAATCGAATGAGCCCCCCCCCCCCAAAGTTCATACAAAATTTTTTCTACAAAAACCTTATGTTTTAGCAATGTTGCAGGCTGGTGGGGTTGTTAACCCCAAAGGCATGGTTATTTGATCTTCAGACTATTTTGAACAAAATATTTATTTTGATCGATATATATATATATATATATATTATATATATATATATATATATATATATATATATATATATATATATATATATATATATAATATATATATATATATATATATATATATATATATATATATATATATATATAGAATGTGGGGGTTTCTGGAGGATCTTTCATGAGAAGAAAGTATTTGCACGGGGGGGGGGCAAGATTTACGCATAAATTCCTCTTTTCCACTTCCCTTAGAACTTCTCAATTAAACTAAAAATAACACGACTCAAAGAAAATTTTTAAATTTTGAAAACCATAATTTCCGCGAGGGGATATTTTCCAGGTGATGGGTTTCCGTGTGTGGAGGAGGAAAAATTTTCAGCGGGGTAGGGGGGTAAACGCTTGGACCCGTAGAAATTGGCAGGGTGAAGGAATCCCCATTAACAGACATAAAAAAAAAGAAATAAATCTGGATTTAAGAGTTTATGACGTCCGATTTTCTTTGTTTTTGCGACAATAAAACAGAACATTTTTATAAATCATCTTGACAGTAATTCATATAAAGACTTAAAAAAACAAACAATTCCATAAGGTTGAACATGTTAAGATTCTAACTTGTTTTTTACCCAATGTAAGTACGGTGGTTGAGTTGCACGAGGGTTCAGTTACACGAGGGTTCAATTGCACGGGGGTTCAGTTACACGGGGGTTCAGTTGCCGGGGGGTTCGGTTATACGGGGTTCATTTGCACGGGGCTTCAGTTACATGGGGGTTCAGTTACACGGGGGTTTAGTTAAATGGGGTTGAGTTGCACGGGGGTTGAGTTGCACCAGGGTTCAGTTAAAGGGGTTCAGTTGCATGGGGGTTCAGTTGCAAGAGGGTTCAGTAGAACGAGGGTTCAGTTGCACGGGGGTTCAGTTGCACAGGGGTTCGATTATAGGGGGGTTCAGTTGCACGGTGGTTCAGTTAAATGGCGGTTCAGTTACACGGTGGTTCAGTTACAGAGGTTCAGTTGTTTGGGGTTCAGTTACACGAGGGTTCAGATTCAATGGAACGAGTAGAAATCTATCTTATACTCCGAGGGGGGCACCATATATGGGCAGAGTCCCTAGGAGAAATGGATTTCTGAGAAATTGATTGCGTAATCGAAGGGGAAGTTGAGTTTCCGAGAACTTGATTGCGTAATCGATTGTGAATTTTATTGATCCGATAACGGGAAACAGGATCACGTGTTTTCTAACAGATGATGTCATGATTGATTGATTTGTCACGAAAGGGGAATTAATTTGTTTGTTTCTAAGGGGAATTATTGATTCCCGAAAGGGGAATTAATTTATTGTTTCCAAGGAAAATTGTCTCCGGGAAGAAGTTTATTAATATCTTTGGAGTTCGACCAGGAGAATTGTTTCCGGAATTATTGATTCACGAAAGGGAAATTAATTTATTGTTTCCAAGGAGAATTGTCTCCTGGACGAAGTTTATTAATATCTTTGGAGTTCGACCAGAATTGTTTCCGGGGGCAAAGTTTATAAATAACTGACAGGTGATGGCAAGGTTAATTGTAACTCCGGCGAATGTTTTGATCTTAGAGATGCGCGGGAAAAAAAAGGTTTCTTAGTATTTGAAATGTGACAGCGCAGGGATGCCAAAAACAAAGGGAACACGATGAAATTACGTTTAGAGATTATTTGGGCGAAACCGTTTTAGACATTTTAGGGAATTATTTCGGCGAAACAGTTAGAGACATTTTAAAAGATGATTTTAGAAGATGTTTTAGAAGAGGTTTTGAGTGTGGTCGATATAATACACAAGTTCCATTGAACAATGTCGTGAGGCTCCCTACCCCAACCCCAAAGGGCCCCGTTCCCCCTACACCGACCCAAAGGGCTCAAATCCCCCCCAACTCCGAGGAAGCCCCCGGTCCCCAAAGATCCCCGGGCTCCCAAAGGGTCCCCCGGGCCCCCCAAAGGGCCCCCGGCGCCCCAAAGGCCCAACTTTTTTGCCACCCATTTTTTAATACTTTTTAATTTGCGCATTTTTGAGACAAAAGGACCCCATCCCCCCAAATTTTGGCTCCCCCTCCCACCATTAGTGTTTTGTCGTGGTTTACCATGTCACAGTTACATTCTCTTGATTTTTCAAAGTTCATTTTGAATTTCTTTCGTTGAAATGCAAGAGTTGGAATATATCAGTAATGTTTTGTCGTGGTTTACCTTGTCACAGTTACATTCTCTTAATTTTTCAAAGTACATTTTGAATTTCTTTCATTGAAATGTGAGAGTTGGAATATTTCAGTAGTGTTTTGTCGTGGTTTACCATTTCACAGTTACATTCTCTTGATTTTTCAAAATCCAAAATGAACTTTGAAAAATTAAGAGAATGTAACTGTGACAAGGTAAACTACAACAAAACACCACTGAAATATTCCAAATCTTGCATTTCAACGAAAGAAATTAAAAATGAAATTTGAAAAAGTAAGAGAATGTAACTGTGACAAGGTAAACCACGACAAGTCACTACTGAAATATTCCAACTCTTGCATTTCAACGAAAGAAATTCAAAATGAACTTTGAAAAATCAAGAGAATGTAACTGTGATAAGGTAAACCACAACAAAACACTACTGAAATATTCCAACTCTTACATTTCAATGAAAGAAATTCAAATGAACTTTGAAAAATCAAGAGAATGTAACTGTGACAAGGTAAACCACTACAAAAACACTACTGAAATATTCCAACTCTTGCATTTCAACGAAAGAAATTCAAAATGAAATTTGAAAAATTAAGAGAATGTAACTGTGACAAGGTAAACCATGACAAAACAGTACTGAAATATTCCAACTCTCGCATTTCGACGAAAGAAATTCAAAATGAACCTTGAAAAATCAAGAGAATGTTAGTGTGACAAGGTAAACCAAATCAAAACACTACTGAAATGTTCCAACTCTTGCATTTCAACGAAAGAAATCCAAATGAACTTTGAAAAATCAAGAGAATGTAACTGTGACATGGTAAACCACGACAAAAAACTACTGAAATAATTCAACTCTTGCATTTCAATGAAAGAAATTCAAAATGAACTTTGAAAAATCAAGAAAATGTAACTGTGACAAGGTAAACCACGACAAAATACTACTGAAATATTCCAACCCTTGCATTTCAATGAAAGAAATTCAAAATGGACTTTGAAAAATCAATAGAATGTAACTGTGACTAGGTAAATCACGACAAAACACTATTGAAATATTCCAACTTTTGCATTTCATCGAAAGAAATCCAAAATGAACTTTGAAAAATTAAGAGAATGTAACTGTGACAAGGTAAACTACAACAAAACACTACTGAAATATTCCAACTCTTGCATTTCAACGAAAGAAATTAAAAATGAACTTTGAAAAAGTAAGAGAATGTAACTGTGACAAGGTAAACCACGATAAGACACTACTGAAATATTCCAACTCTTGCATTTCAACGAAAGAAATTCAAAATGAACTTTGAAAAATCAAGAGAATGTAACTGTGATAAGGTAAACCACAACAAAACACTACTGAATATTCCAACTCTTACATTTCAATGACAGAAATTCAAATGAACTTTGAAAAATCAAGAGAATGTAACTGTGACAAGGTAAACCGCTACAAAACACTACTGAAATATTCCAACTCTTGCATTTCAACGAAAGAAATTCAAAATGAACTTTGAAAAATTAAGAGAATGTAACTGTGACAAGGTAAAACCATGACAAAAGACTACTGAAATATTCCAACTCTTGCATTTCAATTAAAGAAATTCAAAATGAACTTCGAAAAATCAAGAGAATGTATGTGTGACAAGGTAAACCAAATCAAAACACTACTGAAATGTTCCAACTCTTGCATTTCAACGAAAGAAATCCAAAATGAACTTTGAAAAATCAAGAGAATGTAACTGTGACATGGTAAACCACGACAAAACACTACTGAAATAATTCAACTCTTGCATTTCAATGAAAGAAATTCAAAATGAACTTTGAAAAATCAAGAGAATGTAACTGTGACAAGGTAAACCACAACAAAACACTACTGAACTAATCCAACTCTTGCATTTCAATGATAGAAATTCGAAATGAACTTTGACAAATTAAAAAGAATGTAACTATGACAAGGTAAACCACGACAAAACACTACTGAAATATTCCAACTCTTGCATTTCAACGAAAGAAATTCGAAATGAACTTTGAAAAATCAAGAGAATGTAACTGTGACAAGGTAAACCACAACAGAACACTACTGAAATATTCCAACTCTTGCATTTCAACGAAAGAAATCCAAAATGAGTTGGAATATTTCAGTAGTGTTTTGTCGTGGTTTACCATGTCACAGTTACATTCTCTTGATTTTTCAAAGTTCATTTTGAATTTCTTTCATTGAAATGCAAGAGTTGGAATATTTCAGTATTGTTTTGTTGTAGTTTACCTTGTCAGAGTTACATTCTCTTGATTTTTCAAAGTTCGTTTTGAATTTATGAACTTTGAAAAATCACAGTTACATTTTCTTGATTTTTGTTAGGTTAGGTTGGTTAGGCTAGATCAAATTAGGTTAGGTTAAGTTAGGTTAGGTTAGCCTACGTACGCGCGCGTACGTAGGCTAACCTAACCTAACTTAACCTAACCTAACCTAATTTGATCTAACCTAACCTAACCTAACAAAAATCAAGAAAATGTAACTGTGTCAAGGTAAAGCACAAAACACTACTGAAATATTCCAACTCTTGCATTTCAACGAAAGATAACCAAAATTATCCTTGAAAAATCAAGAGAATGTAACTGTGACAAAGTAAACCACGGCAAAACACTACTGAAATATTCCAACTCTTGCATTTCAATGAAAGAAATCCGAAAAGAACTTTGAAAAATCAAGAGAATGTAACATTGACTAGGTAAACCATAAAAAAACACTACTGAAATATTCCAACTCTTGCATTTCAATGAAAGAAATTTCAATGAACTTTGAAAAATCAAGAGAATATAACTGTGACATGGTAAACCACGACAAAACACCACTGAAGTATTCCAACTCTTGCATTTCAATGAGTTAAATTCAAAATGAACTTTAAAAAATCAGAGAATGTAATTGTGACAAGGTAAACCACGAAAGAACACTACTGAAATATTCCAACTCTTGCATTTCAACGAAAAAAATTCAAAATGAACTTTGAAAAATCAAGAAAATGTAACAGTGACAAGGTAAACCATGACAAAACACTATTGAAGTATTCCAACTCTTACATTTCAACACAAAAAAATTCAAAATGAACTTTGAAAAATCAAGAGAATGTAACTGAGACAAGGTAAACTACAACAAAACAATACTGAAATATTCCAACTCTTGCATTTCAACGAAAGAAATACCAAAAAGAACTTTGTAAAATCAAGAGAATGTAACTGTGACAAGGTAAACCACAACAAAACCCTACTGAACTATTCCAACTCTTGCATTTCAATGAAAGAAATACAAAATGAACTTTGAAAAATCAGAGAATGTAACTGTGACAAGGTAAACCACAACAAAACACTACTGAAATATTCCAGCTATGAACTTTGAAAAATCAAGAGAATGTAACTGTGACAAGGTAAACCACAGCAAAACACTACTGAAATATTCCAACTCTTACATTTCAACGAATGAAATGCAAAATGAACTTTGAAAAATCAAGAAAATGTAACTGTGTCAAGGTAAACCATGACAAAACACTACTGAAATATTCCAACTCTTGCATTTCAATGAAAGAAATTCAAAATGAACTTTGAAAAATCAAGAAAATGCAACTGTGATAAGGTAAACCCCAAAAGAACACTACTGAAATATTCCAACTCTTGCATTTCAACGAAAGAAATCCCAAATGAACTTTGAAAAATTAGGAGAATGTAACTTTGACAAGGAAAACCACAACAAAAACACTACTGAAATATTCCAACTCTTGCATTTCAATGAAAGAAATTCAAAATGAACTTTGAAAAATTAAGAGAATGTAACTGTGACAAGGTAAACCACAACAAAACACTATTGAAATATTCCAACTCCTGCATTTCAACGAAAGAAATTCAAATTGAACTTTGAAAAATTAAGAGAATGTAACTGTGACAAGGTAAACCACGACAAAACACTACTGAAATATTCCAACTCTTGCATTTCAATGAAAGAAATTCAAAATGAGCTTTGAAAAATTAAGAGAATGTAACTGTGACAAGGTAAACCATGACAAAACACTACTAAAATATTCCAACTCTTGCATTTCAATGAAAGAAATTCCAAAATGAACTTTGAGAAATTAAGAGAATGTAAGTGTGACAAGGTAAACCACTACAAAACACTACTGAAATATTCCAACTCTTGCATTTCAACGAAAGAAAACCAAAATGGACTTTGAAAAATCAAGAGAATGTAGCTGTGACAAGGTAAACCACATCAAAACACTACTGAAATATTCCAACTCCCGCATTTCAATGAAAGAAATTCAAAATGAACTTTGAAAAATCAAGAGAATGTAACTGTGACATGGTAAACCACGACAAAACACTACTGAAATATTCCAACTCTTACATTTCAATGAAAGAAATTCAAAATGAACTCTGAAAAATTAAGAGAATGTAACTGTGACAAGGTAAGCCATGACAAAACACTACTGAAATATTCCAACTCTTGCATTTCATCGAAAGAAATCCAAAATGAACTTTGAAATATTAAGAGAATGTAACTGTGACAAGGTAAACCACAACAAAACACTACTGAAATATTCCAACTCTTGCATTTCAACGAAAGAAAACCAGAATGAACTTTGAAAAATCAAGAGAATGTAACTGTGACAAGGTAAACCACATCAAAAACACTATTGAAATATTCCAACTCTTGCATTTCAACGAAAGAAATCCAAAATGAACTTTGAAAATCAAGAGAATGTAACTGTGATAAGGTAAACCACAACAAAACACTACTGAAATATTCCAACTCATGCATTTCAATGAAAGAAATCCAAAATGAACTTTGAAAAATTAAGAGAATGTAACTATGACTAGGTAAACCACGACAAAACACTATTGAAATATTCCAACTCTTGCATTTCATCAAAAGAAATCCAAAATGAACTTTGAAAAATTAAGAGAATGTAAGTGTGACAAGGTAAACCACAACAAAACACTACTGAAATATTCCAACTCTTACATTTCAACGAAAGAAAACCAAAATGAACTTTGAAAAATCTAGAGAATGTAACTGTGACAAGGTAAACCACGACAAAACACTACTGGAATATTCCAACTCTTGCATTTCAATGAAAGAAATTCAAAATGGACTTTGAAAAATCAATAGAATGTAACTGTGACTAGGTAAACCACGACAAAATACTATTGAAATATTCCAACTTTTGCATTTCATCGAAAGAAATCAAAATGAAATTTGAAAAATTAAGAGAATGTAACTGTGACAAGGTAAACTACAACAAAACACTACTGAAATATTCCAACTCTTGCATTTCAAGGAAAGAAATTCAAAATGAACTTTGAAAAATTAAGAGAATGTAACTGTGACAAGGTAAACCACAACAAAACACAATTGAAATATTCCAACTCTTGCATTTCAACGAAAGAAATTCAAAATGAACTTTGAAAAAGTAAGAGAATGTAACTGTGACAAGGTAAACCACGACAAGACACTACTGAAATATTCCAACTCTTGCATCTCAACGAAAGAAATTCAAAATGAACTTTGAAAAATCAAGAGAATGTAACTGTGATAAGGTAAACCACAACAAAACACTACTGAAATATTCCAACTCATGCATTTCAACGAAAGAAATCCAAAATGAACTTTGAAAATTAAGAGAATGTAACTATGATTAGGTAAACCACGACAAAACACTACTGAAATATTCCAACTCTTGCATTTCATCGAAAGAAATCCAAAATGAACTTTGAAAAATTAAGAGAATGTAAGTGTTACAAGGTAAACTACAACACAAAACACTACTGAAATATTCCAACTCTTACATTTCAATGAAAGAAATTCAAAATGAACTTTGAAAAATCAAGAGAATGTAACTGTGACAATGAAAGAAATTCAAAATGAACTTTGAAAAATTAAGAGAATGTAACTGTGACCAGGTAAGCCATGAAAAAACACTACTGAAATATTCCAACTCTTGCATTTCATCGAAAGAAATCCAAAATGAACTTTGAAAAATTAAGAGAATGTAACTGTGACAAGGTAAACCACAACAAAACACTACTGAAATATTCCAACTCTTGCATTTCAACGAAAGAAATTCCAAAAAGAACTTTGAAAAATCAAGAGAATGTAACTGTGACAAGGTAAACCCACAACAAAACCCTACTGAAATATTCCAACTCTTGCATTTCAATGAAAGAAATCCAAAATGAACTTTGAAAAATCAAGAGAATGTAACTGTGACAAGGTAAACCACAACAAAACACTACTGAAATATTCCAACTATGAACTTTGAAAAATCAAGAGAATGTAACTGTGACAAGGTAAACAACAGCAAAACACTACTGAAATATTCCAACTCTTGCATTTCAACGAATGAAATCCAAATGAACTTTGAAAAATCAAGAAAATGTAACTGTGTCAAGGTAAACCATGACAAAAACACTACTGAAATATTCCAACTCTTGCATTTCAATGAAAGAAATTCAAAATGAACTTTGAAAAATCAAGAAAATGTAACTGTGATAAGGTAACCCCCAACAGAACACTACTGAAATATTCCAACTCTTGCATTTCAACGAAAGAAAATCCAAAATGAACTTTGAAAAATTAGGAGAATGTAACTTTGACAAGGTAAACCACAACAAAACGCTACTGAAATATTCCAACTCTTGCATTTCAATGAAAGAAATTCAAAATGAACTTTGAAAAATTAAGAGAATGTAACTGTGACAAGGTAAACCACAACAAAACACTATTGAAATATTCCAACTCTTGCATTTCAAGGAAAGAAATTCAAAATGAACTTTGAAAAATTAAGAGAATGTACTGTGACAAGGTAAACCACGACAAAACACTACTGAAATATTCCAACTCTTGCATTTCAATGAAAGAAAATTCAAAATGAGCTTTGAAAAATTAAGAGAATGTAACTGTGACAAGGTAAACCATGACAAAACACTACTGAAATATTCCAACTCTTGCATTTCAATGAAAGAAATTCCAAAATGAACTTTGAGAAATTAAGAGAAGGTAAGTGTGACAAGGTAAACCACTACAAAACACTACTGAAATATTCCAACTCTTGCATTTAAACGAAAGAAAACCAAAATGGACTTTGAAAAATCAAGAGAATGTAGCTGTGACAAGGTAAACCACATCAAAACACTACTGAAATATTCCAACTCTTGCATTTCAATGAAAGAAATTCAAAATGAACTTTGAAAAATCAAGAGAATGTAACTGTGACATGGTAAACCACGACAAAACACTACTGAAATATTCCAACTCTTGCATTTCAATGAAAGAAATTCAAAATGAACTTTGAAAAATTTAGAGAATGTAACTGTGACAAGGTAAGTCATGACAAAACACTACTGAAATATTCCAACTCTTGCATTTCAATGAAAGAAATCCAAATGAACTTTGAAAATCAAGAGAATGTAACTGTGATAAGGTAAACCACAACAAAACACTACTGAAATATTCCAACTCATGCATTTCAATGAAAGAAATCCAAAATGAACTTTGAAAAATTAAGAGAATGTAACTATGACTAGGTAAACCACGACAAAACACTATTGAAATATTCCAACTCTTGCATTTCATCAAAAGAAATCCAAAATGAACTTTGAAAAATTAAGAGAATGTAAGTGTGACAAGGTAAACCACAACAAAAAACACTACTGAAATATTCCAACTCTTACATTTCAACGAAAGAAAACCAAAATGAACTTTGAAAAATCTAGAGAATGTAACTGTGACAAGGTAAACCACGACAAAATACTACTGAAATATTCCAACTCTTGCATTTCAATGAAAGAAATTCAAAATGGACTTTGAAAAATCAATAGAATGTAACTGTGACTAGGTAAACCACGACAAAACACTATTGAAATATTCCAACTTTTGCATTTCATCGAAAGAATCCAAAATGAACTTTGAAAAATTAAGAGAATGTAACTGTGACAAGGTAAACTACAACAAAACACTACTGAAATATTCCAACTCTTGCATTTCAACGAAAGAAATTAAAAATGAACTTTGAAAAAGTAGGAGAATGTAATTGTGACAAGGTAAACCACGACAAGACACTACTGAAATATTCCAACTCTTGCATTTCAACGAAAGAAATTCAAAATTAACTTTGAAAAATCAAGAGAATGTAACTGTGATAAGGTAAACCACAACAAAAACACTACTGAAATATTCCAACTCTTGCATTTCAACGAAAGAAATTAAAAATGAACTTTGAAAAAGTAGGAGAATGTAATTGTGACAAGGTAAACCACGACAAGACACTACTGAAATATTCCAACTCATGCATTTCAACGAAAGAAATCCAAAATGAACTTTGAAAATTAAGAGAATGTAACTATGATTAGGTAAACCACGACAAAACACTATTGAAATATTCCAACTCTTGCATTTCATCGAAAGAAATCCAAAATGAACTTTGAAAAATTAGAGAATGTAAGTGTGACAAGGTAAACCACAACAAAACACTACTGAAATATTCCAACTCTTGCATTTCAATGAAAGAAATTCAAAATGAACTTTGAAAAATCAAGAGAATGTAACTGTGACATGGTAAACCACGACAAAACACTACTGAAATATTCCAACTCTTGCATTTCAATGGAAGAAATTCAAAATGAACTTTGAAAAATTAAGAGAAATGTAACTGTGACCAGGTAAGCCATGACAAAACACTACTGAAATATTCCAACTCTTGCATTTCATCGAAAGAAATCCAAATGAACTTTGAAAAATTAAGAGAATGTAACTGTGACAAGGTAAACCACAACAAAACACTACTGAAATATTCCAACTCTTGCATTTCAACGAAAAGAAAACCAAAATGAACTTTGAAAAATCAAGAGAATGTAACTGTGACAAGGTAAACCATGACAAAAAACTATTGAAATATTCCAACTCTTGCATTTCAACGAAATAAATCAAAATGAACTTTGAAAATCAAGAGAATGTGACTGTGATAAGGTAAACCACAACAAAACACTACTGAAATATTCCAACTCATGCATTTCAATGAAAGAAATCCAAAATGAACTTTGAAAAATTAAGAGAATGTAACTATGACTAGGTAAACCACGACAAAACACTATTGAAATATTCCAACTCTTGCATTTCATCAAAAGAAATCCAAAATGAACTTTGAAAAATTAAGAGAATGTAAGTGTGATAAGGTAAACTACAACACAAAACACTACTGAAATATTCCAACTCTTGCATTTCAACGAAAAGAAATTAAAAATGAACTTTGAAAAAGTAAGAGAATGTAACTGTGACAAGGTAAACCACGACAAGACACTACTGAAATATTCCAACTCTTGCATTTCAACGAAAAAAATTCATAAACTTTGAAAAATCAAGAGAGTGTAACTGTGATAAGGTAAACCACAACAAAACACTACTGAAATATTCCAACTCTTACATTTCAATGAAAGAAATTCAAATGAACTTTGAAAAATCAAGAGAATGTAACTGTGACAAGGTAAACCACGACAAAACACTACTGAAATATTCCAACTCTTGAATTTCATCGAAGAAATCCAAAATGAACATTGAAAAATTAAGAGAATGTAACTGTGACAAGGTAAACCACTACAAAACACTACTGAAATATTCCAACTCTTGCATTTCAACGAAAGAAAACCAAAATGAACTTTGAAAAATTAAGAGAATGTAAGTGTGACAAGGTAAACTACAACAAAACACTACTGAAATATTCCAACTCTTACATTTCAATGAAAGAAATTCAAAATGAACTTTGAAAAATCAAGAGAATGTAACTGTGACAATGAAAGAAATTCAAAATGAACTTTGAAAAATTAAGAGAATGTAACTGTGACCAGGTAAGCCATGACAAAACACTACTGAAATATTCCAACTCTTGCATTTCATCGAAAGAAATCCAAAATGAACTTTGAAAAATTAATAGAATGTAACTGTGACAAGGTAAAACAACACAACAAAACACTACTGAAGTATTCCAACTCTTGCATTTCAACGAAAGAAATTCCAAAAAGAACTTTGAAAAATCAAGAGAATGTAACTGTGACAAGGTAAACCACAACAAAACCCTACTGAAATATTCCAACTCTTGCATTTCAATGAAAGAAATCCAAAATGAACTTTGAAAAATCAAGAGAATGTAACTGTGACAAGGTAAAACCACAACAAAACACTACTGAAATATTCCAACTATGAACTTTGAAAAATCAAGAGATTGTAACTGTGACAAGGTAAACAACAGCAAAACACTACTGAAATATTCCAACTCTTGCATTTCAACGAATGAAATCCAAATGAACTTTGAAAAATCAAGAAAATGTAACTGTGTCAAGGTAAACCATGACAAAACACTACTGAAATATTCCAACTCTTGCATTTCAATGAAAGAAATTCAAAATGAACTTTGAAAAATCAGAAAATGTAACTGTGATAAGGTAAACCCCAACAGAACACTACTGAAATATTCAACTCTTGCATTTCAACGAAAGAAATCCAAAATGAACTTTGAAAAATTAGGAGAATGTAACTTTGACAAGGTAAACCACACACAAACGCTACTGAAATATTCCAACTCTTGCATTTCAATGAAAGAAATTCAAAATGAACTTTGAAAAATTAAGAGAATGTAACTGTGACAAGGTAAACCACAACAAAACACTATTGAAATATTCCAACTCTTGCATTTCAACGAAAGAAATCAAAATGAACTTTGAAAAATTAAGAGAATGTAACTGTGACAAGGTAAACCACGACAAAACACTACTGAAATATTCCAACTCTTGCATTTCAATGAAAGAAATTCAAAATGAGCTTTGAAAAATTAAGAGAATGTAACTGTGACAAGGTAAACCATGACAAAACACTGCTGAAATATTCCAACTCTTGCATTTCAATGAAAGAAATTCCAAAATGAACTTTGAGAAATTAAGAGAAGGTAAGTGTGACAAGGTAAACCACTACAAAACACTACTGAAATATTCCAACTCTTGCATTTAAACGAAAGAAAACCAAAATGGACTTTGAAAAATCAAGAGAATGTAGCTGTGACAAGGTAAACCACATCAAAACACTACTGAAATATTCCAACTCTTGCATTTCAATGAAAGAAATTCAAAATGAACTTTGAAAAATCAGAGAATGTAACTGTGACATGGTAAACCACGACAAAACACTACTGAAATATTCCAACTCTTGCATTTCAATGAAAGAAATTCAAAATGAACTTTGAAAAATTTAGAGAATGTAACTGTGACAAGGTAAGCCATGACAAAACACTACTGAAATATTCCAACTCTTGCGTTTGAACGAAAGAAAACCAAAATGAACTTTGAAAAATCAAGAGAATGTAACTGTGACAAGGTAAACCACATCAAAACACTATTGAAATATTCCAACTCTTGCATTTCAACGAAAGAAATCCAAAATGAACTTTGAAAATCAAGAGAATGTAACTGTGATAAGGTAAACCACAACAAAACACTACTGAAATATTCCAACTCATGCATTTCAATGAAAGAAATCCAAAATGAACTTTGAAGAATTAAGAGAATGTAACTATGACTAGGTAAACCACGACAAAACACTATTGAAATATTCCAACTCTTGCATTTCATCAAAAGAAATCCAAAATGAACTTTGAAAAATTAAGAGAATGTAAGTGTGACAAGGTAAACCACAACAAAACACTACTGAAATATTCCAACTCTTACATTTCAACGAAAGAAAACCAAAATGAACTTTGAAAAATCTAGAGAATGTAACTGTGACAAGGTAAACCACGACAAAATACTACTGAAATATTCCAACTCTTGCATTTCAATGAAAGAAATTCAAAATGGACTTTGAAAAATCAATAGAATGTAACTGTGACTAGGTAAACCACGACAAAACACTATTGAAATATTCCAACTTTTGCATGTCATCGAAAGAAATCCAAAATGAACTTTGAAAAATTAAGAGAATGTAACTGTGACAAGGTAAACTACAACAAAACACTACTGAAATATTCCAACTCTTGCATTTCAACGAAAGAAATTAAAAATGAACTTTGAAAAAGTAGGAGAATGTAATTGTGACAAGGTAAACCACGACAAGACACTACTGAAATATTCCAACTCTTGCATTTCAACGAAAGAAATTCAAAATTAACTTTGAAAAATCAAGAGAATGTAACTGTGATAAGGTAAACCACAACAAAACACTACTGAAATATTCCAACTCTTGCATTTTCAAGGAAAGAAATTAAAAATGAACTTTGAAAAAGTAGGAGAATGTAATTGTGACAAGGTAAACCACGACAAGACACTACTGAAATATTCCAACTCATGCATTTCAACGAAAGAAATCCAAAATGAACTTTGAAAATTAAGAGAATGTAACTATGATTAGGTAAACCACGACAAAACACTATTGAAATATTCCAACTCTTGCATTTCATCGAAAGAAATCCAAAATGAACTTTGAAAAATTAAGAGAATGTAAGTGTGACAAGGTAAATCACAACAAAACACTACTGAAATATTCCAACTCTTGCATTTCAATGAAAGAAATTCAAAATGAACTTTGAAAAATCAAGAGAATGTAACTGTGACATGGTAAACCACGACAAAACACTACTGAAATATTCCAACTCTTGCATTTCAATGGAAGAAATTCAAAATGAACTTTGACAAATTAAGAGAATGTAACTGTGACCAGGTAAGCCATGACAAAACACTACTGAAATATTCCAACTCTTACATTTCAACGAAAGAAAACCAAAATGAACTTTGAAAAATCTAGAGAATGTAACTGTGACAAGGTAAACCACGACAAAATACTACTGAAATATTCCAACTCTTGCATTTCAATGAAAGAAATTCAAAATGGACTTTGAAAAATCAATAGAATGTAACTGTGACTAGGTAAACCACGACAAAACACTATTGAAATATTCCAACTTTTGCATTTCATCGAAAGAAATCCAAAATGAACTTTGAAAAATTAAGAGAATGTAACTGTGACAAGGTAAACTACAACAAAACACTACTGAAATATTCCAACTCTTGCATTTCAACGAAAGAAATTAAAAATGAACTTTGAAAAAGTAGGAGAATGTAATTGTGACAAGGTAAACCACGACAAGACACTACTGAAATATTCCAACTCTTGCATTTCAACGAAAGAAATTCAAAATTAACTTTGAAAAATCAAGAGAATGTAACTGTGATAAGGTAAACCACAACAAAACACTACTGAAATATTCCAACTCTTGCATTTCAACGAAAGAAATTAAAAATGAACTTTGAAAAAGTAGGAGAATGTAATTGTGACAAGGTAAACCACGACAAGACACTACTGAAATATTCCAACTCATGCATTTCAACGAAAGAAATCCAAAATGAACTTTGAAAATTAAGAGAATGTAACTATGATTAGGTAAACCACGACAAAAAACACTATTGAAATATTCCAACTCTTGCATTTCATCGAAAGAAATCCAAAATGAACTTTGAAAAATTAAGAGAATGTAAGTGTGACAAGGTAAACCACAACAAAACACTACTGAAATATTCCAACTCTTGCATTTCAATGAAAGAAATTCAAAATGAACTTTGAAAAATCAAGAGAATGTAACTGTGACATGGTAAACCACGACAAAACACTACTGAAATATTCCAACTCTTGCATTTCAATGGAAGAAATTCAAAATGAACTTTGAAAAATTAAGAGAATGTAACTGTGACCAGGTAAGCCATGACAAAACACTACTGAAATATTCCAACTCTTGCATTTCATCGAAAGAAATCCAAAATGAACTTTGAAAAATTAAGAGAATGTAACTGTGACAAGGTAAACCACAACAAAACACTACTGAAATATTCCAACTCTTGCATTTCAACGAAAGAAAACCAAAATGAACTTTGAAAAATCAAGAGAATGTAACTGTGACAAGGTAAACCATGACAAAAAACTATTGAAATATTCCAACTCTTGCATTTCAACGAAATAAATCCAAAATGAACTTTGAAAATCAAGAGAATGTGACTGTGATAAGGTAAACCACAACAAAACACTACTGAAATATTCCAACTCATGCATTTCAATGAAAGAAATCCAAAATGAACTTTGAAAAATTAAGAGAATGTAACTATGACTAGGTAAACCACGACAAAACACTATTGAAATATTCCAACTCTTGCATTTCATCAAAAGAAATCCAAAATGAACTTTGAAAAATTAAGAGAATGTAAGTGTGATAAGGTAAACTACAACAAAACACTACTGAAATATTCCAACTCTTGCATTTCAACGAAAGAAATTAAAAATGAACTTTGAAAAAGTAAGAGAATGTAACTGTGACAAGGTAAACCACGACAAGACACTACTGAAATATTCCAACTCTTGCATTTCAACGAAAAAAAATTCATAAACTTTGAAAAATCAAGAGAGTGTAACTGTGATAAGGTAAACCACAACAAAACACTACTGAAATATTCCAACTCTTACATTTCAATGAAAGAAATTCAAATGAACTTTGAAAAATCAAGAGAATGTAACTGTGACAAGGTAAACCACGACAAAACACTACTGAAATATTCCAACTCTTGAATTTCATCGAAAGAAATCCAAAATGAACATTGAAAAATTAAGAGAATGTAACTGTGACAAGGTAAACCACTACAAAACACTACTGAAATATTCCAACTCTTGCATTTCAACGAAAGAAAACCAAAATGAACTTTGAAAAATTAAGAGAAGAATGTAAGTGTGACAAGGTAAACTACAACAAAACACTACTGAAATATTCCAACTCTTACATTTCAATGAAAGAAATTCAAAATGAACTTTGAAAAATCAAGAGAATGTAACTCTGACAATGAAAGAAATTCAAAATGAACTTTGAAAAATTAAGAGAATGTAACTGTGACCAGGTAAGCCATGACAAAACACTACTGAAATATTCCAACTCTTGCATTTCATCGAAAGAAATCCAAAATGAACTTTGAAAAATTAATAGAATGTAACTGTGACAAGGTAAACAACAACAAAACACTACTGAAGAATTCCAACTCTTGCATTTCAACGAAAGAAATTCCAAAAGAACTTTGAAAAATCAAGAGAATGTAACTGTGACAAGGTAAACCACAACAAAACCCTACTGAAATATTCCAACTCTTGCATTTCAATGAAAGAAATCCAAAATGAACTTTGAAAAATCAAGAGAATGTAACTGTGACAAGGTAAACCACAACAAAACACTACTGAAATATTCCAACTATGAACTTTGAAAAATCAAGAGATTGTAACTGTGACAAGGTAAACAACAGCGAAACACTACTGAAATATTCCAACTCTTGCATTTCAACGAATGAAATCCAAATGAACTTTGAAAAATCAAGAAAATGTAACTGTGTCAAGGTAAACCATGACAAAACACTACTGAAATATTCCAACTCTTGCATTTCAATGAAAGAAATTCAAAATGAACTTTGAAAAATCAAGAAAATGTAACTGTGATAAGGTAAAACCCAACAGAACACTACTGAAATATTCCAACTCTTGCATTTCAACGAAAGAAATCCAAAATGAACTTTGAAAAATTAGGAGAATGTAACTTTGACAAGGTAAACCACAACAAAACGCTACTGAAATATTCCAACTCTTGCATTTCAATGAAAGAAATTCAAAATGAACTTTGAAAAATTAAGAGAATGTAACTGTGACAAGGTAAACCACAACAAAACACTATTGAAATATTCCAACTCTTGCATTTCAACGAAAGAAATTCAAAATGAACTTTGAAAAATTAAGAGAATGTAACTGTGACAAGGTAAACCACGACAAAACACTACTGAAATATTCCAACTCTTGCATTTCAATGAAAGAAATTCAAAATGAGCTTTGAAAAATTAAGAGAATGTAACTGTGACAAGGTAAACCATGACAAAACACTACTGAAATATTCCAACTCTTGCATTTCAATGAAAGAAATTCCAAAATGAACTTTGAGAAATTAAGAGAGAAGGTAAGTGTGACAAGGTAAACCACTACAAAACACTACTGAAATATTCCAACTCTTGCATTTAAACGAAAGAAAACCAAAATGGACTTTGAAAAATCAAGAGAATGTAGCTGTGACAAGGTAAACCACATCAAAACACTACTGAAATATTCCAACTCTTGCATTTCAATGAAAGAAATTCAAAATGAACTTTGAAAAATCAAGAGAATGTAACTGTGACATGGTAAACCACGACAAAACACTACTGAAATATTCCAACTCTTGCATTTCAATGAAAGAAATTCAAAATGAACTTTGAAAAATTTAGAGAATGTAACTGTGACAAGGTAAGCCATGACAAAACACTACTGAAATATTCCAACTCTTGCGTTTGAACGAAAGAAAACCAAAATGAACTTTGAAAAATCAAGAGAATGTAACTGTGACAAGGTAAACCACATCAAAACACTATTGAAATATTCCAACTCTTGCATTTCAACGAAAGAAATCCAAAATGAACTTTGAAAATCAAGAGAATGTAACTGTGATAAGGTAAACCACAACAAAACACTACTGAAATATTCCAACTCATGCATTTCAATGAAAGAAATCCAAAATGAACTTTGAAGAATTAAGAGAATGTAACTATACTAGGTAAACCACGACAAAACACTATTGAAATATTCCAACTCTTGCATTTCATCAAAAGAAATCCAAAATGAACTTTGAAAAATTAAGAGAATGTAAGTGTGACAAGGTAAACCACAACAAAACACTACTGAAATATTCCAACTCTTACATTTCAACGAAAGAAAACCAAAATGAACTTTGAAAAATCTAGAGAATGTAACTGTGACAAGGTAAACCACGACAAAATACTACTGAAATATTCCAACTCTTGCATTTCAATGAAAGAAATTCAAAATGGACTTTGAAAAATCAAAGAATGTAACTGTGACTAGGTAAACCACGACAAAACACTATTGAAATATTCCAACTTTTGCATGTCATCGAAAGAAATCCAAAATGAACTTTGAAAAATTAAGAGAATGTAACTGTGACAAGGTAAACTACAACAAAACACTACTGAAATATTCCAACTCTTGCATTTCAACGAAAGAAATTAAAAATGAACTTTGAAAAAGTAGGAGAATGTAATTGTGACAAGGTAAACCACGACAAGACACTACTGAAATATTCCAACTCTTGCATTTCAACGAAAGAAATTCAAAATTAACTTTGAAAAATCAAGAGAATGTAACTGTGATAAGGTAAACCACAACAAAACACTACTGAAATATTCCAACTCTTGCATTTCAAGGAAAGAAATTAAAAATGAACTTTGAAAAAGTAGGAGAATGTAATTGTGACAAGGTAAACCACGACAAGACACTACTGAAATATTCCAACTCATGCATTTCAACGAAAGAAATCCAAAATGAACTTTGAAAATTAAGAGAATGTAACTATGATTAGGTAAACCACGACAAAACACTATTGAAATATTCCAACTCTTGCATTTCATCGAAAGAAATCCAAAATGAACTTTGAAAAATTAAGAGAATGTAAGTGTGACAAGGTAAATCACAACAAAACACTACTGAAATATTCCAACTCTTGCATTTCAATGAAAGAAATTCAAAATGAACTTTGAAAAATCAAGAGAATGTAACTGTGACATGGTAAACCACGACAAAACACTACTGAAATATTCCAACTCTTGCATTTCAATGGAAGAAATTCAAAATGAACTTTGACAAATTAAGAGAATGTAACTGTGACCAGGTAAGCCATGACAAAACACTACTGAAATATTCCAACTCTTGCATTTCATCGAAAGAAATCCAAAATGAACTTTGAAAAATTAAGAGAATGTAACTGTGACAAGGTAAACCACAACAAAACACTACTGAAATATTCCAACTCTTGCATTTCAACGAAAGAAAACCAAAATGAACTTTGAAAAATCAAGAGAGTGTAACTGTGACAAGGTAAACCATGACAAAAAACTATTGAAATATTCCAACTCTTGCATTTCAACGAAATAAATCCAAAATGAACTTTGAAAATCAAGAGAATGTGACTGTGATAAGGTAAACCACAACAAAACACTACTGAAATATTCCAACTCATGCATTTCAATGAAAGAAATCCAAAATGAACTTTGAAAAATTAAGAGAATGTAACTATGACTAGGTAAACCACGACAAAACACTATTGAAATATATTCCAACTCTTGCATTTCATCAAAAGAAATCCAAAATGAACTTTGAAAAATTAAGAGAATGTAAGTGTGATAAGGTAAACTACAACAAAACACTACTGAAATATTCCAACTCTTGCATTTCAACGAAAGAAATTAAAAATGAACTTTGAAAAAGTAAGAGAATTTAACTGTGACAAGGTAAACCACGACAAGACACGACTGAAATATTCCAACTCTTGCATTTCAACGAAAAAAATTCATGAACTTTGAAAAATCAAGAGATTGTAACTGTGATAAGGTAAACCACAACAAAACACTACTGAAATATTCCAACTCTTACATTTCAATGAAAGAAATTCAAATGAACTTTGAAAATCAAGAGAATGTAACTGTGACAAGGTAAACCACGACAAAACACTACTGAAATATTCCAACTCTTGAATTTCATCGAAAGAAATCCAAAATGAACATTGAAAAATTAAGAGAATGTAACTGTGACAAGGTAAACCACTACAAAACACTACTGAAATATTCCAACTATTGCATTTCAACGAAAGAAAACCAAAATGAACTTTGAAAAATTAAGAGAATGTAAGTGTGACAAGGTAAACCACTACAAAACACTACTGAAATATTCCAACTCTTGCATTTCAACGAAAGAAATTCAAAATGAACTATGAAAAATTAAGAGAATGTAACTGTGACAGGTAAACCATGACAAAACACTACTGAAATATTCCAACTCTTGCATTTCAATGAAAGAAATTCAAAATGAGCTTTGAAAAATTAAGAGAACTGTGAAAAATGTAACTGTGACAAGGAAACATGACAAAAAACCATGAAAAAACATACTACTGAAATATTCCAACTCTCGCATTTCAACGAAAGAAATTCAAAATGAACTTTGAAAAATCAAGAGAATGTAAGTGTGACAAGGTAAACCACAACAAAACACTGCTGAAATATTCCAACTCTTGCATTTCAACGAAAGAAAACCAAATGAACTTTGAAAAATCGAGAAAATGTAACTGTGACAAGGTAAACCAAATCAAAACACTACTGAAATGTTCCAACTCTTGCATTTCAACGAAAGAAATCCAAAATGAACTTTGAAAAAATCAAGAGAATGTAACTGTGACATGGTAAACCACGACAAAACACTACTGAAATAATTCAACTCTTGCATTTCAATGAATGAAATTCAAAATGAACTTTGAAAAATCAAGAAAATGTAACTGTGACAAGGTAAACCACGACAAAACACTACTGAAATATTCCAACACTTGCATTTCAACGAAAGAAAACCAAATGAACTTTGAAAAATCAAGAGAATGTAACTGTGACAAGGTAAACCACAACAAAACACTACTGAAATAATCCAACTCATGCATTTCAATGATAGAAATTCGAAATGAACTTTGAAAAATTAAGAGAATGTAACTGTGACAAGGTAAACCACGACAAAACACTACTGAAATATTCCAACTCTTGCATTTCAACGAAAGAAATTCGAAATGAACTTTGAAAAGTCAAAGAGAATGTAACTGTGACAAGGTAAACCACAACAGAACACTACTGAAATATTCCAACTCTTGCATTTCAACGAAAGAAATCCAAAATGAACTTTGAAAAATCAAGAGAATATAACTGTGACATGGTAAACCACGACAAAAACTACTGAAATATTCCAACTCTCACATTTCAATGAAAGAAATTCAAAATGAACTTTGAAAAATTAAGAGAATGTAACTGTGACAAGGTAAACCACGACAAAACACTACTGAAATATTCCAACTCTTGCATTTCGACGAAAGAAATTCAAAATGAACTTTGAAAAATCAAGAGAATGTAACTGTGACATGGTAAACCACGACGAAACACTAATGGTGGGAGGGGGAGCCAAAAGTTGGGGGGATGGGGTCCTTTTGTCTCAAAATGCGCAAATTCAAAAGTATTAAAAAATGAGGGGCAAAAATGTTGGGCCTTTGGGGCGCCGGGGGCCCTCTGGGGGTCCCGGGGGACCCTTTGGGAGCCCGGGGGACCTTTGGGGACCGGGAGCTTCCTTCAGGGTTGGGGGGGGGATCGGAGCCCTTGGGTCGGGGTAGGGGGAACGGGGCCCTTTGGGGTTGGGGTAGGGGACCTCACGACATTGTTCAATGGAACTTGTGTATTATAACGACCACACTCAAAACCTCTTCTAAAACATCTTCTAAAATCATCTTTTAAAATGTCTCTAACTGTTTCGTCGAAATAATTCCCTAAAATGTCTAAAACGGTTTCGCCCAAATAATCTCTAGACGTAATTTCATCGTGTTCCCTTTGTTTTTGGCATCCCTGCGCTGTCACATGTCAAATTACTAAGAAACCTTTTCCCGCGCATCTCTAAGATCAAAACATTCGCCGGAGTTACAATTAACCTTGCCATCAGCTGTCAGTTATTTATAAACTTTGCCCCGAAAACAATTCTGGTCGAACTCCAAAGGTATTAATAAACTTCGTCGAGGAGACAATTCTCCTTGGAAACAATAAATTAATTCCCCTTTCGTGAATCAATAATTCCGGAAACAATTCTCCTGGTCGAACTCCAAAGATATTAATAAACTTCGTCCCGGAGACAATTCTCCTTGGAAAAAATAAATTAATTCCCCTTTCGTGAATCAATAATTCCCCTTAGAAACGACAAATTAATTCCCCTTTCGTGACAAATCAATCAATCATGACATCATCTGTTAGAAACACGTGATCCTGTTTCCCGTTATCGGATCAATAAAATTCACAATCGATTACGCAATCAAGTTCTCGGAAATCCACTTCCCCTTCGATTACGCAATCAATTTCTCAGAAATCCATTTCCCCTAGGGACTCTATGCCCATATATGGTGCCCCCCTCGGAGTATAAGATAGCTTTCTACTGAACCGGGCGACTCAAACTTACAGAAATAGTTTCCGCATAAATTAGCGTCTAGAAAGTGTTTACTAGCAACTAGCTCCATCTCTTTCCAACTTCTAAGGCTTTAAAAATTATTTACCGGTCTAAATAATTAATTAAATAAAAAAAGCTTTCTTGCAGAAGTAAAGAACAAAGTTGACACTTAAAAGAAGAAAATTATTGCTTTGCAAATAACGAAAGATATATGTACAAAAACAAAACCATCTCAAATAAATTGGCTCGTGGTGTTTTCTAAAATCTGTAGAATTATAAAATATAAATGGATTTATTAGGATTATAAAAGAGAGAACCTTCAAAAACGATCAGTAAAAGTTTTACTGAAAATACGAGACTTAATGATCAGAATGATCATAAAAGAATGATCTTTTATTAGGAGGAGAAAATCCCAAAAGTATCCTTTTAAAATTATCCAGATATTGGAAAGTATCACGGAGTTTTTTTTTTTAGCTAGCTATGTAGATGTATCCTGCGAAATCTGCAAAACAATAATTTTTGTTCGTTTTAAGCTTCGACCACACAAAAAGATGAAACAATGGGCAATGAAAGTATAGAAGTCAACATGTTTTTTTTTTCTAAAGGGCATCAAATATAGTTTTTTACGCTTTACATTCCACAAGTTTCCGCACAAGACATTTGAAAGTCCAAGAGGTATTTTATCATCGGTTTCTTTGACAATTTTCACATAAAAAATTTAATTATTTTCATGAAAATGGATAAATTACATTTTACTCACTGCGCAGCACGTCTTTAGTTTTCATTTCCCAAGGAGGATGGGAGGGTGAGCATAAAAGAATAAAGATCGTAAACTTCGAGTTAAAAGTTCCAGATAGAGATTACAATACTACCCTCATTGTGCTTCCCAGCTTTTCTTCGCTGGAAATGGCACCAAAAAAATGTCATATGGCAGGGGGTCACTTCGCGAAGGAGTTATTAAGACCAATTTATAAGAGGGAGAACCTTTTAACTGAACCACGTAACCTTAATTTTTTTTTTATGATGGAAGACTTAAAACCCCTGATAAGGATTTTAGACCGTAATAAACTGATTGGTAATCATAGAATCTGCATGCTTCGACGTTTCAACCATTTTTGGGCAATTACTGGTGTTTTCTGACACAAAACATCAGAAACCATGACTGCGGTAATTTTCGGGGTGAGGGGCTCAAAGCCTCCTTTTTAGGGTTTTAGACCCTGAAATTCGATTAACTATCTTAGAATTTCTGTTTTCTGACCTTTTGACTCTCTTTTGGTAAAATTGCGTTTTATGGCACAAAAGGGCTAAAAACACTACTTTGCTAAGGCATGGTCTATTTTTTTTTATTTACAAGGGCCCTAGATATTAGCATTCCTTTCAAATGTGCCCTCTGCCAGCATTCCACCATCACAGGTTTAACACAACCACCATTGGGACGGAAAAGAAGAAGAATAAAAGGAGCTACATCAATGCTTCTCAGGCAAAAAAGTTTTTTTTCTTTTTTAAGAAGGGAGATTTCAATACCCCATAATGGATTCCTGACTATGGTTCACTCTCCATTTCGATCCGATAGCGTTATCAAGGAGTTTTCAGCTCATTCACGAAATTCCCATGAATCTATTTTCACAATAAACTTTTACTGTTAAGATAAACCGAAATAATAGTCACAATTCCTGAATCGGCTTCAATGACATTTTTTACACCTAGACAGTTTTTTGTTCAAACCGTGTTTTTTATACGTTCGGTTAGTTTGAGCCGTGGCTAGCTCTGTACTAGGTAGCAGCAATATCCGCAACCACATTTTTCATGGTAGTCACTTAAGAAAAAAATCTGGTAAACTTCAGTAAGGAGAACAAAAAATTTGTATACACCATCAAATTGGGGTTATATTTGTTATCCTAAAAGAATATTCAAAACGCAAAACGGTAGATAAGCATACTGTATATGCAATAACGGGTAGTGTATGAAATTCTGGTGACTTAAATCATATGGATAATAAACGAAACCCCAGCAAAACTGTAAGATTCTCGAAATCTTGGAGAGAATGGGCCCGAAGGCACCCTTGTCCCTGCATACGTGTCTGAGTGGAGACAACCGCATACGCCTTAAGCTTTGAAAAACAGTTTTCCATTCGTTGAAGACTTGTTTTAATTACGTTTTATACAAAATTAGCTGTGCTTCGAGATTGTCTAACTACTACTACTACTACTACTAACAACAACAACTCACCGCAGTGCCAAGCCGCCTGAGGCAAACACAGCTACGCACGCTCCTTTTCCACCCCAATCTATTCAAAGCCTCCCTTTTTACACCCGCCCACGAAGTTCCCATTTCCTTTAAATCTTTCTTTATGACGTCCTCCCACCCCAGACGGGGACGACCTGCTTTCCGATTAGCCCTAGACGGTTGGTCGAAAAGAACAATCTTCGGCAATCTGTCATCCTTCATCCGCACGACGTGCCCCAGCCACCTCAACTTTCTTTCATTATAGCCCTAGAGAGCGGTATTAAGCCACATTTTTCGTATAGCCTATTGTTTGAAATACGGTCAGTCAGCCGGGTACCCAGAACAATCCTTATGCAATTTCTCCGGAAAACATCTAGCAAATCTTCATCCGCTTTTCGGGGCGTCAATGCTTCAGAGCCATATTTGACCACTGTCATCACTGTAGCTTCTAATATTCTAATCTTGGTTTGCAGACTTATCTTCCTATTCTTCCAGACTTTTTTTTAACTGTGAAAAAACACCCTGAGCCTTGGCTATTCTACTTTTAACATCTTCACTGCTCCCACCATCTTTACTAATAATACTACCAAGGTAAGTGAAGCTGCCCACCTGATCAATCTTTTCATTACCCAACGTCATTTTTTCATCTTCACTTATTCCTAGCCTTAGTGACTTAGTCTTCCTAACATTAATTTTCAAACCAATTCTAGCACTCTGAACTTGCAAAACCTCCAAAACTTCATTCATTTTGCTCACACTTTCATCTAGGATGCTTAAATCATAAGCATAATCCAAGTCCAGGAGACTTTCCTCCCCATTTGATTCCCTGGTCTGTCATTGCCTTTCCTGTGCTCCTTAAAACAAAGTCCATCAAAACAATCCATATAAAGGGGGATAGAACACAACCCTGCTTAACTCCTGATTTAATACAAAACCAGCTGCTAACCTCATTTCCTACGTTAACCGCAGCAGTGTTATTCTCGTACATAGCACTAACCACTTTAATGTATTTGTCTGGTATACCATACAAGGATAAAACATTTACTAAAGCTCTTCTATCAACAGAATCGAACGCCTGCTCATAATCTATAAAACTGAGGACCAAAGGTGTCTGAAAACTCAGGCACTTCTCAATTATTAGCAAATTTGGTCGACACATCCTCTACCCTTTCTAAAACCGCACTGTTCTTCTCTTAAAACTTTGTCTACTTTATCTCTCAGTCTAAAAAGTATCATATTACTAAGTAATTTACTACCTACAGAGACCAGACTAACGTCTCGATAATTACCACACTCAACACTAGAACCCTCGCTAAACAAGGAAAAATAGACCTACTCCTAAGAGAGATAAAACGGTACAGCTAGGACGTTATTGGTCTCGCCGAAACTCATCTTCCAGTCTCTGGTGAAGAGAAACATGGAGATGTTACCCTTCTACTTTCGGGACATAATGATAGGAAACATCGACAAGGTGTAGGTTTCCTACTGTCTAATAAAGCCAGAAAATCCTTAATCTCCGTAACCCCCCTCACGGAACGGATCATCATGATCCGTCTGAAAGATTCACCCACCAACCTCACAATTATCCAAGTATACGCTCCGGATTCCAGCAGAGACGACGAAGAGTCTGAAAAATTTTATCTCCAGCTTCAAAGTCTAGTTAATTCTCTCCCTAAAAAGGATATAATATTTGTCATTGGTGACTTCAACGCCATCGTTGGAAACAACCACACAGGACACGAAGATGTAATGGGCAAATTTGGACATGGAAAAATAAACAGAAGAGGAGAACGCCTTATCGAATTCTGCAGAGACAGCGATTCAGTCATTACAAACACACTGTTCAAGCACAGACCTCGCCGTAAGACATCCTGGACCTCACCGGATGGAAAAGCTAAAAACTAAATAAACTACATCCTCGTGTCTAGACGTTGAAAAACGTCGTCCTAAACACGGTCACGCTAGCTGGTGGCGACTTTGACAGCGACCACTCGCTTGTCATGTCTAGGTTCAAAACAAGACTTAAAACAGCATCAAAGTTGTCTAAGAAAACCCCTAAATTTCGAGTAGATCTACTGAAAGACGAGAACACACATATGACCTATATCACCATTCTATCCGAAAAAATTTTGGAGCACACGTCAAGCTCTCCACCTATCCTGTCTAAGGAAGATATTGACAACCTGGTGACTAGCAGCACAAATATCATATGTGATGTCGCTCATTCCACACTGGGTACCCAAAAAAACAATCAGAAACCTTGGATAACAGACGAGATTATCTCCCTTTCCGACGAAAAGCGCCAACTCACGAAAAAGCAAGATAAAGAAAGTAGGGACCGATACAAGCAACTCAAAAGAGCTGTAGAGAAAACCATCAGACGTGCTCATCGTGCTTTTATTAAAGAAACGTGTGATCAATGTGAATTGGCCTTCAAGAAAGGAGACCCCCACTACATGTATAGAAGAGTGCGGGAATTGGACAAAAAAAAGGACATCAAAGCGTGTTCCCTTCTCGACGAACATGGAAACCAAATACAATCCACAGACGGAATCCGCTCTCGATGGAAAAACCATTTTAAAAATAAACTGAATCTGGACATCCACCCAGACCCAACAATTCTCGACACTTTACCCATAACCTCTACAGATCCAAGTCCTCCCCCTCTTCACTCTGAAATAGAAGCAGCTATCAGAGACTTGAGAACAAACAAAGCTGCCGGCCCCGATGGAATTCAGCCTGAACTACTGAAAGTAAACTGCAAACCACTCCTTGACCTTTACACACAAATTGCCACAGCTGCTTGGGAAAAATGTCACTTCCCCTCACCCTGGTGCGAAGCCACGATAATCCCCCTGCATAAGAAAGGCTCTAAAGCCGTCTCCGACAACTACCGCCCAATAAGTCTTACCAGCCACGCATAAAAAATCCTCACAAGAGTCATGCTCGGGCGTATCTGAGCCATTTCCTCAGTGGTCATTCCGGAATACCAAGCCGGCTTCCGACCTAATAGATCAACAATTGATCAGATATTCACTGTTAGGCAGATCATGGAAAAGTATAGCGAACATGGCCGCAGCATCTACCACCTTTTCATAGACTTTAAACAAGCTTTCGATCGGATATGGAGAGAAGGTCTACGGCACATCCTTCTTCACTTTGGCATCCCATCCAACCGGATCTCGCTGATCAAAGACATGTATAAGAAGTGCAGAAGCCGCGTCATGACTGGAGAAGGACTTACCGAGAGCTTCAAAACCTCTACCAGGGTGCTTCAAGGTTGCCTAATATCACCGGAGCTGTTCAATCTCTTCCTAACTGCAGCCCTTTCACTCACAGACAACCCACCCGGCGCCCTTCTCGGAGGAGTAGTGATAGACAAACTAGCATATGCTGATGACATAGACCTAATAGCCGAGTCCCTTCAAGATCTACAATCTCAGGCTAACAGCGTTCACTAGTCCACCAACCTCTTCGGGAAGGCCATCAAACACCTCAAAAATGAAGGCCATGCGCTTATCACGCAAGCTCGATTCACAGGTAAATCTCAGCCTTCATCTTGTGGGAGATACCATTGAGTGGGTGGAAGGCTTTACCTACCTTGGGAGCTTACTTAATTCTGATAACAACCAACTCAAAGACATCAAGAGACGCCTGACACTTGCGAACTCCAGTTTTAAAGCTCTGATGCCCATCTGGAGGAATAAGAACTTAACAACAACTCTCAAAACGAGACTATTCTACTACCTCATTATTCCAATTGTCATCTATGCCTGCGAATCCAGGACGCTTAAAACAGGCGATCAATGCCGCCTAGCTGCCTTTGAAACCAAATCCCTACGACACATCACTGGTATCACCTACCCCGACAGAATCCAACTCCAAGCTTCTCCATAATCTGAAAGTCAAATTTACAATACTGGACAAAATAAAACTACAACAACTCAAATGGCATGGACATACCCAACGCAAGGCTGGCACTCGTCCCCCGAAGATAACCTTCGATGGACGAGTACACGGTTCTCGCCCCAGAGGTCGCCCTCCGAAGAGATGGAAAGAAAACTTCTCATCCTACAACCTGCCATAACTCTGCCGCCTGGCCGACAACAGAAGCACCTACAGGAGGCATATCAATGAACTGGTTAAAGAAGAGGCCCCAAAGCGACCTTCAAGAACGGATGGGACATAAGTCAAGTAAGTCAATTGCCACACTCACTTTTATCACCTTTCTTATAAAGTGGCTTAATTAAGGTTTTCCTAAAATCGTTAGGTACTTTCCCTTTTTTCAAAAAATCATATTCATAATCTTCAGTATTTATTTCTAACCTCAGAGACACCATATTTAAGAAACTCATTTACCACCCTATCAGCACCTGGAGCCTTATCATTTTTTAATCATTTCAGTACTGTTGCTAATTCCTCCTCACAAAAACAAATCTTCCTTCACATCCAAGGTATCACAAACTTTTTCATTTTTCTCTATATCTTTTCCTGCAACTCTATCTCGGTTAAACAAATTTTCAAAATATTCGGCCCATCTCTCTTTAGTTTTTTCCTTATTGGTAATTGCGGCCCCATTCCTATCTTTAACTGGGCCAAGTCCGGATTGACTACTCCCTCTCAATTTGTTAACATGCCAGTAGAATATTTTACTATTATGCCGTCTAGCTGCATCTTCCAGATCCTCGGCAATTTTATCCATGGCCTCCACTTCACACCTCCTTAGTTTATATTTAATGCTTTCTCCACTCTCTTTACATTCCTTTTGTTTTCATATGATCTATCACTCAGATAATTCTTGTACAAGTCCTTCCTCCTTACTATTAAACATAAAGCTTTTTCACTAATATTCTTAGCTGCAGTTCTATCTTTCTTCCCTAATACAGCTTCAGCAACTTCACAAATTATTTTTCTAAAATTATTCCAACAATCTTCCGCATCATCAAATTTTAAACTCTGAAGTTTATTATTCAACTGTTCCTGGAAAGTTTCTCTCAAATTCTCATCCTGGAGTCCACCAACATCATAACTTCCCGGGAGGTAGTTACCCTTCCGATATTTCAACTTACTCTTGACTCTACTAGATGGTGATCTTTACTTTTAACATCAATAACGGCACTCCTATATACCCTAGTATCTTGTATTGATCCTGCCAGTCTTCGGTTTACTATAAGATAATCAATAAGGTTTTCTGTCTTACCATCACGTGAATACCATGTTAACCTATGACCTATTTTATGACCAAACACCGTATTGGTTATAACTAGATTGTTATACCTACAAAATTGCAAAAGTCTGTTCCCATTACTGTTTTCTTTTCCTACACCAAATTTACCTAGGCTAGGATACTATCTATCTCTATTTCTACCAACCTGGGCGTTAAAATCTCCCAGTAATAACATCACATTTCTACCTGGGACCCTGTCTATTTGCTCCTGTAACTGTAAGTAAAATTCATCTGAGTCACTAGTATCTCCGTCAGTCGGTTCTACAGGGGCGTATACTACTAACCTAAACAAGACTTAGCAGCTTCCTTATTCATCATGAGCCCTAATCCCTGTCTATGTACCCCATCCTTCCTGCCTGAGTAAACAAATTCTATATCACCTAATTTCATGCTTCGAACCCCTGGGATGAGTTTCTGAAACTCCTAATAAATCCAGTTCGAATCGTCTGAATTCGTCAGTCAAAATGTCGATACGATAGTCATTTTTTAACGTCCTAACATTCCAAGTTCCAATTTTCATGTTCTTTAAATCATTGAAATTTTTTTCACCTCAGGAAAAGCAATGATCCCGGACACCAGTGCAGGACGGGGATCACATATCTTCTCAAGTCTACACTGAAGTGCTTAAGCTGGCTAAGAACCGGACAGCAAGAAGTCCCTGGGACCTCCATGAATGGAAGCTTTGTGCAATCCTGGGCCCATCTTGGTCACAACATGGTTTTCAGCACTTGGCGATGCTCTTCTATCAACAAGAGTCAAAATCCTGCAGTCATTCTCAATCCTATTACCTCCGACTCATTATATATTCATGCCTACAAATATTATGCTACTACGGGAGGCAGCCCATAATAGATAGATTAGCTAGGAAGAGGTTTTTAAGCCCGAAGACCCCCATCAAAACATACCAAGCCCAGAAGAATTGTCCATTAGTCAGAATCCCGTGCGAATGCTGTGTCGTTTACTAGGCTATAATTTCCTCGAGGGGCGCCACTCCTCAAGTGGGAATAGAGTTGACCGCAAGGTCACCAGTCTTGCAGGTACCCCGAAAAGGTCGAGGCAGCCCTTTGCAGAGGCCGTTGTCCATAGATCTGGATCTTACGCCCTGCCGCAGTTGTCCTCCTATAGAGGATCCTCCCACGAGGTGTTCTGCATCACCATGCAATTTAACTCATTACTGGGAGAAGGTTTGTAACTCACGGGACTTGTGGACAAACCAGTGGGCCCTTTTGAGTGTACATTTCAGGGGCCTTCTTCCTCATCCGCCTGTATTTATGACCTCGGGCGAGGGTGCCCCAGTTTCTATTATGGACCCCCAGGGACAAGGTCCTCCCTTGGCCCGTGTCTCCTATGGAGGTACCCTACACAACTGTAGAGCATTCCCCTATCGCCACCTGGGGACACGCTGAATGGCCTGGGGGAGGCCAGGAACATAAAAATGAAATTAATTAAATTGTTTAACTGACCTTTTTTTTTGCAAAGCTTTATCAATTCGAAATAAATTTCCCTTCAAATTTTCTCAAGGGTGCTGAATTGACAAGAAGTGCAGAGGTGCCACCACCGAGGAAGCACACAGCTGCCCAAATAAAGAGATGAATGCCATCCTGGTCAAAAATGAGTTACGCGTGCAGTTTTGTTGAAGCAACCACTGAAGACAGCTCAATGAGATGCATGAGACATACTCAACTTATGTGGGAGTTTTTTCCTTTATATCTCCTCTGAAGTAATAAAAAAGCCCCGTGGGTTGTTTTTGTTTATTACGACCACAGCATAAATATTAAATATTCGGTACTTGGGTACTATATGGGCCTTTACAAGGAAACCAGTTACGAAAAATCCGCCCATTCAAGAGACCGCTATAGAGTAATGCAATGCAGGGCGTGGTTTTCATTGCGTTTACGGTATTTAAACTGTGTTTTTTGGGTTCAGGGGGGGGGAAGGTACCTAGGTTAGGTTAGGTTACGTATTTAATATATGCTATGCATTACGCCCACCCCCCTAATGTGCAAACATATAGCCCAAATTTGTTTCTAAAACTATTATATATTCATCCTATTTTATTTCAGTAGCATTAACCAAACTTGACTTTTTAGAAAGGCCCATATAATGCACAAGTACCAAATATTCTAGCTGTGATTAGGACACCCGAGCAGATCGGAGACATACACACATCAAGGTTGGTATATATTATGGTGCCAGTGATGCTACCCTTCTCCCAATTTTTAATGAAATATGCGGAAGTCAGTTCTGTAAGTCCGGAAGTACATCATGTGTATGATTATCTACATAAATCAGTTTTCAAATAGACAAATACTTGAATATGCATTCTTCGACGTGTAAACTTTGTCAGCGATCAGAAACTGTCAAACATTAGCCTTCAGGTTAGAAATTATTATACTATTTTTTTTTTCCTTTTATTGAAAGGATTAAATGAAAAACAAGTTTTTTCAAGTGAAAGTAAGGAGCTACATTAAAACTTAAAATGAACAGAAATTATTCGGCATATGAAAGGGACTGTCCCCTACTCAACAACTCGCTCTTTACGCTAAAGTTTGACTTTTTGTAGTTTTGTCACAACTCTACTTTTTAAAGTAATAAATAACTCGTTTTTCAAATAATGCCGGGAAACCCATGAGACACAAAATGGTGTACCCGAATTTTGAAGGCGTGTGGCAAAACTAATCCATCAAGAAGTAATAAATAAAATTATTTTTCAATATGTTGATAATGGAAATTAAATTTTTGCTCTTGAATTTCCCAATTTCCTATGTGCCTTTGGTTGTTTTTCTTCCTTTTTCTTCAAGTCCAGTTTCGTTGTTTTTATGTTTTTCTTCCAGAACAGGTATGTGATACTCTACTATGTGATATATTTTTCATTTATATACTGATTGCTTGATTACATAAACTACTTTTAAAATACACATGACTTGGTTAATTTTCTAAGCTGGCATCATAACACAGTTGAAAATTGGTCAAGGTTAGATAAACTAAATAATTGTGAGGAAACAGCTTTAATAAATAGATTTTGGGGAAAAAAGCAGAAATTTCCAGTATACTTACCCCCAGGAAACAGTGCTGAATCAGGGATCAAATAAAACTACTCTTTAGCTATCACATTGTTTTTTTATATTTGGGATTTTGGTTCAAGATCCCCATGTTGTCTAAGGTATAGCTGCATTAGCTACGGTATAGCTACATTAGCCTAGGCCTTGTTATTTATAGGGCATAAGTTAGATACAAATTAAAAAAAATATACCATTTGATTCGCATTTTATTTTTTTTCCAAGATAATAGGCCTAAACACTGTTGTTGCTAGTCTGACCTGTGTATATTTATTATTTCTTATATTAGGGGGATACTTCCTGAATAGTATGGTATTATTAGTAAAGAGTGTGCACGCAGTGAAGATGTTAAAAGTAGAATAGCCAAGGCCTAGAGTGTTTCACAGTAGAATAAAAATTTGGAGGAATAGAAAAATTGGTCTGTCAGCCAAGATTAGAATATTGGGTAAATGTCTCGTAAAACAGCTCTTCAGAAGGAAACATGCTAAAACAAAAAGAGACATTTTTTAATTGCTAATTTTATGCTCATTTTTTGCGTTTTTGATAATTCAACTTCAGCCCTCCCCTCCTCTATTCATCTTTATATAGCCTATATAAGAAACTAACAAAACAATGATGAAATTCTTACTTCATAATGTGCAGCAAGTACCGATGAATCATATTTCCTTGTTTTCCCCAATTTTATCTGTTTTGAATCAGTTTTCATCAACTATTATGTTAGTTGTTTTTACATGGCCCTGGGCTATATGAGACCATTAGAGGGCGACTGGCGATAGATAGGTAGATAAATCTCTATCGATCTCTCTCTATTTTTTGAATCTCTCTTTTTTGTTCTACCATGTCTCTGATGAGTCTCTATTCTAGACTTTTTCCATGGATTTGAGTTGAATAGGATTGAGTTAAACAGGGGATGAGTTAAACAGGGATTGAATTGAATGGGATTGAGTCACATGTTCACCTATTAAGGAAGGGGTTAAGCCTGCAATTGGGTCTATTGAGAGCGGCGTTCACAAGCGTGTCTAGCTAGAATCCCATGTCTAGACACGTGTCTAGCCAGAATTCAATGTCTAGGCAACGACCGTTCACTAGTAAATTCGGTGCTTAGCTAAAACTACAAATTTAGTTTCAAATTGTCGTTTCTAGCCAATCAAGAGAGCTTATGCGGGCAAAAACTTTCAAAATTGTAAACCCTATTTTTACTGCCACAAGATAATGGATGAGATAAGCGAAACAATTGCCTTAGTGTGCGTCACTATTATATCTGGTGTTGCATATTTGCCTAAAATGAAAAAAAAAAACAAACAATTAATGAAAATACAAAAATTAAATTTCAGTTTAAAAATGTAAACACAAATGATGAAAATAGTGGAACTTAACACATTCTGATTGGCTGTAATCGAAAATCCTAGACATTGAGCTCTAGAGTCTAGAACTCAATGTCTAGCCAAGCACCTTGTCTAGCGTGTCAATCTTAACGCCGAATTTTACTTGTGAACGGTCGTTGCCTAGACATTGAATTCTGGCTAGACACGTCTCTAGACATGGGATTCTAACTAGACATGCTTGTGAGCGCGGCTCAAGGAAACAATTTTAGCTTCATATTATGCAAAATAATTGCAGTTAACATATTCCAACTTCAATTCCACTGTGCTTTGACCCCACCCCCTAATATGGAAATATACAGCCCAAATACTTTTCCCATGCATTTGCCATGCGTCACTTTAGTTTCAATCGGTGTACTTGTAAACTGAATCAACCGTGACGAAATAAAGAAACGGAAAAACATGGGAAATATATAATTTGGGCTACATATTTGCACATTAGGGAGGATTCGGGTAAAGTATAGTTGAGTTACAATCACTCAAAATGTATTAACTACAAATATTCTGCATACTAGGAAGTTAGAATTGTTTTCTTGACATGTTTCCTTCTCAACAGCTCCAGTTCTAGGCTTATACCCCGGAATGTAACTTCATTAAATTAAAGCTTTTGTGCAAGATTTGGACAGTCGGACACAGTAAGTTGGTTGAAATCATACAGTTCGTGGTAACGAACTGTATGCAAGGAGTGACTCAGCTCAATAGTGACCGAAACTCTAAAAAACTGAATTTTGATATCAATAGATTGCATCAAAAGAGTAGTCTTATGCTGATTCTAAATATAAGATTCATCAAGTTTAGTGTTTCCTATCAAAACTTACAAGCCTGAGAAAATGCGCCTGATTTCTAAAATAGGGGGGTAAACACCCCCTAAAAGTCAAGGATTCTTAATGAAAATCACACCATCAGATTCAGCGTACCAGAAAGCTCTACTCTACTACTGTAGAAGTTTCAAGGTCCTATATACAAAAATGTGGGATTTTGCCTTTTTTTGCCAGAAGAAAGATCACGGCTTCTAATCAAAACCAGCATAGCGTTGGGAAAATAAATAAGACATTGGTAAACTAAACTCAAATACCTTGACTTTCGCTCAACAACTCCGGTCAAAGGGTTCTTTTTTAGGATGAACGGTAAAACGGTTCGAAACGACTATTAAAGCCTCCTCCTCAGGTACCGCGACATTTTCTTCTCTAACATCTTCATCCACGCTTAGTCTTGGTGATTTAAACAAATATTGTTGAACCCAATTACGAACACTTTCGAATAGGTTTTGATCACTTGCCATTTTGAAGATCAACTGAAAACTAGTTTATGCAACCTCGAAGCGACTTGCTTGCCTCCCTTGGCGAATTCTTCGAAATGGCATACGGGCGGGGTGTGACCTTTGCGATGTTAATAATTTAAATTTCGTAATGAAAACCTGATAATCGAGTGTACAGGTTGATCTAGTCAGAACCATTTTTATGCGAAAATACGTAATGGTACGTTGGAATGGGGTATAAAAAATTCTATTACAGTCCAGCTCATTTTTGTCAAGGGGGATTTTGTTATTACGGTAAATACCTATACCTATATATATATATATATATATATATATATATATATATATATATATATATATATATATATATATATATATATATATATATATATATATATATATATATAGATATATATATATATATATATATATATATATATATATATATATATATATATATATATATATATATATATATATATATATATATATATATATATATATATATATGCTCATAATTAAAGCTCAAATTAAAGCACATTTATAGCTTTAATTTGAGGCACCCAATAGTTAAAGTTTACCTAGGACAGTTAAGACTATATGAAAACCTGATTTTCATCCCATTTCCAAGAAATGTCCTTTTTCTGGCACCTATCTAAGTATATTTCCCTATAAGCACCTTACTAGTTTTCGCTTAAATGGTGCGACACTTTGGTTAGTCATGTTTTGTTCTTTTTTCCCTATGCCGCCGAGTTCGATTTGTAGCGTGAAAGTGGCAAGTGAAGCAAAACAAATCTACAGTTTCTGTAAAACCATACCTCAGGTTGCTACAATGCATGAGTTGAAATGAGTTTTATAGTCTATTTGTAAAAGGACTAACTGAAGTTGTTCAGAGAGGCTTTTGTTTTGTGCTTTCGATTTAAAAGCTTCGTTTAGAAAGACCATAAGTAGGCACCAGATACAGATGGAAGTTAAATTAAGATATACAAGTACTTAAAACCTGCAATTATTGTCAAGCCACACCACTAAAAATATGTTTTTCTAACAATAACTAGAGCTTATCGTTTTCTAATTTCCTAGTACGGTAGTCGGTAGTGATACGTGAAAGTTGGCCCATGGCGAATATATATATATATATATATATATATATATATATATATATATATATATATATATATATATATATATATATAGATATATATATATATATATAGATATATATATATATATATATATATATATATATATATATATATATATATATATATATATATATATATATATATATATATATATATATATATATATATATATATATATATATATATATATATATATATATATATATATATATATATATATATATATATATATATATATATATATATATATATATATATCTATATATATATATATACTATATATATATATATATATATATATATATATATATATATATAACTTAAGCAAATCGGATCCATTGTTACTTTTAATTTTAAAAAACACACTGTCTTTTATAGAAAAAAAGAAAATCCCTGACATTTTTTTTGTATCTTATATGCGTTTTAGGCTCATATAATGCTTACTTGCTAATATATTTCTTATTACCTATGTTTTGCTTATTCACTTATGTGTTAGCAAAACTATGTTAATAATAACAGATTAGTCAGCCCCCACTACTGCTTTTAAATGCTTCACGTCTAAAAATCATCGGCTAAGGTTAGGATCTCGGAGTATATATATATATATATATATATATATATATATCTATATATATATATATATATATATATATATATATATATATATATATATATATATATATATATATATATATATATATATATAATATATAAATATATATATATACATATATATATATATATATATATATATATATATATATATATATATATATAAAATATGTATATATATATAAATATATATATATATATATGGCACGGCTAAGTGGCAGGTGTTTATATTGATTCTCATTATTGCTTGTCTTCTAACCGAGTCTGTTGTCCGGGTGAATCAGCACGGGATTTACATCCTCCTCCACTTCTCGTATTTTCAAGTAACCTTTGGCATAGTTGTTTGTGTCTCGCAATATTTGTCTCCAAGAGATCCATTAGATTACGAGAGATCCCGTAATTTAATGGGGGTGTAGGGCGTTCTTCAACAGCTTTATCGGGTCTAAAAAGTAAATTAGGCCACATGAAGGTGTTTCAATGTCACCTTGAGGGTTTTGCGATATGTCTGCCGCTAAATACAGATGCAAGTTCCGGATTTGTTGGTGCAACTCTTTAGAGAGCGAGTGATTTCCTATAAAAGGCCAAACCACTTCATTTGGAATTTCTAAAGGTGGCGATACAATTCGACCAAGCAAGCAGCAACCTCCGAATGAATTACCTTTGTTGGCTACATTTCGTCGGGAAAAATGGAGGACTTCATAGTGAATCCATACAACCCTGAAGGGTCCAAATGACTCTTAATTAACACTTGCGTAGTTTACTGAGTCTATATAGGTTTTTACTGGGTTTTAAGCCAGTTTGTTGGTGTCGAAGATTGCGATGGTGATGTTCTTCTAACGTAATATTTCTTTCTACTTCACTTTCATTTTTGATTCTCTCTGTCGCTTATCTTCTAAAGGCACAATTCTTTATTCTCCACTTTCATTTTTGACTCGTTCTGATTTTCGCTGTCGCTTGTAATTCTCGCTGCCGCTTATCCTCTAACCGTATATTTCTTTGTCCTCGCTGTCGCATATGTTCTAACCACATCTTTCTTTGTTCTTCATTTTTTATCCGTTCTGATCCTCGTTGTAGTATGTCTCGTAACCGTATATTTTCTTGTGCTTCACTTTTGTTTTTAACTCGTTGCAATTGACGTTGCCGCTTATCTTTTGACCGCATATTTATTTCTTCTTCATTTTCGTTTATCATTACCTCACATCTTTTCAATACCCTTTAGCTTAGCTGCTAGGATTGGTCTTGTCACATTTGATGGTCTAGGTTCTTCATCTTTACCTGTGCAGTCAGGGGCGGATCTAGAGCAAAATCTTGGGGAGGCCGAATGTAACAAGGGCGCCAATGGTCAAAATCTTGGGGGGGGGAATGTGACAAAGGTGCCAATAATTGACAAATGTATTCTAAAAAAAGAGTAAAACCATAATGGATTAAGATTAAATACCTAATAGTGCATAATAATTGAATACATAATAGATTAAACAGATTGATCCTTCTTCCAGGGATCCTCGCCATTTAAAATTTGCTGAGTTTTGTTTCAATTTGCATGTAAAATTGGTTATTCTTTTTGGGATTTTTTTTTATTATAAATGTGTTAAAAAAGAAATTTATTCCTAAGAAAATGTTTCCTAAAATGTATTCCTCCCCTCAACCGTCAGTGCTATTCTGGTGCCCCCCCCTCCCGGAAAAATTTCTGCAGGCACCCATGGTGGGTCTACGGCCCCTGTAACAGTCCCTTCCACAGCCGACTTTTTAGTACAAAGATAAGAATTTTGTAAATTGTTTAAAGTGGAATGACAAAAGGATTTTCAATCTGTATTATTGTAGGATCAACGTGGGTCTATAACTCCTCCTTCACCTACCATATAAAAGTACCCAAATTAACTTGATATTCAAATGGTATATCCAAGGAAATTTCACCCAAGAAAATTTAGACCGCTGAAATTTACGATAAAGGCGCTAGCAGGATTTAAAGTTTCACAGTTTGGGATAACAAATATTATGCTAATTTATAAAGTATTTCCAGTATCATACATATTCTGCTACGTTGGGGTATTCCCATTGCAATGTGCACTCCTTCATCAAGTTTTACAGCATTGGCGTTCCTATAGAAATTAATTTTTTTGAGGAATCTCGGGATTCCATTTTGGTGGATCCGACTTTTTCGGTGTGTGTGTGTGGGAGGGGGGGGGAGAACTATAGAAAATGTATTCTAATAGCCCTTATAAACCTAACTTTATTCTCATGCTTGAGGAGGGGGCATTGCCCATCCTCCTCTAGATTTCGAAACAAATACCTCTAATAGGGGGTATTTTCGTTAAAAAATGCCCTTATTTGGTATTTTTCATCAAAATTGCCTCACTAGATTTTCAAAAATACACCCCCCTAGATTTCCTCATGGTGATGCCACTGCTCAAGATGTCACAATTTTGACTGGTGGGAGTTATGCATCCTATCCAATAATTCTTGGAAGAAATAATAGTTAATGTAGTCCGCAATACCAACACAGTGCGAATATTCTGAAAAATCGATTTAGAAGTATTTCGTTAATGCGGTTATTCTTCATCGAAGGAGCACAAGGTGCGCAAGAATTATTTTTTTTTAAGGGAGAGAAAAGGGGGTTTAAATTCTTCAAAAAGATTATTAACAGGTAAATTACAGGAAAAGTATAGGCAAATATACAGTGGCGTCAGTTCACGAAAATATGAAGGGGGAGGGGGCAGTGATATTTTTGAAGGTCTAGGGGGAGACACTTTATTTTTTAAACATTAAAAGAATTTTTCGATGAGAATATCAAAAAAAGGTATTTTTCATAATAAAGGGGGAGGAGAGGTAGAAGCCAAATTCTAGGGGGAAGCCCCCCACCCCCTATTGACGCTCCTACAAAATATAGAAAACGTAGTAGATGTCATGAGATGTTGATGGGACACTGACGATTTTAATAATCTTAAAAGGGTATTTCAAAAGTGAAAACTTTTCCAGCTTGCATCTATCTGTTCCCATACTAGGGTAGATAAGAAAGTAGCGTCCCAAATCGTGTCCCACTAAATACCTGATTTGGCTGGGATACGATTACAAAAAGAAAACCGACCTGAAATTTTCGGAGAATTTGTTATAGGCGGTGAAAACAGGGAAAGATGGAGAAGCAGTGATCATGAAGCGGGGCTCCCACGGCGTCAATAAAGCTGTCCATAAAGTTAATAAACCGTTTTCCTCTTATAACTTTATTGACTTTATGGTTGTCGGAAAGAAGTTAAACTTTATTTAACTTTTTCAATAAAGTCCGGAAAGTTTAGCCAATAGGAGAAGACTAGCGGAAAATTTCAATTCAGCTAAAAAGAAACTAATTAGATAGCCAGTCTTGAACTTTTTTCTCTAATCTGTGGAACATTGATATGTGGAACATTGAAGCAGAAGACTTGCTTATTTCACCAGTGAGAAATAAACCTTTAATATACAGTTCCTCACAAGGGGAACATAAGGACAGAATTTGTGTTGAAAACGCATTCAAGGAAATAAGTGAAGTAATGTGTCAAGAATTGGGTCCTGATTTTTATCTGTGAGCCTTCTTTAGTAAATTTTAAAGTAAAAACAACATCTAACTTAAGACTAACTTATTAAATTGAAAAAGTTATCAAAAAATAATGTCAGATATATTCAAGAATGAACGTGTGAATAATTCAAATTAATTGCTTCAAAAAAATTTCCATAAAGTCGGGAAGGTAAAATTCATGTGTGAGCGTGACGAACTTTACGGTATGTAACTTTGCGGAATACTTTATTAACTTTATTGACGCCGTGGGAGCCCCGCTTGAGTGTTGTGGACTCTTGTAGCACATTGCTATGGTGCGTTTGCAGCAGCACAACAAGGCTTATTGACGCTCGATTCTCTTTTATGACCAGACCCACGATTTACTAAACCCAAGCCCTCTTCTTCAAATTTGAAATCTTCTGAATCTAACCAATTTGATTAATTTTTCACACTGATATGCACCATTTTCACGGCGTTGACACAATTCTGACCTTGAACAACTAGAAATATTAATTTCGAAACAGTTACATTGACTAAACAAATTTTATTTCCTATAAATTCAAGTATGTTACAATTTTACACATATTAGAACACAATTCAAATTAATACCAGTAACTGATTCTACACGGCTAGCCGAGATCCGAGTTGCAATTTTAAAACTAGTTGGCACAATCATAATAAAACTAAATGACAGTAAAAAACACACAAAAAAAAAAAAAAAAAAAAAAAAAAAAAAAAAAAAAAAAAAAAAAAAAAAAAAAAAAAAAATCACAAACCAATCCATCGTAAACCTATTTAGCTAAGTGCAGCAGGATGAAGGGTGGGCCAAAAAGAGAATTTCTATTTATTTACATTCAAAGTAGAATCAAAATCATAATACGGCTGAGCATAGGAAGAAAGATGGGGTGGGAGATGGAGATAGAAGTTGTTCCCTGAAATTCTTATGCTAACTACACATTGTAGAGACAGTCTCATCACAAACAGTCTGAAGCATGGGGAATATTTTATGAAACGTTCTGATATGCAACCACAAACCCGATCAAATATCATAAACTTAATTATTTTGCAAGCTTTAAAGAGGGCTACAAACAACAATATACAAGAAGAAAAGGGACCGTCATCCATGCATAAACACTTAATGTTTAGTATGTAGAGAAATGTGAATACAATACTAGCAATATATGTTAAGCATAAATGCTTGACATTCTAGACTTATCCAAGTACATAAACATTAATACAATAATAACTAACAATCTACACAAATATCCCAACTTTGTATTACATTTTGGCATTCCAAAAATGTGACTTAGATGACTTGCTTACCGCAAAAAGCGTACGATATTAAGGGATTCGATGCCTCAGAATCATTTTGCGAGTCAAAGCGTCAGCTGGCCGTCTCAAAGAGATAGGGTCCATTAACAAATTCTCCTGGGGACTAGCCACCGTACAGGGCTATGGAGAATATGTGGTTTGACTATGAAATTTGTTTAAAAAGACAGTAAAATATATGTTTCCTTTGTCGGCAAGGCTTTCAGTCAAAGCGGGTAGCGTCACATAGAACCATAAAAGTTGCCAAAGTGCTGTAATGATATTTCCTTTGGGCTGACTTTTAGGGTTTTCCTAAGAGGTATCCTAAAACATTTTCCAGCACAAAACGGCACAAAACGGGAGAAGTTAAAGAATTTTTTCTAAGATTTCTGAGAACGTAGGTATCGGCTTTTGATTCTATCCTTTATCCGGATCTCTTATCCAAGCTCTACAGGTTATGGCAGGACCGCCCAGTCAACTCTAAATACCTTAGTCCCGCAAACTAAAAAAAGTTTAAAATAGACGTTATAGGGTGATCCTTTAATGTATAGCAATCCCCTTAACTAATTTTTCATCCAAATCAACAACTGATTAAAAGTTATTTAGCGGTTTTAGAAATACAAGCAATTTATTTTCTCCATACTTGAAGAGCTTCCTCCAGAAAGTTCAGGGGTTCGGGCACCAGGAGCAGCACACAAGTGAATCTGAGTTCTCGCTGCAGGTTTGGACGATAGCAGCTCTGGCATTCCTTCCTATTAGCGATGCTATTTCAGCATTTGAAGATCTCCAAGAGACACTTGGTGGTGATTTTGCCGAGATAGCAAACTATTTTGAAGACACCTATATAGGTCGCCTAAGAAGAAATTGGAGGGTCACCCTCCTCTCTCATCTTCTCCTGAGCCACAGAATAGCTGCGATCGATGTGCCAAGAGCTTCCCGCGAACTAATAATTCGGTGGTGGGCTGGCACTCTCGGATGCGAGGTTTCATTAGCTGCCACCATACGACCGTCGGGAAGCTTTTGGAAATCTTGAGCGCGAACACGGCTATATGAGTACGGTTGTTACTCAATTAGCTCCAGACCTCCTCCCCCTCCAAAAAAAAAAACACTTGTATATCTTAATCTTTGGATCTAAAAGATTTTGTAAACGTATGACCACCCTTGCCATTTTTGAAACCCACTGCCTATCATATTAGTAGACAGTTCCAATTTGGCATGATGCCCAGCGCTTTTTGTGAACAGGGTTTGACAACTCGTAGGAAAATTTTATTTGCAAAACTATTACTTGTTTATCCCAAATAAGGAGTTTTGTCCATTAAATTTGTTTGGTTCTAGCTTTGAGTTTGACTCCATGTTATTTAAATTAAATGAAAAACGTCCTTAAAAGAACTTGAGACGGGAAACCCTTCTGATGTGCACCTAGTGGACGCGTTATTGGTCGCAAGAGATGAACTATAGATGTTTATGCTATGTAAGTCCATGGGAATGAATAAATACGTACCTAATAAAAAAAAAAGTACTAAAAATATATTTGTTCGAATTATTTCGTCAGGCTGGAACTGTTTTGGTGATTTGCGTTTCCATTTCACCGTAAGATCCATTCTCCCCCCCCCCCTAATTCCCTGAAGGGAAATACAACCTGTGAAGCCTCTTAGCGGTTTCACGGTGAAACCTTTCATGAGCTCGCCTAACCAGAAACGCGACTGCGAACAGTGTTGTAAGGGACCGTCAAGAGTAGCGCCTCTCGAGGAAACTACAGGTAACTTAATCACATTCATCACTGATGCAGTATTGGTACTATAAAAACGAAAAAAACAATACTTTGTCCATTTTACTACTGATCCCTCCAAACATCGTCAACTTCTGTTATAAAAGCTGAATTTCAACTAGTTCCAGATTTCCATACGAAAGAAAACTTCAATTATGCTAGCTAAATCATGTCTAGGCGAAAGAGGTCCATTCTCCTTTTTTTTCCAGAGGTTTTTTTTTTTTTTTTTTTTTAAATAGAAAAGTGTACATAACCCAAAATTTGAAGACTAGAATAGACACAGAGGTATAAAAACAGAGAATCCAGGCTCTAACTGAAATAGACTAGAAAAAGTAAAAACTAGGAACATTTGAATAAAAACAAAAAGCACATAAAACTAAAAGCACAAAAGGAGTTCTACAACTCCTGAGACATGAAGGAAAAACATGAAGAAAAACAACAAATTCAGTCAGTTTGTAGGCAACGTGGATAAATTGTAAATAATGTGACTTGTGTAGCTGAGGATTGAGCCTACTTATTTATTTCCTCACTTTCTTCATTTTTAAGGACTTGGAAAAGGTACAAACTGAAAATTGCCTTTCTCGACGAGAAAACATTTTATTTTTTTTTATATCAGTAAATAAAAGATAATAAGAAATTCTTTTATTTGTACAGGTTCCCAGGAGCTCCCGTTTTGGTTAAACTATTTAATATCAGAATAAATTATAAGAGAATACTAACCAAATATGGCACATCGTAAGAGGGTAATTTCATCTAAATACTAAATAACAAATATTATATTTTATTGTAGAAGGCTATTCCGGCCAGTCCATCGATCAGCCAGTCGACCTAACTCCTGGATAGCAAAACAGTATTACAATTGAAAAGAAAAAGATTCATTAAAAAAAAACGCACAAGGGCGTATTCAACATTTTTGTTGGGGGTGGGGGGATTTCCTTTGGGGGGGGGGGGGGGTACACAAAAAACTTCAAATATTTGCTTATATACATGTTGTTACGTTTTTTTTAAGAACCAGAAAAAAAATGTAGAAGGAGGTGGGAGGAGGTTCAAACTCTGTAACCCCTCCCCCTGGATACGGCTTTAAAAACACGTTTTAATGAAGTGTGACAGATAGCTTCATTACAATGCGGATGCCTCGGAAACTAGGTTTACTGTGATGGTATCTAATACCAATTAGGCCAGTAGTAAGCAATGCAGATATGGAATTGACTGACAAAAAAAGAGACCATTGAGATCATTTCAATGTGCGCGAAGCGCGGATACACAAACAGTCAAAAATATTGAAAACAATTTTTTCCGAACGGCATTAAGCATAATAATTTGTAATTACATCACAAAAAAATAGAGGCACTTCGAATAGGTGAGAAGAGAAAGAACAGACTATATTAACAGTTTACGCACCAGAAATATCTGACCAGATACACTAAAAAAAGAAAAAAATGAAAAAAGAAAAGATTTAGCCACCGAAAAAATATAAGGTCTAATACAAGCTAAATGAGTAAAATTAATGTACAAAAATCGGTATAGTCGAGATCACAAAATTAAATCGAAATAAAAAATTGCCTTATATTTAAGATGTTATCCTAAACATCATTTGATCTCCCTTTCAATAGGTATGTGTTCGAGGTATAATCGAGATCAGCACTTCGGCTTATTTTCAATAGCATCTAAGGATCTTTTCATGGAGATGAGGGGGAGGATGCCAAGGTTTAAAATAAGTTATTTTTCGCCGAAAAATGTTACACTTGGGTAGAAAGTTATACACTCATTTACTTCATATGTAGATAAGCTCAGGACGACAGCCCCCTCTATCTCCCCCGTGGACGTCCTTACTTATATTTAAAACATCACATGACAAATAACATCTCTTTTAACTACAACGTTCAAAGAGTTCGGATAATTCGGTTAAAAGTCTAAAACCGACTTCTTTTCAAATGAACTAAAGACAATTCAATTTCAATATTGATATTTGGTTAAGCCCCAAAAGACAATAGTTACAAAAGAATTATTTTCTTTCGAAATTAAGCTTTTCCCCATTTTCTAAAGAAACGGACAGCATTTTAGCAATAGATTGATCAAATCAAGAGTTTCTTTTAAGAAAATTGAGTCAAAATAAACTTATTTTCAATGATGTCGACCAATCTCACAAACACACAGGGTAAAATGAACAATTTAAAACCTATAATCGAAGGCTTGAATAGTTTTAGAACAAACATTAACTAGGCTTTAAGTGGACAACCCCTCTACAAATTCTTTTTCTCAGTTAGGGCAAAATCTGGCTTCAGGGGCAGGTGCCACATGCTTTTATCCAAACAAGACTCTTTCATTTTTCGTATTGTAGAATCGTGACGACTTCGAAGGTGCATTGCCAATGCGGCTTTTGAGGAATGTTGAGAACCGCAAATAAGACACTTGTATGGCTTTACTCCTTTGTGAACATTTATGTGATCCTGAAATGGTAAATGATACAAAACTAACACAGACCCTAAACTTATTGCAGACAATATACACTTGCTGGATCTTTAAAACCAAACAATGGTAACAGCATTTGTTTGTAGTTATCCAGAGACCATCCAACTAACGGGGTCCGACGGAAATTAAGACAAATAAAAAGAACGGAAAAGCGTATAACTGTACAAAAGTTATTATGAAGGAGGGGCTTTGGGTGATTGTGTAGGGAGTGGGGGGGGGGGGGGCAGACACCTAAGTGAGCGCATTTCAATGCCATAATTGTCTAAATCTCTATGGGCTTCAGATAAACATAGAAAGAGGAATGGGAGGGGGTTGGAACTGATTTATTATCTCTCTTCACATAGACTAAGCATGAATAAGGGTGATTCGGGCTGATACATCCCTTCTTAATACAGAAAAATATTTCTAACATTCATTTTAAAGTTATACGCAATGATGTGTAAGTATGCATCAGATATTACGAACGAGGGGTGGCAGGACATTTTTAGGCGAAGGGGGGGGGGAAGACGCGTCAAAGAGTGCATTTTAATCCCAAAACATTGTAAATATCATCGAACCTTCAGATAAATATAGAATGAGTTCTAGGGAAACGGGGAGAGGGAGGTAGATATTGATATCTAATCCCTCTTGATTTCCATGAATATTTCTGGTCAACATCTTTATTATTAGTGATGGGAGGGGGGATAGTGCTCCCCCTTTTCTGGCAATATTTTTCTATGTGCAATAAAAATATTACGTTCACAGGCCTAGAGACACAAAGATGGAAAAGGCAAAACTGCCATCATGAGCCTCAACAAGAATTTTTTTGGGGGTGGGGGGGGGGTTCGCGATTCTAGATGATAATATTTATCTTCCCTATTTATTAACAATCTTTCAATGTATTTAAACATGTGTATATAATGCATTAAAATAATCAAGAAGCCCTATTGTAGAGGTTGCGACGGTTCCGGCAGCGTAGAAGATTGAGAGTCATGCAGAATTTCAATCCATATGATTAATAAGGCCCATCTTCGTCCTCCCGAAATTCTACAGTAAAAATATTATCAAGAAAATATCATTCACCGACAATCTTGACTAAACATGCAAATTTTGCCCTAAATGAGAACGACTCCTGAACCACAAGGGTCCGTAATTTGGAATAACAGGCTTATTGAAAGCATTGAAAAGCTTTAGCGTAACAACCAAGGTGTTGAGGAGGGGTAGTCTGAGTATGGAATAACTTTTATATATTTATTTCTTTTTTTCCGTGTTTTTTTGGTACTGGGGTTGAGTTATCATAGTAGGACAAGATAAAGCTTCAAGAAATTAATTAGCTTGCTTATTTGAAATACGCATCTACGCATCTTGCTTCTGTTCATCTTAAATTTTCCTGATTCTGGCTTGAAATTCAAATCCATGTTATTGAAACTGATTGAAAAAAACGCCCCTTAGCTACTTTAGACCCTACTAGGAGTAAGGAGTTCTGTCAATTTTGAACTTTCTTGGTTCTGACTCAGAGTTTAATTCTAACTGATTAATTAAATGTTAATCAAATTAAAATATAATAATATCATAAGGCTAGTCTTTACAAATGAGAGGAATTCCGCCCTTCTTATTTCGACGACTGGATACACATAGTCTTTCAGGTTACCTATGCTCCCTCCCTCAATTCACAATTTCAGGTCCAATTGATATCCGACCCTCCTTGGAAGTTTTAACTCAATCTCCCAAGCAGCTCAAGGGAAACGGCGGACATGCAGCTACGCGTGTCATTTCCATGGAATACCCTTGAAAATTTTGATATCTTACCTAGCCAACGATCACTAGAAGCTACTATTCCGTCTAGAGCCTTTTTGATATCCGGCCCTTTTTAAACCCCTTTGGACATCTGATTAACATTTCAAGGTAGCCATTCTGTTCAGAATAGTTGAAAAGATGTAGAGAAAATTATCCAAGGATTCGTTCTTTGAAATTGATCCATCCTCAAACAAAGGGGGCTCAAAAAAGGGCCGAACTCTTTCGATTGGCCTAGGACGTGCATGAAACCTTTTTTTAAATCTTTTTTAGAGTTTTCGATTACTATTGGATCGAGTCGTTCCTTACAATTCGTTCACGATATGTTTGATCATGTGATCATTAAGAGATATGATGGGGTTATGAAAACAGGCTTTAATTTTAATGACTCGGCTTCTCTTTGACTGGGAACTACGACTGAAACTGGGTATTGCCATTTTTTTTTTTTTTTTTTTTTTTTACCGAGGAGTTTGAAAATGCGAAAGTCATTTCAGCAGGACGAAAAACGACTTGGACTGTCACTGACCAAAACATGGCTGAGGTCAAAACAAACGACTTAGCAAAAGGCAGGGAGGATATGTCATCCCCCCTAACCCCCCTTTGGGCCGCCCCTACTTATAATAATTCCTCGGATGAGACATTTCAATTATTTTCTGAAACGATTCAAGAATTACGGTTCTAAATTAGAATCAAATTCTAAGGTCACTTTGATTTCTCGGTGAGTTTTTTCTTTGCCTTTTAACCTTCCCATAAACTTACTAAATGGTGTTAAGTGGATGCAGTCATTTCAGGAAGTAGGCGTTGGTGTCAAATCTAGATGTGTCAATCCTATTAAAGAAATGATGTAGTTAAAAGTGATAAGAGACGAACAATGAAGTTTTAGGGGGGGGGGGGGAGGTACGTCAACCAAATTTTCACTCTTAGATTAATAACTGAGAAGTGTCGTTAGACACATTTAGTCCACAGTTTTATAGATTACGAACAGGCCTTTGATTCAGCTGATAGAAAAGCTTTAGTGAAGGTCTTGTCCTTTTATGATATGATAAAATAAGATATTTATAAAAAAAAAAAACCATAAAAGACCGAATTCGGACTTCAGAGTTAACAAATCATATGATTACACGAAAACTTGAAAAAACAACAACGAAAAGCAAAATCACAATGAATAATCTTTTGTGAGTTAATAATTCAACTGTAATAAGTCAATAAAAAGTTAAAAAGATAAAAACTGGTCAAACTAAACTAAACTTAAACAAATACAAGTCATCATTTTTTTTTTTAAAGGGTCATTAAAAAAAGTGGGGAGAGAGAGACGAAATAAGCGAATAAATACAAAAAAGGAACAAAATATGAATATATAAATACATAAATTAAAAGGGACACTAAAAAAGTGTCAATAATTTAACTGCATAAAGTCAATAAAAAAAAATTAAGAAGATAAGAACTGGTCAAAAGAAGAGGGGGGGACAAAAATAAGTGAAAGAACACAAAAAAAGAGAAAGAAATATAAATATATATAAAAATTAAAAGGGACACTAAAAATGAGTGGGGGGGGGACAAGCAAATAAATGCAAGAACCTGAGCAGCGCCATCAACCAATAAAAAAGAAAAGAAAGAAAGGGAGATGCTAGTGGGATATTTTATTCATTTTTTATGTGACGAAGGGGACAAAAGTTTTTTTCATATCTGGAAGCAACGCAGCGGATGGGGGGCACAATAGTGATGGGCTCAGAAACGGCTCGTGGCGGCCGTAATCTGATGGGGAGTGACGTTTGGGGAAAACACTTGCCGTCCGATGGTTTTTGCAAAATGGAGGCCTAACGAAACCCTCCTGCGCTCAAGGGTTTCGAAACTAGCTTTTCTTAGGAGCAGAGAGTATGGCACCTTGCCTTCTTTGAAAATTATTCGCAAGGCTCTTTTTTGGATTAAATCAATTTTTTCCGATTCTTCGCGAGAGATACGAGGGTACTAAATCGGACAAGCATATTTGAGATGCGGGCGAACAAAAGACGTGCAAATCCTTAAGGAATGGGAAGGGGGGCTCTAAATTTATTTAGGAGCTTAAGGAGGGCGATAGACACATTAGCTCTATGGTAGATGTCTTTAACATGGTTATCCCACTTTAAATTTGAAGAAATTGTGACGCCAAGTAATTTATAGGAGGACACAGAAATTTCAGGAGGGATAGGATTAAGAAAACAGGGCGAGGATTTGATGAAACAAATGGGCATTATCATGGACTTAGAGAGGTTTACTGTCATGTCTAAGTCCGAGGCCTCATTTCCAATTTCACTGAGGAAACTCACTGAGGAAATTTCACTGAGGGTCGCTTATTACATTTCTGGCGCAAGTCTCTACAACCGTTAGGTCATCAACAAACTTCCATCGATCAGGAAATTCCTTCGTGAGGATGAATTCACGTTTTGAATCGATATTTTGATTGGGGATTACTTTTGGTCTAATACTTAGCCAGAGGATTTCATCAAACTCGGATAAACTAGGGACTCGAATGACCTTTGGGTAGAGGTTGCTCTTCGCCTCTAAGTAAAGAACAAAACACCACCACCTTTTTTTCCGAGTTGGTGGCCTAAAGGACGGAGTTTAATAAACTCCGTATAATTTTGTCAGGCGCAAGGACCCTGAGACGTGGGACTTTACTTAAGTAATAGCTATAACATCTATTTCTTTGATTCGGAAAGCACCCTGAGTTCAGAGGGCTTAATTCAAAATTAAGACTTTCCGCATTAGGAACTAAAAAGTTTAGGAAAAACAAACCGATTGGGGAATCGCGACAGGGAGACTTGAAGAGTTTGAGAAATTCCTGAGTGGGGTTTTAATTTAATATTATGGGGCTTTGGAGAAGTAGGTTAAGAGGCGGATTTACCTTGTGGATTTGGAGGTGGGGGGAGGGCAAGGATATAGGCAAAGCATGATGAGAAAGGTGCAACTTGTTTCCAGTTGACGGGAAGTGAGAACAATTAGGACTTATTACAAGACAATTATTAAATGCAAAAAGTCTCAGACCTGAGTCACATTGAGGAACTCTCAAACCAGAGTCACACTGGTAGGGTAACCACGGGGAATAAAGTGCCAGGGTATTGGGGAAAAGTTTCCTGGTCATACGGGAAGAAGTCAAACTGGGAATGTTCTTTATAGGGGGGATGATAAGGCAAGATGATGCTGGAAAAGGGAGGTAGGGTGGAGGGTGTCTGGGAGTAGAGGGGTCAGGTTTATTTCGGCAAATAGCAGATGGAGGCCAGAACCAGTTATCAAATTCTTGGACGTACGGAGAGGATCTAAGTCTATGGATGTGGATTTATGGAATATGACAGAAAAGTACATAAAATTGTTTAATGCTATGTAAGAGAATAATACTCCTCTTTCTTCTTAAAAGGATTCCACAAAATTTTCGGGCTATTTCGGCATCATTCATGTTGCCACTTGCTGATTTGATATATTCAATAAAAAGCATCATTTATGGTCTTCTCCTAAGCTATTTTTTACTTAACACGTTCGTAAAGAACTTCATTAAAATAATGAAAAAATCAGTGTGTGCAAGCTTGAAGTACAAAACTTAACGAATGAAACAGTCGATATTATACTCAAGCTCAGAGGGGGGGGGGGGAGTACATGTTTGAAAATACACCCTTTTCGCGTTTTAATCCACCCTGCTTTCCCCAGGCTGAGACCTATGTTCCTCTAGACTAATAAATTTGGATAAGATGTGATATATAGAAGACATAAGAACAAAGACAAAGAAACTTGCCATTAATAATCTGGAATCCTTGAAACTTTCTGTGCAGAGCTCACAGTGAAATAGACGAGGAGAATGAACCTGCTTCATATGCCTTCTTAAAATTGCCTTCGATCCCATCTCTTTACCACACACATCACAGGTACGGGAGCTAGAGGCGCATGCATGGCGGAAAGTCATTGTATAGCTTGTTATTCTAAAGAAAATACAGAGGTACATAAAATAGATAAGTTTGCCAATGATTTAGATACATAGGAAAAAAGGGATATATATTAGAGAAGAGAGAGAGGGAGAGAGGGAAGGGGTTAGGAGACGAAAAGAGAATCCAAGAAAAGAGAAGGAGACGAAGAAGAGAAACGCATAAGAAACAAAACATGTCAAGAAAAATTTTTCGAAAGGAGTAAAGAGAAGACTCGTACTAAAAACATACACAAAAATTGACAAAGGTAAAGAGTAAAATGCATCCCCTAAAAGTTTGCTCCCTCATCTTATACAATCAAAGATGGTGTCAGCGAGATAGCCTGTTTATTTATATCTATATTAATACAACAAAAACCGAAAACCAGATTTTCACGTGTGGCCAGCTCAGGGGTTTAAAACATTATCGAGGTCATGGTTTTAATTCCGGTGTTTTTTCTTTTTTTTGGGAGGGGAATACATTCCTTTTTGGGAAAATCAACACCAGACTATTTTATGCGTACAGATAGATAAAGAATTCGACTAAACAGTATATGAGGAGCTTTTATCTTCGTAAATGAGCGTTTCCGAAATTATAAATTTGGAAGACTTACCCTGTTTGTCTCATGGCTTGGGGTTCGAGTTGAAATTTCTAGAGATTGTTTTGTTGTGTTGAGTGTGAAAAGGGCAAGGCAACTTTAAATTTTCTGTTGGAGGGGAAGAAGGGTTTTTTGTCAATCCCCAAAAAGGTATAATCTAGTTTTTTTTTTTACCTAGCGTCTGACCATCTCTTTGGCTAATTGTAACAGATTGGAGGCTTTACTGATATTACGCGATATTGCATTGTGGTTGGAAATTATGACGTCTCTTTGTCTTTCAAAAAAAAAAAAAAAAAAAAAATCCTGCGACATGTGACCAGATACGTACGTAGGGAAGGAGTTTCTAGCCTCTGCCTAAATGCCGAGATTTCTACGATTACCAGTATAATTTCTTCCATTTGTTAATATGATATTAATATGCCTGGTTTTTGCGTCGTTTTCGAATTCATCCTCACCCTCAGAAAGTGTGCGTGAATGTGCCTAAGAATGAGCAGCAAGCATACCAATTTGTCGAACTTTTATTTTAGTTTCCCTGATTAAATATTTGAATTGGCCCTTTCGCATCAACAATTTTACGAAAACAAAATTATGCTAAAAACGAAAATTTAATACTCATTATGATATATTTCAAATTCATTTAATTCAAAAACAAGACATAGCTCTCGTGGGCAAAGCCCAATATGATGTCTCTTAGTCATAATTAGCAAAATAAAGTTGTCAGATAAAACTTCGTCGGGATAAATAAACTAAAGGATAAAAACACTTGAGATTGAGAATAAAATTATCTGATAAAACTTCGTCAGGATAAAATAAACTAAACAATAAAAACACTAGAGATCATTGTAATATTTCACAAAGCTTGGCACAAAGCTTTTACTGTAGCGCATGGTGTTACAGTGGACTGGGGTTAGTTTCGGAACCTTCTCAGCCACTTCCCTGGGGGACGAGATCGTATAGGGACAAATCAGAAAATTTCCAGAGAAAAAACACACAACATATTAAAAAATACGGAGAAACTTTTGGGGTGTTACATACTACTCTTTGCCTTGGGTATTTTCTGCTGATTTTAAGTTTGAACCTCATAATTTCTAAAAAAGATGTTTTGTTCTGTAAATTCTGCTCGTTTTTCTTTGTCTAGTTAATAATACTTAGGAGTACATAAACAACAAATAAACAGAACTAAAGGGTAAAATACGTTCCCAAATAGCAGTCTATAACTTGTCTTGTGAAATATGAAAATTGTCTGAACAAAGAAAAAGACAGTGATTTATTTCAAAGGCCTGACACCTTCCTGGTGGGAGGGGGAGGGCCAGGGAGCAGCTTGGTCAACGCCTGTATGTAATATCTGAAATGTTTTTGGTTTCTTCTTTACCAATTTATGTTGATTCCATCTGGTTGATAATTATGCAACTTCTCCGATGGTTGAAACTTTGCTCAAGTGTGTTTGAAACTATACTGTGACATTCAAACGTTTTTTTTCTATAATTTCGTTAGCCCACAATATAAATTTTTAGCAACAATTGTGATTTCAAGTAGAGTATGCATTTTCTTGCGAATATCGCATATGGAAGGATTATTTTATTCAGTTATTTTAGTAAATCTTTGTTTCTTTTTTCTTTATTATTATTTTTTTTGGCAGCGTGGATAATTTGGACTGCCGTATTAGCATGGGAGGTGAACCACCAGGCCTGATAGGAGATCCGCAGAACCATAGTCCGTATATGCTGGAAGTATATTTTTGATGATTTCTGATTGACAACAAGTTTGGTTTTTCTCAATAGAACATTCTTCTGTATATATACTATGTACTTCCTTTTTTTGCTATTTTTCTTTGTTCGAAACACTGTACAGATCACGACTTTGCTGCCCTCGGCTGTCCTATTGGTTTTAGCCGTTTTCCTTGGATTCTTCTTTTACCAAAAAGGTTTTACTCTGCTTTACTACTAAATTTCTCCTTTCTTTACAGTACTGTTATCTTCCCTCTGTTACTATTAACATTTTTCCTATCGTTTTTTAAATCTTAAAACCCACTTTCTAATTTGTGATGCGTGTCACGTTCTGTGCAAAATGCTTGGCGTTTATGTCCAAATTTGTCATTCTGTGCCGGTTCGTCTCCTTGAACATCTCACTAATGACTGGGCACCGATATCTTATATTTTTTGCTTTCTTTCCACATGAATGAATTCCAGTGTTTCCATAATACTTGTTTTACTTTACCATAATATCTTAGAAAAACAGCCGCTAGAAAAATTTATGCATTCGATTTGGTCTGGACGTAAGTCTAAAGACTAATGTTCAGAATCAGAATCTCTTTTTAGACTTTGTCCTAACCACCTCTCCACTCCCAGAGTTTTGCTTAAACTCACGGCAAAGAGTAATATTGCTGCCTTGTCTTTTTTTCCCTTCCGGATCATATTTATTTTTGGGGCGTAATCGCTTCTTTCTGTCGGTGCTATCCCCCCCCGAAAATTTCCCCTGGTCTTAATTTCCTTTTGGCTGCTCAATTTTACATTTGGGGGAGAATGTTCCAGAAGGAGAATTTTCCGAAGGGAATAAGCCGGACTCCCCTTTCTCTGTCATCGCAAAGCATATCATTACATTGGTTTTCTTATCCTCACTGCATTACAAAATGTGCCATTGTTTTTCTCGGTTGTTCCAAAGTATCATTGTAATTATATATATATATATATATATATATATATATATATATATATATATATATATATATATATATATATATATATATATATATATATATATATATATATATATATATATATATATATATATATATATATATATATATATATATATATATATATATATATATATATATATATATATATATATATATATATATATATATATATATATATATATATATATATATATATATATATATATATATATATATAATTATTTACTCAAATGAGGGTATCATTACCATCCCCCGTCACATGAAATATTTTTATTTTGCCCTAGATTATTCTTTCAAGCGGATAATTTGACCTCAATAGATAAAAACACTTACAGATAAAGACGACGATACTTTTTTTTCCAATGACTGATAAAAACAATGACAATTTTTACAACAACCGATATAGCAATGGCACTTGTCCTGTAACAAGAGAAACAATGATGCAACTTTCCAATGACAAAATCGACGAAAAAAGCAACTGATCCAACGACAAAAAGAACAACGATGATACCCATTGCAATTGCCTAAATAAACAATGACACTGTCAGAGAAAAAAGTAAAAATTCTTCGCAATGACAAAAACTGATGACAATACATTTTTTTGGCAAACTGTATGGACATCTTAAAATTTTACCTTTTTAAAATTTGTTCTTGTAATCTTTTACGGCCTTCTTCATGGCTTTGTTGCGCTTACTCATTAGATTGATTTTAGTTTTACTTGCTATCAATTTAATTTTGACCTAATATGGATTTAATTTTAGCTTTGGCCTGAAAAAAAAGTTCTTACATACCTTGTGGTACCCTTTTCCTCAACTAATTGTTTCTATTTTTACATAGGAAAATTTAAACATAGATCAGCAGCTTGAGGAATTCTCGGATACACGGAAGACTCGAAAGTATTCCACTGGCACTAATTCAGGAAAACATAATAGGGAAGCGCAAGTTTTTTTTTTCGACTCAAAAGAAGCTATTTTTCAAAATCTAGAAATTGCACGAGGACATTTGCCCCCTTCCAGCCCCTAAACTGGCGCCCCTGTTCTACTTATGCTCTCAGGAGGAGGAGGAGGGAGGATTCCCTAGGAATCCTCAAACGGACCCCAAGGAAAAATGGACAAACAGTGGTCTAAATTTGCACTTGTTCGAATTTTGACCCCTCCTCCCCAGAAAAGATAATTCCCTCACCCCCCCCCCCATAATGATTCGATCAGTGTACAACTATCGAGGACCCAAAAAACTTCAAAAAACTTAATTTTTTTTTAAAGCAGTAAATAGAAAAAGTAATACGCATAGAATTAATAAAGGAAATCATAGAAACGGAAAGATACAAGAAATGTGGGCTATTCACCTTCGACCACATTTCCTGCAGTCATGAGGATCAAAATGCGCTATCTTGTCATGCTGCTGAAATTTCCGAAGGACTCCAAATATTTCTGGACATTTTTCACACTGAAAGATGGAGTCATTGGTTCCATGGGCAGAATGGCAATGTCGAATAAACTCATTGGCGTTCTTAAGCCTAAAATAGAAAGAAACGCTGCTGCTAGGATGAATTTGGTTTCTGGTAGAAATCGATTTTACAGGCCGGTTTTTTTATGACAAGAACGAAGCTCTCTATAAAATTGTCCCTATCATGAATATGAAGAGTACTTTTAGAGAACAATCAGGAATACTTTGAGACAAAACACTTCACCCTTCACTTACAATACAGTACAGCATGGGCGCCCATAGGCTGAATTTTAGGGGGGGGGGGGGGCTTACCTGGTCTAATCGGCACTTCCAGTGCTGTATAATTGAAATCTCAAGACAAAATATCATATGCAGCGCGATAGCACTGCCTAGGTAAAGAGCGATGTGGACACAATATATTGTTTTTTTTTTTAGACCAGGGCACTTCTTACAGAAAGAAATGTCATAGGAACATCAAAAAAGCTCAGGGAGGGCAACCAGCTCCCCCTCCACCACGTCAATCACTTCCCCAAACACATCCGATCACAATTTTGAGATAGCCATTTTGTTCAGCGTGATTTAAAGGTCCATAAATTATGACTTTGATAAGGACAACCCCTCCACACACAAACACAACCCTCAGAGCAAGGGCTGTAAGTTATGCCCTGTGGGGATATAAGGTTTTTTATAGGAAGGGTGGTCGCATAAACCTCAGAGGGTGCTCATATGATTGGTAATCAGAAGTTCTAGTGGCCTTTTTAAGTCAAAAGTGATTGGAGGTCATCCAGCCCCCCCCCCGTACACCAATCATTTCCCCAAACACATTCAATCATAATTTTTGAGATAACCATTTTGTTCAGTGTAGTTGAAAGGTCCAGAAATTGTCTTTGAAAATAACCCTTCCCCCATATAGCCCTCAGGTCAAGGGTTGTAAGTTACGCCTTGGGGGCATATAGGGTTCTTATAGAAATGGTGGTCATATAAACTTCAAAGAGGACTCATTGGATTGGTAATCAGAAGTTATAGTGCTCTTTATAAGAGTCAAAGTGATCAGAAGGCAAATACCCCCCCCCCCCCCACACACACACGTATTTTCCAGAAACGCATCGGATAGAAATTTTAAGATGGCGATTTGTTGTCGTGAAAACTTCGAAAAGGCTCAGTCGGTTGGTAATTGAAAGGGCTAGTGCCTTCTTTAATAGTCAAAAGTGATTGGAGGGCAACCATCCCCCACGCCCATCATTTCCCAAACACTTCCAGTCAAAATTTCAAGTTAGTTATTTTGTTTGACCTAGTTTAAAAGTCCAGAAATTATGTCTTTGAGGATGAGAACCCCCATATAGTCCTCAGGGCAAGGGTTGTAAGGTATGCCCTGAAGGCATTTGAGATTTTTCTGGAAAGGTGGCCGTACAAACTTCAGAGGGGGCTCATTGAATTGGAAATAGGAAGTTGAAGAGCCATTTCTAAGAGTCAAATTTATCAGAGGGCAGCTATACCCCCCCGTCATATTTTCTCCCAATGCATCCGATAGAAATTTTAAGATACCTATTTGTTCAAAAATAGTCCAAAGATCTCATAACACGGTCTTCGGGGTTGACACACAACCCCCCAGAGTATGGGGATAAGGGTTTTAAGTTATGCCCCGGGGGGGGAGGGTGTGAGTTTTTTTTATGAAAAGGTGGTCTTGTGAACTTTAGAAGAGGCTCATTTGATTGGAAATGCATAGTTCTAGTTCCATTTTAATAGTCAAGCGTGATGGAGAGAAAATAGCCCCCCCCCCTTCCCCTTTCCCTGATGTCCTCTTTTCCCCCGAAACACATTCAATCGAAATTGTGAGACAGCCATTTTTTAGCCAATAGTCCAAAGAGAATATAACAATGCCTTCAGTAATCAAATATAAGAAATATTTAGGCGGACGTTGAACTAAATCAGAACAAACTATGAGCATGTGAACTTTCAAGAAGGTGACAAAGCAATATCTCAAGAACAACTTATTAAGTTAGATTAAGTTAGATCTTTAAGAGTACGTTGTGGGGGATTTTGAACAAGCTAGGAGGCACATGTGTATACTTTTAGAGCAACAACTACAGTTACTGTAACTAATGACACTAAGAGTATTAAGGTGAAACTTCTAGGAAGTGTTTAGGGGGCATTCAAATCAAACAAAAAACTGTATACATGCAGGTTTTCAAAAAGGCATATAAGCAATATCATAGGCAGCACCACTCTATAATAGCTAGAAATATCACTGAAAATATTTAAAGAAGGTAATTCAATTCAAAATTAAAAGTTCTAGGGTCTCAAGCCGATTTATTTCCCAAACACATCTAGTCAAAATTTTGAGACAACTATTTTGTTCAGCATAGTAGAACGGTCCAGCAACTATGTGTTTAGGGATATTGGGCGTGTCAAACCCCCACAATTAAGCCAAACTATAGATTCTTATAGAAAAAAAAAATGAAGATATAAAATATTATTTTTTCGTGAAAATGACTTTGTCAATAAAAAACAAACAGAATTTCATTTAAAAATACTTTTTCACAAAACAAGTTTTCCAAGAAAATTAAAGAGCTCCATTAAGCCAAAAATGGGCAGAAACAAAGTCAAGTAATCATCCAAGCGTAAAAAATACCACAAATCACTATCAATAAATAGATGAAACTCAAAATGAACAGAAATTAGAATAAATAGCCAAGTCAAACTCGAAACGAGCAAAATTAACATTAGTAGGGCTGATAAGCCCCATGCCTTCTCAAGACCAGAACACAATTTGCGCTTTACTGAAAACAAAATATGTTTAAATGTTTTTACTTTTTTTACTTAAATAAGTAAAAAACTTTTTTTTACTCACTTTTTATTACCCTTTTTTATTTTAAGGAATAAATATCAGTATAGGTATATTAAACTGACAATCCACGGTCATTTTTTTTCAGTAAAGCCTAAGCTATGTTCTGGTCATCAGAAGGCATGGGGTTGTCAGCAATCGTAATGTTAATTTTTGCTCGTTTGAGTTTTGACTTGGCTATTTATTATAATTTATGTTCCTTTTGAGTTTCATTTAATCGTTGATAGTGGTTTGTAGCAGTTTTATGCTTGGAAAATTATTTGACGTATTTCAGCCTATTTTTGGCTTAATAGAGGTCTTCACTTTTCTTTGAAAAATTATTCTGTGGAAAGTTTTTTTTTTTTTAAATTAATGCAAATATATGACACCATCATTCAGCCAGAGAGGGGGGGGGATAGTCGCCCCCTTGCCCCCCTTATGGGCGCCCATGCAGTACAGCAACAAATGGTTAGCTGAATAGCATGCCTCAATAAAAGTAAAATTACTACAGATTACTGCTATTTTTTCACACAAATGTGTAGTCTACGGGCAATATGCAATACATTGGGATTAATACGAAAAAAACCCATATCGTTTCTCAGCCTACATAACATTTATTTATGAAACTAGCGCGAATCAAACGACTTACAGTATTTATAGGATTAAGCTAAATCAGTGGCTTTACTGAAAACTATACAAGATTTTTCTACAGTAGAAACATAAAGCTTAGAAACAGTACAGACGGTAGAAACATACAGTTTGTCTTCAAGGGCTAAACGAAAAGTAGATCGTCCCCGAATGGGGTGGAAGGATGTCGCAACGAAAGAAACGGGGGAAGGGAAACGGGAACTTCTTGGAGGGTGTAAAGAGGGAGGCTTTGATCAGATCGGGATGAAAGAGTAGCGTACGTACCTGAGTTGGCCTCAGGCAGCTTAGTACAGCAGTGAGTTGTTAGTAGTAGTAGAAAAACAAAGCACTTCAAGATATTTTTACGATAAAAAAAAACCATTTTAGGTTGTTTTTTGAGGCTTGAGTTTACTTAATTTGGTAAGATAAAAAAAAGAAAAAAAGTCCAATCCAATGATCGGCTAACTTTTCGTTTTATTTGGCGAGATATATATATATATATATATATATATATATATATATATATATATATATATATATATATATATAGATATATATATATATATATATATATATATATATATATATATATATATATATATATATATATATATATATATATATATATATATATATATATATATATATATATATATATATATATATATATGTAATTATATTTATTCCTGAAAGTCTTAATAATTTTGGACTTATTAAAGCTAAAAAAGAAAAATACATTTAAAATGTGTTTTGTTTTCAGCAAAGTGCAAATTATATGCTGGTCTTTAGAAGGCATTGGGGCATCAGCTATTTTAGTTTCTGCTAGTTTTGAGTTTGACACGGCTATTTATTGTAATTTCTGTTCGTTTTGGGTTTCATTTATTTATTGATAGTGATTTGTGGTAATTTTACGCTTGAAAAAATTATTTGACTTCATTCCTTTTCATATTTGGTTTAATGTAGCTCCTTACTTTTCTTAAAAAAAACTTTTTTTGTGATTTTTTTTTTTTTTAACTAATTTGTGTTCGTTTTTGATTGGCAGAGCCTATTTCATTGGTAAAGAAAATAATATTTTAAATCTGTTCGTTATTTCCATAACAATCCATAATTTGGCTTTACTATTATATGCTGGACAAAATTTTTCAACGCAAGAGCAGAAGTTGTAATTTTAGTAGCCCTGAAAGTTTCAACTTAATACCCTCAGTCGACATTGAGATATTGCGGAGAAGTCTTATTGACAACCAGTTAGTTAGAACATAGAATTAAACATAAGTTTGAATTCTGATCTCATCCAAACTTTCTCAAATATATGCCGGCTGTCCATTATAGGTAGAATTTTTGGGATCAACACGTACAAATTCCGTGAGGTCAGTTGTCGGCCTATATCATATGGGATCAGTCTGTGAAGCGGAAAAAGCGGAAAAAAAAATACAAAATATTAGACTAAAATACACTCTGACCACACAGATGTCTCTGTGCGAACAAAAAGGAGACACTTTTTTCCTTGACCACGGCTTCTTCAACCTTTTTTAATTTAGGCTATGGATTATGGATTCAGATCGTGTATAGGCAATACCTTGAAGTCCAAGCAGGCTCCAATTTCAAGATGGGGGGGGGGGGTGATGAATTACTGAAATCCATCTGAATACTACATAATTTCAATTTATTTAAAAAATATTTATTATGCAATTTACCTTACCACCTTCCTGTGATAGTTTCCAATATGTTAAGAAAAAATGTAACAAATTATCGAGATGATGACAGAGTGGCAATCGACATGAGAATTTAAAATCCGTTTCAAGATTTGGATTGCGGCAAAGCATTGTCCTTTTTATTGAATATACTCTTTGTCTTTTTCGCTACTAAAAAATTACAAATTAAATTTTATGGAAAACAATATTAACTTTATTTTGAAACTTATCTACTCTTTGTCTTAATAATAAAAGCATAAATAAATCATACAAAAAACTTCATTATGTTAAGAGAGTAAAAGAGGTTTACCCAAAGACTAAACTTCTAAACTTCAAACTTTAAAATGTACATAAATTACAAGGAGCAGAAAATAGCTAGTGCCCCTAAGACCATCTGTGGTTGTTAGGTTCATATTTTTGTCAAGGATCACAGCCTTTGAGTATCTTTTCTTATTTATAAGGTGTTCTTGATTCAACCTTTACTTTTTTATGAAACATATATACCATGAATAAATTTAGTATAAGAGGCATGCAACGATGGGCAATGATTCAACAAACCCACCCTACTTTAGTCTTGGTGTGCTAAGTAAACACAGGGTTCGGACAAGTCGGTTCGTTTCAAATTATAGGCTCTGTCCTATTTTTATAGGATTTCCCGGGCCCAAATATAGGCCAAATATAGGATTCGGAAGTCCTCAAGATCAGATCTGTAGTAGGTGCCGTGGGATGCCTGGTCACATAAATTTGTCATTTCCCGAGTTTCTACATTTTTTTTTTTTTCAAATAAAAACTGTACAAATAGTAAAAAACAGTAAAAAATCAGATACACATACTATGCCAATGATTGACTGATACAGGTAGAATATTTGGAATCACTCTTGCTGCTTCTTGGGTATCAATTTCGATATGAGGTAAGTTTTTCTCTTTGCAAGAGACTGCTAAATTCTCGCAGATTCCACCATCTGCTCTCTTTCACTTGTTCTGGACTTCAAAGCTCCTTCGAGCAAAGAAACAGCTAGGGCAATGTCTATGGAACTCTTGGACTCGGCAGGCTTCTTCATTCTGTCGGTCACTTCCTGAAGTAGAGTATCTGCTACTGTTCTCTTTTCTTGATCTGATGCTCTAAGTTTTTTCCTTTTGCTTTTCAGGTCTTCTATTTCTGTATTTTTGTCATGAGCCTCCAGCAATTTCCTCTTGTTGTCCTCTTCGAAAGCTGCTTTCTCCTTCTCGGATGGCTCTTCTTTTTTCTTTTCATCCAGATATTGTTGATACCAAGACCGTGCGGAACGTGCAAGATTCAACAGCACTTTTGTAATAACAAACAGTTCTGGTTTTCCAGAAGCTTGGTAAGTTCCGGGTACTTGCTGTCCCGCGCTCATTCACCAGACCAAAATAATGGCTCAAGAAATGATCGATTCGAGTGATGTCCTCACGGGGTCCAGTTTCCGTTCGCAAAAGCAGCCACTCAGCCTGGGCGACGTCTGAGCTTTTTCCAATCGCAATCTCGCGTACCACAACCGCTGTGTCTGCAATGCTTCTTGAATCCTTCATGTTGATCGGACTCAAATAGCGTAAAGCCTCTAAAGACCATCCTTATCCAGAGGAAATTTGTTCAAAATATGGTGAAAAAACCGCACATTGACGTAGAAAATGGACTTGTCTTTCACTGTTGCTTTTCACCAAAAGCTCGTTCCACATTTTCAAAACTATGGTTTCACCAAATGTTCCAGAAAAAGAACCTCTCGGCTTTTCTGCAAAAATTTTCAGCCAGGTTCAACAGATTTCTGGTGAGACTGAAAATTTTCAGTCTCAATATTTCGAAATTTTCAGTCACGAAATCTGGAGTAAAGACCCGTCCGCAAACTGTCACAACTAGTCTTTGATCTTTGAGTGCAGAACATGAATGAGAGGTTCTTTTTTCTGGAACAGTTGGGTGAAACCCATGAACAGTTCTGCTGAGGCTAGAACAAACTCGAGTTGGGCCTTCATCGTCGTACTTTTGATATAAGCCACAACCTTCAGAAATTTGGGAGTGGACAGAAGATTCTTCAGTTTTTTCTCTCTCGGCGTGAAGTTCAGGAAGTACTCTAAGATTGCCGGCCACTGCTGCATGGTTCTAGCTAGGCACATCCAATCGTCTGCCAGCGGCTTGGGACATGCTTCATGAAAGCATTCTCTGGCACCCCCACTTTCTTTTGTCACTTTCGAAAGTCCTCAAAACGTGCAGGACAACCGTCAAAAAATGAATGCACAAGAATAGCAAAGTTGGAACTTTCTTCTCCGAACACCTGAAGACCATTCAAGAAAGCGTTGTGGATTATATGGATGTTGCAAGTACCAATCTTCAACATTCCCCTTCCCGTCACTTTCTTTTGGTCGACATTGAACCTCTTCCAAACGCTTTTTTTGCCGTTTGGTCCGTCACCTCCAAGCGTGATCAGTTTTTCAAGTGGCAGCTGATTCTGCTCAATGGCAGACATAATCTTCCTATACAGGTCATCACTTGTCGCGTGGCCCATAAAACTTGTGCATAAATGTCTGCTCTGGATTTCGTTTCCGTATGAGGATCAATATCGAACACGTATCTATAACTCTTCCATACAGCGTTGTTGGTTGTCTCGTCATATTCTAGTACAAAATATGACTGAATGTCCTGCCAATCATTTGCATACAGTACGGATGCAGCGCATCGGTGATCAGATACGTGAGTTTCTTCGCACATAGGGACATTCTATCGGGGATCTTACCGGGGAATATTGCATGGAAGGTTTCGACAATATGGTCTGAAGAGTTAGCAGACATGGAACTTTATACCGTCTGAAGTGTCCATATTACCTCAGCTTTATAAGCGGCATCACGCTCACAAAACATGTTTTGTACCAACTAATGGTTTATCCTTGGTTGTTTCATCAACTCGAGATTTTTCCATCAGATGAAGCTGTAGTGGATGTAGTTGAGCAGTAACTGCAGCTTTGTGTTCTGCAGATCGCACGTGTTGGTTTAGCTGAGCAAACCACAGCTGTGCAACCAAGATTTTTCAAGCAGAGTTTGGAAAAGAACGAGTACTGGTCGTTCCCAGTCTTACATCATTCGTCAATCTTTCTACCGCTGCAATCCGTCTCAGCAAGCCATGAACTATTAAACTTGGTAGGCCCCATACTTAATTACCAATCATCACCTGCAAAATAGCATCCCGCGATTAAAAGGCCATAAAAAGAAAGATGCGGATATTTCCGAAACTGGGCCGTATTTGCATCAGCCTTTTATAGCGTTCGTTCAGCCAGGCAACGGATAAGTCGGAGGAAAGAACTCCAGTCTCATTAAGCAGAGACTGCTAGCCTATATACTGATCTTCACTCATTTCGGACAGGGCCAACATGACAAACAACAAAAACATAGGCTACTAAGTCAATACAACAGCAAAGCCCAGGCAGAAGCAGCTTACTAAGCCCAACACAAAGCATTAGTTAAGTTCAAACAGCTCAACAGTTGTAATTAATTATCGATCTACACCGAAAGACAGCACAGTTTACAAGCAGAGTCAAAAGCAAAGGAAAGCACATCTTGACTTACTTAACGAGCAGTCAAAATTGCAAATCCTGAGCAATGTTCTTAGTGCTCTTCAGCCAAAAATATAGGAATAATAGGATTTTAGTCGAAATATAGGCATTTTATAGGAGTGCATTAAAATATAGGAATTTATTGGAATTTATAGGCGAGTCCGAACCCTCTAAACACTGTTTTGCATTCAGAAACACAAAAAAGAGACAAATTTTCTCTTTCACCAATTTTAACCAGATATTCTTGCTTGAATCCAGACGGTATTTGCAATTAGACCACAAAGTAGTCAAGAATTTCAGAATACCTCACAAAAAAGTTCCTATACAAAATAGTGCAATATTAATTCTTACAGAGAAATCATAGCGAAATGACAGTTTTCTTAGCTATAAAATTAACCGTCATTAAACTCCACCAGAGAGGTAAAAGTGTACATGTTATAGGAAGTGTTCTAAACTAGAGTAGAATTGTTGACTCTCCTGGTTAGTAGTTGCAACTTGAATTGAAAAAAATAAACCTAATCAGCCATCAACACAAGAGGTAGAAGCAAGGCCGTACCCCAGATTTTTTTTTTTTTTTTTTTTTTTTTTGGGGGGGGGGGGGGGGGGGTAGGGGGATTGACTTCCCCCCCCCCCCCGAAATGTTTTTCAAACTCGTAAAAAAGTAACAAAAATGGATATAAACAAAATTTTGTACGCGTTTTTTTAGTTTTTTTTTGTGTAACCCCACCCCCCCCCGATTTTTTTTTTCAGTAAAACCCCCTCCGAAAAAAATCCTGGGTACGGCTGTGGGTAGAAGAGTAAAATACTAATTGTATAGTTTGTTTATTTTCAAGATTAGCCTAACAATATATTGCGTTTATTATATAAAAATGATTGTCAACTTAATTATAAAGAAATTTAACTTACGTTTCATTTGGGCATTTCTTGCATTGAAACCTCGTAGCATCTCCAAGAACAGGAAAGGATTTGTTACCTCAGATATATCAAGATGATATGAAATATGAGACTTTCCACACCAGAGATCACACAATGAACATCTGAAAGAGGAATTTTACTGGGGGGAAAAAATAGAGAACTATTTAGGTGCATTAAGAATTTTTTTTTTAAGAAAGGATTTCAACTAAAAAAAACTTAAAAAGTAAAAGAAGAGTTACAGTGCAACTTCTTCCTTACAGACCATGCTTAAGGACTAAGGGACAACAATATATGCACAAAGTCAGAATCTTAGAAGAGGGTATTGGGCAATTTTCCCGATTTTTTTCGGATGATGCAGGTTGAAGGTCTAAACACAAATTGGCACCTTATTGGCCCAAGCTGACATTCTTATTTTGGACACGAGTCACCAGAGGGAGTTACAGGGAAGTTAATTTCCACCAAAATCACATATTGCAAAGAATTAGCCCACAGGCAAAAAAACTTATCCCTTCTGAAATTTTTTAGAGGCCCCCCCTCTCATGAAAAAAAAAAAAAAATCTGTAACAATTTGTTTGAGCGGCAACAGACATATAGGAAAAATCCTTGCTAAAAACAAGTTTAGAAGGACCTCAGCAATACTTTGAAAATTTAGGCCTAAAAGCACACTTCTTGATGGTTTCAGACGTTTCCTTTCGGTTCTGGGGATTATTTTTCCCCAGCGAAAGAGACAAATTCCCTTGGAGGGCAACGTGCCTGAAACAAACCTAGCACGCTCTTTGTTATGTCTGACTGCAGGTCGTCTTGCATACTCAAATGGGCAAAGACAGGGGCCTTCTTTAATTTTAACATTTTGAAAAATCTGTCATTGGTACCAAATCGGGTAGCCTATCAATTTCCTTATGGCAACAAATGTTTGCAACATATACAGTTATTTAGATCTTGTTTTTTTTTTTCAACAAGCTTCAACTATTATGTACATGAGACCTATCTAATGAGCTATCTTGTCAGCTTTTAATCTAAGGCTTCCTTAATCACAATATTATTATCTGTTTAGCGTTTAGTAGTAATGTCTCACATAACATGGTTTATACCTGATGGGACAACGAACCAGAATCAAGCGTTGGGGGTTTTACAATGGATCAAAATTGAATGATGAATAAAGTAAATTACTCTGATTCTCAGAATCATTCCTCCATTAATTTCCACGTCTTGTAAAAAAAAGGTTACACACTCTTTTCAAATAAAGCTGTTACTTGAACTCTCTGAGCTGGATATGCAGATTTGCAAGCAGTAATTTGCATGCAGAAATACTGCTTAATTAGCCGACTCGTTATGAAACACGTCAATTTAATATTAAGAGAATGATTACAGTTGCCAGAGGCACAGCTCCGGCATTTTTATTGGGGGGACATGAGGGGTTTAGATCCGGAGAGTCAAGGGTCATATAATATTTTTTCATATTATTATACACATACACCCACAACAACGCCACTGACTGTTGCTTGACAATACTTGTCTTTTATTGGCCTTTTTTTTATTAGTATTACTAAAGAAATTTCGATTATACCTTCAACATTTAACAGTGTTATTGCTCATTATAACTACATTTTTTTTAAGGTGTTTTCCGACAACGAAGTACAGTGGTATCTTTTTTGAAATTTTGGAATGTTTTTAAATGAGTAAAAATTTATATAGTCTCACCCAGGCACGTCCGCAGAACTTTTCTTGGAGGGGGCACACATTTACGAGTAAAAAACAACTTGGGAATATTGACAAATTACATACAAAAATCCAAAGGCCACTGACCAGAACATCCCTTTCCCCTTTGTATGTCTCTGATTAGCTATTAATAGGCCAAACATAAAGTTTGTTAGATGAATAAACCAGCAACGGTGTAGAAAATATAAGCACCTATTATGGAAAGTCTGCGTAATTTTTGTGTATAAAAAACGCTATCATGTGATAGTACTTGAGCATCTTCATCTCATTTTATTGACATGGCAACGCACCTTTTCGGTTACGGTTTTATCTTTATTGCTTGTAAAACCTCATTACATATGACAAAAACAAATAGAATGATTCTATCAACCTCATATTCAGGATATTCTTCTTTTATCCTTATTTAATTGACCATAGATACAAGTAAGGGAGCCTTTAGGACCAGGTTCTCAAGAAATCATGAAGTGCTTACAATTGTCCTATGCTTTTCATATATTTATACAATTTAGTATTCTTCAAATTCCCCCTCCCCCTTCTCCAAAATTCTTCTGAGCACACGTTTTGTTCTTAGTTTTTAAGCTTGAAAATTGGAAACAGAAAATGATCAATAGTCAGCTGCCATACAAGAACATGTCTGATACCAATTTGATTAGATAATGTGGCCAAAAGTTTGTATTGTTCCGATTAATTGACTAAGAAGGAATGCCTCAAAGAAAAACGAGGGCACAATAATGGACCATGTTACTTTGGACCCCCCCCCCCCCCCGAAGGGCAGGCAAGCACATATGACAATAAAATAAGCTAAGCATCTTACCCGTTTTCCATTAAATGAGCTTTTATATGGTTTTGATGTTCTTTTGGACTTCTAAACTGTGGACAAAAATTGCAGCTAAGCAAAGGTTTCTCATCTGAATGCCACTCATTAAAATGCACCAAAAATGCATCCATGTTCCCTTCAACAATTGCAGTACAATAATAGCAAATCCATCTGTGGTCTGTTTCTTTGCACATATAAAGTTTGTTATAAACTTTAGTACTACCATATGTATTTCTCATTAGTTTTGTCCATGCAAACTTCTCATAGTATGTAAGCTGCCTCTGAAGAACTTGTTCAATAATTTCAATAGTAAACACAGATTTATCATTTGATTCTTCTGTTTCTTCATGATTTTCATTGCTGCTTCCTGATTCTTCATCAATGCTTAAAGACTTCTCTTCATCTTCATCAATCTGCTTATCACTGGGTATAATCTTATTTAATTGGCTTGTCTCAAGAATCTTCTGAATTTTCCTATCTAATTCTGTTCTTGATTCCATTTCCATAGGAATTACTGATTTGCTTACTACAGGTGTTACTTCAATATCTCCACACAGCAGATCAATAAATGCAGACAAGTCTTTTCTTTGGTAGGCATTCTCTGATTCACTGCCATATTCAAACCGAACAAAATGCGATTGGATAAATATCATCTTCTCGTAAAGTTGGACAGCTAAGTAATGGTGATGATATCTTTTCCATCATGTGCATCACCTCCATTCTATTAAGCAAAAAAAATTATATTCAACACACAAACAAAAAATTCAAGAAGTGTATTTTGAGGAATGAAAAAAAACAGATTGTCAGGTAAAGAGAACTACAAAAATTGAACCCTTTTAATGGTCCTCGTATACACACCTGTACACACGAGAGAGGGTGGGGAATCCAGAGGATCCACGCCTCAAAGGAGAACAGTAGAGAGTAGACCATAATATTTTTTATGGAAAATTATGTTACAAGCTTAATTTAAGAAAAGGATCGTCTGTTAAAACGCTTGATACAACAATCTAGAAATACAACTAAGTTTACTTTGCAAAATAGATACAACATATGAAACTAATATTTTGATTTACGTTTTTAAATCAAGGCTATGATTCTGCATAGTAAACACTAGGTGACGTTGACTATTGTTTACCTTTTCACCCAAAATGAACTTGAGCTTTCCCTTATTTCAGTTACAGTACTCTTAAGATGAAAGCACATAGTCAGTTTGACAAATTCTTTGGGTAGAAGAAAGCAACTAAAGTAATTAGGAAAATATTGCTACATTAGAACTTATTATATGATTAATTCAAAAAAAAAAACTTTTCCCAAGAAATAAGTTTTTCAAAGAAAAGCAAAGAAATCCATTAAACCAAAAATGAGCAAAAATAGAATCAAATAATCTACCAAGCATAAAAACTTCCACAAACCAGCCTCAATAAACAAATTAAATAAAAAAAATCAAGTTTTTTCCAACCGAAAGTAAGGAGCAACATTAAAACTCAAAACAAACAAAAATCATTGCGTATATGAAAGGGCCTATTCCCTCCTTACCCATTCCCCGGGAACTGTGGGGGATTAAGTCATCCCCAAAGATATAGTTATTAGATTTTTCGACTATGCTGAACAAAATGGTCATCTGAAAACTTGATTGTGTGACTTTGGGAAAAAACCAGCGTGGGAGGGGACCAAGTAGCCCTCCAATTGCTTGGCCACTTAAAAAATGGCATAGATTTTTTAATTTCCGTTCGAACGAGCCCTCTAGCGATATTCTATGCCCACTGGGTCGATACGATCACCCCTGGAAGAAAAAATCAAATAAACACGCATCTGTGATCTTTTTTCTGCCAAAAAGTACAAAATTCCACATTTTTTCAGATAGGAGCTTGAAACCTCTACAGTAGAATTCTCTGATATGTTGAATCTGATGGTGTGATTTTTATTAATATTCTATGACTTTTAGGGGGTGTTTCCCCCTTTTTCGAAAATAAGGCACATATTCTTTTGTTCGTAACTTTTATGGGTAAGACTAAACTTGATGAAACTTACATATTTGAAATCAGCATAAAAGTTCGATTCTTTTGATGTATCTATTGTTATCAAAAAATTCCGTTTTTTAGTATTTCGGTTACTATTGAGCCTGGTCGCTCCTTACTTACAGTTCGTGAACGAACTGTTTGATAAATGAAACCCAAAACGAACAAAAATTATAATAAATAACTGAGTGACACTTAAAACAAGCAGAAATTAGAGTAGGGCTCACAACCCCTATTGCTTCTCAAGGCCAGAATATAATTTGCACTTAACTGAAAAATTTTTCCTAATGTTTTTAACGTTTATAACTTAATAAATAAAAATTATTAAGATTTTAAGGAAAAATCATTTATATCATTTTTTTTTTTATTGAAGTCCTAATTATGTTCTGGCCTTGAGAAGACATAGGGGTTGTGAGTCCTACTCATGTTAATTTCTGTTCGTTTTGAGTTTGACTCGGTTATTTATTGTAATTTCTGTTCGTTTTGGGTTTCTTTGATTTATTGAGGCTGATTTGTGGAAGTCTTACACTTGTAGATTATTTGATTCTATTTTTGGTCATTTTGGTTTAATGGAGTTCTTTACTTTTCGTTGAAGAACTTATTTCGTGAGAAAAGTTTTTTTTTTAATAATTTTCGTTCGTTTTATTTTGACATAATCTTTTTCAGAGAAAAAGAAAACAATAGTTTAAATCTAAACGTTCCCTAAAAGTTTCAACTTAATGCCCTTAGCGTCATTAATTACAGCAAGAGAAGTATTATTAAAAGTATACACATAGTGTCTTCTGGCTAGTTCAAAATCCACCACAACTTACTCTGAAAGGTCTAACTTAATAATGTAAGCCGTTATTGTGATATTGCTTTGTCACCCTTTTGACAATCTACATGATCATAGTTCATTTTGATTTAGTTTAGCAAGTTCAACATTCGCCTAATATATTCCTTGAAAGCTTCACCTTAATACCCTTACCTTGTGTAGAAGCAATAGTTGTAGTAACAGTAGTAGCATTAGTAGCAGTATACAAATAGCACCTTTGTTTTTTTTTTAGCATCCCCATCATCACACAACACAAGTTTCAACTTAATACCATCAAACGTTCCTGAAGCATTGCTGATACGTCCTCTAGTAGTTGGAACAATAATTAATAGCATTAGTTAGGGTCGTTACTAGCCAAAACCTTTGAGGTTGGGGGGGGGGGAGCAAGATATTTTACAGACTGGTTGGTATTTTTACCGACTATCAATAATTAGCATAATGTCCGTTTCAAATACAATACGTAAAATCACTGCACGAGTCAGTAAAACCGCTGCATTTAACGACCGAGATTCAGATTTCGTTACATATCAGGTCTCTATTTTAATGCTCTTTTTTAACCAAATTGAAAATTGTGGCGCCATGTGTAAACTCACGGCAGGAGTCGGTAAAACTGCTACGTTTACCGACCAAGTTCGAACTTTCTGCAGATCAGATGTCAGTATTTTCGTGGTCCTTATTTAACCGAACAAAGAATTATAGCAGCGTTGGAAAAATCATGGCGCTTCAAGCTAAAGTTTTTTTTATTGTTTTAAACTATAGAGTGGTGAGTGGTGAGAAAGAGTCAAACTTTAGCGTAAAGAGCGAGGCGGTGAGGAGGGGACAGCCCCCTTTCATATACGGATTCATTTCTGTTCGTTTTAAGTTTTAATGTCGTTCCTTACTTTCAGTTAAAAAAAAAACGTTTGTTTTTTTTTAGTCTTATTTCTGAACCTTTTTGAATTAATACAGTTTTGATTTTGGCTCACCACACATGAATTTAAAACGGATCTTGCATATTAATTTTACTTTTTTGGTTAAATGGCTTTCTCGAAAGTTTTAATTTCATTTACGAACGTTTTTATTAGTAATAAATATACGTAACTTACGAAGTAACTTACGTAACGAACTTCTATATTCGTATATTTTTTATTACGTATATGATTGGTTTCGCCTCTAGTAAATACCTCGCTCTTTACGCTAAAGTTTTGTTTACTTTCCATAAAAAGCTAACTTTAGTTGAAGAGCGAGGCGGTGAGGAGGGGACAGCCCCCTTTCATATACGGATTAATTCTGTTCGTTTTAAGTTTTAAGTTCCTTACTTTCAGTTAAAAAAAAAACTTGTTTTTTTTTTAGTCTTATTTACCTTTTGAATTAATTACAGGTTTGATTTTGGCTCACCACAATGAATAATTAAAACGGAACTTGCATATTTAATTTTATTTACTTTTTTTGGTAAATGGCTTTCTCGAAAGTTTGTTTAATTTCATTTACGAACGTTTTTATTTAGTAATAAATATACGTAACTTACGAAGTAACTTACGTAACGAACTTCTATATTCGTATATTTTTATTATGTATATTAGGGGTTTCTCTCCCTATTCAATACCTCGCTCTCTACGCTAAAGCTCAAATTTTGTTCCAATTCTTTAAGAATGACCCCTTAATCACAAAGGCCGTTCATTAGAATAAATAGCTTTTTATGAAAGTACTAAACAAAACTTTAGCGTAAAGAGCGAGGTATTTACTAGAGGGCGAAACCAATCATATACGTAATAATTTCTGTTCGTTTTAAGTTTTGACGTTGCTCCTTATTTTCAGTTGAAAAAACTTGTTTTTTTTTAAAATTTAATTTCTGATCGCTTTTTTAAATAATGCTGGGAAATCCAGCACCCCCTTCATAGCAATGTCCCTTCCCCCATGGAAAGATCCTCCCACATAACCCCTGAGACCCCCCCCACTACCAGAAAAAATCCCCCTGAAGACGTCTGTATACTTCCCAATAACCAATACTATATGTAAACATTGGGCAAAGTTCAAACCTGTAGCCCTCCCCCGGGACTGGGGGGGGGGGGATTAAGTCATCCTCAAAGACATATTTATTATATTTTTTCGACCATTCTGAACAAAATGGCTATCTCAAAATTTGATTGTCCCTGCCCCCATGGGCCCCCCCCTCCTCTCCACCACCCCCCCCCCCGATGCACCCCCCCCCCCCCCCCCCCCCCCCGCCCCCCCCCCACTACCAAAAAAATCCCCCTGAAATACGTCTGTCTAACTTCCCAATAACAATACTATAAAAAACAAAAAAAAGAAGGAAAAAAAAAAAAATTTGAGCGTGGGAGGGAGATTGGGAAGTGCATCCGCAAAGACATATTTATTATATTTTTTCGACGCCATTCTGAACAAAATGGCTATCTCAAAAAAAAAAAAATTTTTGATCGGTTGGGAAAAAACTGAGCGTGGGAGGGGGGCTAGTTGCCCTCCATTTTTTTGGTCACTTAAAAATGGCACTAGAACTTTTAATTTCCGTTCGAATGAGCCCTCCCGTGATATTCTAGGACCACTGGATCGATACAATCACGCTTGTAAAAAAAAAAAAAATAATAATAATAAAATAAAAAACAAACATGCATCCGTGATCTTTCTTCTGGCAAAAAAAAAAAAATAAGAAATTCCACATTTTTGCAGATAGAAGCCTGAAACCTCTACAGTAGGGTTCTCTAATACGCTGAATCCGATGGTGTGATTTTTTCATTAAGGTTATGTGACTTATAGGGGGTGTTTCCCCTTTTTTCGAAAACAAGGCAAATTTTCTCAGGGCGCCCAACTTTTGATGGGTAAGACTAAACTTGATGAAACTTATATATTTGAAATCAGTACAAAAAATCTGGTTCTTTTGGTGTATCTATTGATATCAAAATTCAAAATTTTAGAGTTTCGGTTACTACTGAGCCGGGTTGCTCCTTACTTACAGTTCGTTACCACGAACTGTTTGATAAAGTACCTTTATAGTATTTTCATAGTACTAATAGTACCTTTATGGCACCAAATGGCTTATTTTTTAGTTTCTACCGTTATTTTCACTTGATTCGGGAAAATTAGCTCCAACTTTGTCCCCCCCCCCCAGGATTTTGACGAAATTACACCACTGGATTCTAGAATGAATCTAATTTACATTCTTGCTCAAATATTTTATCAGAAAAGGAGTAAACAGGGAAAAATGTTTTCTATAGCTTGCTTAAAATTTAAATCTTTATAACCTAGAATAAAACATTTTGATGTTTTTTGTTGTTTATTATCCTCGAAAAGCTTCATTAAATCAATTTTTATGCATAAATATAATATTTCAATTTTCTATCATTTTATGTTTAGATAGGAAAGACAATTCTTGTTTAAATCCATGATTGGGCCCTAGTCTGCCATTTACCCTGGAATTAGCAGTAAGTCAAAGGATACTCCAGATCTGAACACATGGATGTTAAAAAAAAAAAAAAATTCTTTTTTTTGGCCTATGAGGGGGGGTACAGGTTAAGATAGGATTTCAATGAATAAAGTAGCATCTATATAATTAAACGTTTTATCCTTAAATGGAAGGACTTCCAATATCTTACATGTAAGGAGGATCCCAAAATAGGACGAAAATGATTTGCTGGAAATTGTTTACAAGGTTGGATGCTTCAGGCTATTCTCATAGGGGATTCCCTCTGGTACACACCTGTGTGAAGCAATGTAAGTTACAACAATAGTGTCGAAACAGACACTCTGATTCAAAACTCAACTGTAATTTTTACTTCATCAATGAAGATACACAGCCTCTGTCATCCCACAGCAATGCCCTAGCTTCCTAAGTCTTTAGCTTTGTTTGATGCATACACTTTTGATGAATTGCACTTATGATGTATGTACATTTTTGTGTCTTCAGATGAAAAAATACAGACTTTTCCAGTACTAAGAGAACTTAATGTTTTTGCTATGGCAAACTAATTATGTACTAATTCCCAACTAATTCTGACAGCTTGCAGACGGCAGACTTGTTTTATGAGACAAACACATTAGTTCGTAGTATTCCGTCGGTTGATTTAAACTGCAAAGGGACTACAGTTTCTTTTCAAAATTATTCATCTTGAGATTTATTGGGAAAACAAAGTTTATTCTTCTTCCTTGTCTTCAAATCCAGAGGAATTTGAAACAATAGATACAGTCCTTTCCCCTCTTCTGCAGTCAGGTACACCAGACACGAGTTGCTAAATTTGCTTCACATGACTACTCATACTACAGTTCAGTTGGAGATATAAATACGCAAGTAGATACTGATTCTCAGTTTGTTGATGACTAACCAACATTTTTATAGTTCTCAAATTTATTTCAAGTCTTGTTCTGTTGCGGAATGTAGGTCATAGTTAAATAGAATATGCTGAGCAGCTTTTTTCACTGACCATACACTTACAAAAAAGGGGAGTTTTCAGGGTATACAGGTGCAAAACTACTATTCAGCAGTATATACCCAGTCTTCAAATCAGAGGCAATGCTGCAGTGTTGCCTATAGTAAAGAGCCATAAGGCTTCAATGTTTTATTTTCTTTTTTCCCAGAGGCACTTCATATGGAAGGGGTGGTCATACAAACTTCAGAGGAGGCTCATTCATTGAAAATTGGTGAAAAGTTCTAGTGCCCTTTTTAAGAGTCAAAAGTGATTGGAGAGCACCTAGCCCATCCCATGCCCTCTTGTCCCTAACTGCATGCATTTTCAAATTTTGAGATACCCATTTTGTTCAATATAGTCAAAACGTCAAATAACTACACTCCCAGGGTTGACGAAACAACAAAACTCCTTGAGTAAGGGCTGGAAGTTATGCAAGTCACTCATTGCTAACATATAAAGTTTTTTGTGGAAAAGGTGGTCATGTAAACTGGAGGGGGGTCATTCAATTGAAAATAAGAAGTTCCAATTCCTCTTTTAAGAGTCAAAATTGACAAGAGGGCTATCACCCCCCTCCCCCATGTCCTTTTTTCCCAATACTTCTGATCAAGATTTAAGATAGTTATTTTGTTCAAAATATTTGAAAGGTCAAACAACTATGCTTCCAGGTTTGAACCCCTCCCCCCTGCCCCTGGGACAAGGGATATAAGTTATGCAAGTCACTTATTGTTAACATATAAGGTTTTGTGGAAGGAGTGGTCATGTAAACTTCAGACGGGGCTCATTCAATTGGAAATAAAAGTTCTAGTTCCCTTTTTAGGAGCCAAAGATGATCTCAGAGGGCAACCACACCCCCCCCCCCCTACCACGCTCTTTATTCCCCAAATGCATCCAATCAATAAACTGAGATAGTCATTTTGTCCAAAATAGTCCAAACGAAAAATAACAATATCTCCAGGGTTGACAAAGCCCCCCACAGCCCCAGGCCAAGGGGTGTAAGTTATGCAAGTTGCCCATTGTAAACTATATGATGTCTTTATGGAAAGGGTGCTTGTATAAACTTCAGGAGGCTCATTTAATTTGAAACCAAAAATTCTAATGCCCTTTTTAAGAGTCAAAAGTGATTGACCCCTGCCCTGTTTTCCCTAAATAGATCCAATCAACATTTTGAGAGATCCATTTTATTCAAAATAGTCCCAAGAGATAATAACTAGGCCTCCAGGGTTGACAACCCCCCCCCCCCCCCTTCATAGCCCTGGGACAAGGGCCCTAAGTTAAGCAAGTTGCTCATTTATGTGTTTATTTTTCAGTCATATATACATAACATACTAAGTATACCAATGTCTGGCAGACAGACAACCTAGTGTTTTGCATAGATAAAACAACTAAAGTAATAACTAACAAAATATATGGATAATCAATCAAAAAAAAAAAAAAATTAATAGACAAGAAATTATTAAAACATAGTGATTTATAGAAGAAGGGGTGTGTATGAAAAGTGATTTATAGAAGAAGGGGCAGTGGAGGGAGCTCATTTGATTGGAAATTGAAACTTCTAGTTCCTTTTTAAGAGTCCAAAGTGACCAAAGGGCAACCGGCCGTCCCCCCATGCCCTTTTTTCCTCAAATGCATCCATTCAACATTTTGACATTGCCATTTTGTTCAAAATAGCCCAAAATTTAATAACTATGTTTCCAAGTTTGACCCCCCCCCAACCCATGGGACAAGGGCTGTATCTTATGCAAGCTGCTCAATGTTAACATATGAGTTTATTGTGGAATGTGTGGTCATATAAACTACAGATGAGGCTCATTCAATTTGAAACTAAAAGCTCTAGTTAACTTTTTAAGAGTCAAAAATGATCAGATAGCAACCTCCCCCTTATCTCCTCCCCATGCTCTTTTCCTCCAAATATATCCAACCAAAGGTCCATGTATATGACAATTATAAGTATAGAGAATGTTCTGAAAAGGCTTAGAAGACTGGTTGCAGATGAAGCTACTGGGCCAGATAATCTACAACCCAGACTATTAAAAGAAGCAGCTGAAAAAATTTGCTGAGCCACTAGCACTGATTCTTGGGATGTCACTCACTTCCAAAGTGCTCCCAAGTCAGGCCCAGTGCTCATCAAGCCCATGTTCAAGAAAGGGAGAAAGGACCAAGTCAATAATTATCATCCAATAAGTCTCACTTCTGTTGTATGCAAGGTCTTTGAGAGCATCATAAATGATGCACTAGTCTCTCTCCTTGAAAGAAATGAAGTCACTTTCAAAAATCAGCATGGTTTCTGTAAAGGTCACTCAATCAACAAAAACCTTATTGAAACATATGACTTTGTGACCAGACTCTTAGATGATGGCCTTCCAATGGATGTCATATTGCTTGATCAAACAAAAGCCTTTGATAAAGTACAGCATCAACTTCTTCTCCTGAAAATGGAAGCATACAGCATGCATGAGGATATAGTTGCCTGGATTGAAGCCTTTTCTTACTGGAAGAACTCAAAGGGTAGTAGTTTATGATGCCACCAGTACAACTGTTTATTCTGATAAAATTCCTATCATTAGTCAGGGCACAATCCTGGGGCCCATATTGTTCAGCATATATATAACAACTGTACAACTCACCTGAACAACCCACTGATACTATATGCTGACAATTGCAAGCTCTTAGGACAGACCCAAATTCGCCCAATCGCTCAATAATGCAGGAAGATTTAGATCAACTATCTAGATGGTCATCTAAGTGGGGTTTGCAGTTCAACATGTCAAAATGCAAAGTAATGCATCTTGGATACAACAATCCTAAACAACCTTACCATATTGGAAGTGACCTACTTGAAGCTGTAAGTGAGAAGAAGGACCTGGGGGTTATTGTCAATGATAAACTCAAGTTCCACAACCATACACAAGCTCAAGTTTCTAAAGCAAACCAAGCCCTAGGGCTCATAAAACAAACATTTACCACCAGGAAGCTGTGTTGGTCAAGAAGTTGTACAAAGCTATTGTATGTCCACACCTGGAATTTGGAATGACCCTTGCACATCCCCATTATAAAATGGATGTTAAAAGCACTCGAAAGTGTCCAAAGGCAAGCAACAAAGCTCATAACAGCTTTGAAAGACAAGCCATATGAGGAATACCTTGTATCCCTTAAACTCCCCCCCTAGTACATCAAACAAAGAGGAGACACAATCATTACTCAAAAGCTGCTACAAAACGACCTCTCTAGTCAAGTTTTCTCCTCATCCCTCACATATACAACAAGAGGTCAAACAAAGAAGCTGCAGGTCCCCTGTTGCCATTGATGTGAGTGCTGGCAATCCTTCTCTGTACATGCCAGCCTTTACTGGAACAGCCTCTCTGAAACCACCATCCAGTCGCAAACCATAGATGTGTTCAATAAAGGAGTTGACAAGGACTGGCCAATGCAGAGTGTATGCTAACCTGGGATGCCAAACCATAGTCATGTCACACCACAAGCAAGATGTTCCACAGGAGGCTTATAACCAACTTATCTTGCTTGACAGCCATTTAAGGTAAAGTTTTGAGATAGCCATTTTGTTCAAAATAATTCAAAGGTCAAATAACTATGCTTCCAATGCAAGTTGTCCATTGTTAACATATATGGTTTTAATGGAAGAGGTGATTGTATAAACTTTGCAAAGGTTCACTCAATTGGACACCAAAGAATTTTAGTGGCTGTTTTAAAAGTCAAAAGGGGTTGAAGGGCAACCAGCCCCCCTTCCATGTCCTTTCCCATAATACATAGGATCAAAATTTTGAGACAGCCATTTAGTTCAAAATAGTCCAAAGGTCAAACAAAGCCATGCTCTCCCCCACATGGTAAGGATTGCAAATTATGCAATTTGCCCATTTGCAGGGTTTATCATTAGGAATATGGGAAGTATTTGAATCTGGGTGTATGCAAAAGACTGAAGGTGAAACTTCAGACAATGTTGAGGTTTATGTTCTACTAAATCAAAAGGCACTATGTGCATCCATTTTAGTAATAGGGTTTTTTTTAAGATACCTGCAATGTCTTATAAACAGCTAAGGGTATTAAGCTGAAACTTTCAGGACATGTTAAGAAAGATTTTGAAACAAGACTAGAGGAATACTGCCCACCCCCCCCCCCCTCATGTCCTTTTTCCAAATAAATTTGATCAAAACTTAGAAATATAATAATAATAATAATAATAATTTATTTTTAACCCATATCATTTACAAAAATGATAATTGTGGAGTATAAAGAAAAAAGTAGATAATACACTACATACATGAGTACATTAAACTTAAAAACTTTGCAACAGCAGAGTAACCAAAGAAAAGAAAATGTTCAAGACACAAAAAAATTAAACTACAGCAAACGAGTAAGGCCACTGTGGCTGGGCAGTACTTATATATAGACTGGGGTAGTTTGCCAGCAAGTTCTGTAAGCCTTGACACAATATCCGGAAGACCATAAACAGACATGAGATTCTGATTTCTATACCATGGAAGCAGATACATAGAAAGCAGGAAAAAACCGGAAATAATATGAATGAAGTGATCTGATGTCTTTTTGGTGAAGAATAGGGTAAATTTCAGACAGAAACAAAACCAAATGATCTGTAAAAACCAAATATAATTTAGCAAGAAACTTTCTATTGTATCTGCCTTGATTTGCAACAATTTTAGAATAACTAACCGAATTTTCTTCCAGCAATCAGCAATGACAAGCTTTTGGAAAGATTTTATTGTTTTACTAACATTGATACCCAGCCACCAGAAAGAAGGAACTGACGGGACAGAAAAAGATCTGCAAACTAGAAGGGTCATATTATTACAATTAAATGAGAGATATTCACACTTTGATAGATTAAGAGAAGGTCCAATGGCATGAAGTTTAGATGCAATTGTCAAGACAGACAGGGAAAGCCCCTTTTTAGTCCTACTGAGCAAAAGAATATCATCTGCATAAGCAAGATAAGAGATGTTAATGGAATTAGAATGCAAGTGGGTGGGATAGAAGAAAGAACAGATGATATACAAAATTTAAAAATAAAAGGAGAAAGGACGGCACCCTGCCAGACCCCATGCCGCACTGGAATTTTGCTTTCGGAAACACTCATGTCTGTTTTAATCTGCAAAATAATTGGAATACCAATATCTAAGAAGAAAAATTACCAAAATGTTAATACCGTGACTAAAAAGGGAAAAAATAGCTTGGGAATGGGTAACAGTGTCAAAGGCCTTGGAGAGATCCAAGGCACATAAATGTAACTCGAATCCATTTTTAGTCGCCTCAGTAAGAACATTTGCCAAAATACATATCTTGTTCAAAAAAGTCAAAAGCTCAAGCAAACTATGCCGATAGGGATTAAATAACCCTCCACAGCCTTGGAGAGGGATGCCAAAGACAATAAACACACATGCGTGTAGTTAGAGGGAATGTATAATCAATATCTAAGGAACAGTTGAGGATATTAAGTTGAAAATCTCAGGGGATGTTGAAGAGCTGCCAGAGGGCAACCAGTCCCTTACCCTTTGTAGATGCTCCCTTCCCTCATCACTGACCAAGATTTCGAAAAAGCAATTTTATTCAAAACATTCAAAACATCTAGTAACTATGCCTCTAGGGATGCACTACCCCAACCCTAGCCCCCAGGGAAAGGAATAGAAAAACTATACAATTTGCCCTTTATAACATGCAAGATTTGTCATTAGGAAAAGAGGGGTGCTTGATTCTAGGTATGTTTGAAATGGCTAAGGGTATTAGGGTGAAACTTCAAGAAATGTTAAAATAAATCTAAAGATACTATGTGCATCCTGTTTATGAAAAAAGAGGATCTACAATATCACAAAAACAGCTGAGGGTATAAAATTTAAACTTTCAGGGCATATGAGGAGGATATTAAAAAGTGATTGGAAGGGCAACCACTGCTATCCATGTTTTTAAAAACATTTCAAATAATGTGGGAAGTATTTCAAATACTTCCCACAGTTCCTATCTACCTCTAGAATTTTCAAGGCAGTAATTTTTTTGGGCTATTGACAGTGTTGCTGCTAAAGAATCAAAAAAAGCCCTAGAGAGTGCTGCTAAAGAACTTTGAGAGTGGATCTAGTGAAAGTCAAAGAATAGTTTTCTCTACAATAACACGACAAAGACTATTTTTGTTGATGAAAAGTGGTAGACTGCTTCATAAGAGACTTGCTGATCCATCCTGGACATTTTTGCACCAAGTTTCAGTGCCTTTTTGAAAGCTGAGTTCAAGGAAAAAGTGCATATGTGACCTATAGTACCCACCTGATTTTGAACATTTTAATCCCACTTGCTTGTTTGTGACCAGTGCAAAAACTTTACTCTGCAGTCTTTGTTTGTGTACTCCTGGGTTCTTGGAGAAGAAACAGAAAATCCTGCCCAAAACAAATAATAACAGAATCCAGGTAAGTCCTAAAAAGAACAAGGATGAATATGGTAGCTGTCAGGTTCAACTCAATGAACAGTCTTCAGCCTTATCATGTGATGATTGTGCACAGAGTGTATTGGAATCTCAAAGTCAAAATACACACTGTTCCAAAAAATGACTGACAGTCTCACATGTGAATGGTTTTGCCCAGTATGTATGGTTAGTGGAAACAGCAGCCTAGGTTCTGACACCACCTAAAAGCTAATTGAAACAACTGTCTCAAAAGCTGTGACTGCCTTGCTTGATCAGTTCCAAGAAGATCTCAAGCAAGAGCTAGTGAACAGGAATAGTAGAATTTTGAGCTTAGAAAGTGATGTTACAAGCAAATGTTCCCTAACTGAGGTGGAAACTAAAATAGAAGACATAGTTATAAGTAAGCTGAGCCAGTCTCATAGTGACAGTACTAAGAAGTTTGAAAGTGATGTGAGATAAATTATTCATGAGGATAGAGAAAAACAGAAAGGTCAGCTTAATGTTGTGGCATATAGAATACCAGAATCATGTGAAGAGGCAGCTGACATTCAAATATTTGTTCAGGACCATCTTGCCCAATCATACAACCTGCCATCTGTCAATGTTCTGAAGCCACTGCAACTTCAAAACAATTCTTCAAAAACTATGTGACTACCCAAGGCCTGTTCTTTTCCTCAGAAACAATTACAAGGTTAAAAAGGAGATTGTGACTGAGTCAAAAGAGCTGAAGGGAGATGTGCAGTTTCACTTTGATTGCATGAAGGCAGAAAGAGAAAAAACAAAAACAGGATCAGGTGTTAAAAAATGGGGCAGCAATGGAGCACTGACTTAATTGCCCACTGAAACAAGCCCAAGTGTAAATAGTTCATTTTCTAGTAGTTTTAGTGTTGATGATGATAATATTGATGCTTTCTATCTGTGCTTGTGCTCTAGCTCCACAAACATAAGTTACAAAAGTTCACTGAAAGTGATACATAATAACAGCTCAGTCCATGGAAAAAAAGTGTTGAAACTGTTTTACAGACATTGATACTGTGACAAACAAGCTTCAAGAATTGAAACTGGCAGCCACCACAGAAGATAATGATATACTGTGTAGGCTATTTGTGAATTGACCCATCAGAACTCCACAGCCCACTGGCAGAAAACCTGTTCTCAAATCTGTCTATTAACCACAGGAGAGGCACTGCCACCTACACAAAGGAGGGAATACAGGTTAGAGATTTATCTTTCAATCATGATTATTCCCATGAATTGAGTGTTTCTGTCAGTACTATTAATCAGGGAGAACCATTACTGATAGGTTGCACATGTAGAAGCCCCAGATGCCCTTGCATCAAACAGTTTGTGGTAACAAACTGTAAATAAGGAGCAACCCAGCTCAAAAGTAACCAAAACTCTAAAAACGGAATTTTGATACCAATAGATACATCAAAAGAATCAGATTTTTATGGTAATTTCAAAATATATAAGTTTCATCAAGTTTAGTCCTATCGATCAAAAGTTATATGCTTGAGAAAATTTGCCTGATTTTGGAAAAAAGGGGGAAACAACCCCTAAAAGTCATAGAACCTTAATGAAAATCACACCATCAGATACAGCATATCAGAGAACCCTACTGTAGAGGTTTCATGCTCCTATCTGCAAAAAGTGGAATTTTGTATTTTTTGCCAGAAGAAAGATCATGGATGCATGTTTTTTATTATTTTTTTTTTTTTTTACCTTCCCCAGGGGTGATTGTATCAACCTAGCGGTCCTAGAATACTGTGGGAGGGCTCAATCAAAAGAAAATTAAAAGTTCTAGTGCCCTTTTTAAGTGACCCAAAAAATTGAGGGCAATTAGGCCCCATCCCATGCTCAGTTTTTTCCCAAAGTCACCCAACCAAATTTTGAGATAGCCACTTTGTTCAGCATGGTCGAAAATATAATAAACTATGTCAGGCTTCCCACTAGATTTTTCGTGAAAAATATGAACTTTATGAACTTTTGACCACAAAATATGAACTTTATGAACTTTTGATTGCGCTTTTTATGAACCAATTATGAGCCTGAACTTTTGATTGTACTTTATAAACTTTTGAAAACCTTTGATTGCACTTTTTATGAACCAATCATGAACCTAAATTTACAATATGTGCACCTCAGAAACTGTCCGTGAACACAAAAAGCAGCAGTTGGTGTTTTCATCACTGGTGCATATATTCTTCTTGTTTTTGTGTTTTTTTTTTGCAAGTTTTTCAATACAACAGTTCAAAATATTCCACTCTACTTGTTCCTTTTGGCAAAATTTGACAAAATTAAGGACGACTTTCGTTTGTTTACCCTGCTCCATATCAGATCAACCTCTCTGGCTGCCTTATCTTCTTTGCACATCTTCCAGCTCAAAGCCTCAATCACATTTTGTGCAAGGCTTATTTCTACAAAGTCTTTGGAATCTGTATCTTTTTTCAGCTTCTCATTAGCTTTTTGAAGAAGCCTTTCTGCTACTTGTCTCTTCTCCTTTTCAACTGACTTCTTCTCAATAAAATCTTTCCAGGTGTTCAATGATCTTCTTCTCAGATAACATCCTCTTTTTTCCTCTTATTCTCTTCTCTTCTTTCCTAATGGACTCCTCTTCAGCCTGTCTAGATTGCTCAGTTTCTAGACACAGTTTATAGCTCTGGCATTCATTTCGCCCCAAATTCAACAGCTCTCGGATAATAGAGACTATCTCAGGCCTGTTCTCAAACTTCTTTAGAGTTTCAGAGACTGTCAGTCTAGCATTGAGCATTTTCAAATTCATCAATGATTTTTCCTAGGTCATGATCTGTCCTGACCAGGAAAAATCACATTCAATGTCAGCATTCCCATGCAACATGTAGAGAGCTGCTTTTACTATCTTTGAAACAAGGGGATATTTTGTCTGCCATTGATAGTTTTTCAGACTAAAAACCGAGTTCCATAAAACATCAATCCCCAATGAATCCATGTTCTTAGGCAAACTTAGTTCCAGCTGGAGCAAGTTCCATTTGTCACTGGCAACTTCAGTATTCACACAGAAAGGCATAAATCCAACAATTTTCATGAAGTCACTTTTTCTTATCTCTGGATTTGAATCATTCAGCAGCAGACACCAGAAATAATGAAGGGCACTTTGGCCTAGTGATTTCTCTTCAACATGGGAGGCAAGCAGCCAGGTAAGGAGTTCTGGCACAACTCCTGAAGTTCAGAGCATCAACTTTTTGTACCATCGACAGGCATTTCTTCCATGATGTCAATGCATGCCACTTCATCAAATTCCCGCTTGAATGGGAGAGCTCAGAAAGTTTTTTTTCCTTCTGAATATCAGTCAAAGCATTTTGCTTGACAAAATGGCTGGCAGTCATCATTACTAGTTGATGCATTTCTTCATACAAAATGTGGATAGGTGGTTCCCCACATTGAAACAACTCTGTGAACTGAGCAAATAGCTTTCCAAAAGATATGATAAAGAGAACTAATGCTTGTGGTACACTTGAGACTGCTAGATATCTCTCAGTATCCGCTGGACTTCATCAGTTCTTGTCTTTTCTTAGGGATAAATTTCAGAAAATACTCATCAAGACCATCCTATTGCTCATCAAGTCTCTCAGCTCAAACAACAATGGTTAGTCATCAACTTGGAACATGTTTAAGAAAACAATGTGAAGGAAACTCCACATCTTCACAAAAACATGCAATTTTACAGTTTGAAATGTTTAAATAAAACTCTTGCATATTTGCTTTACTTGTCCTTTATAAAGAAAAAGACAGCAACCACAAGTGCTTTCCAGCTAATGGCAAGAAAAATATGAACTTTATGAACCTTTTTTCTAAATTATGACCCATTTATGAACCTAGGTGAAAAAAATGAACTTTTTTCATAATTATGAACCCAGTGGGAGGACTGCTATGTCTTTCAGGATGACTGAATCCCCCAAAGTCCCTGGGGGAGGGCTGAAAGTTATGAACTTTGCCCAATGTTTAAATATAATATTGGTTATTGGGAAGTATACAGAAGTTTTCAGGGGGATTTTTTCTGTTAGTGGGGGGGGAGGGGAGTTATGTGGGAGGATCTTTCCATGGGGAAGAGACATTGCTATGAAGGGGGCGCCGGATTTCCCAGCACAATTTAAAAAACAATTCAAATTTAAAAAAAATAACAAGTTTTTCAACTGAAAGTAAGGAGCAACATCAAAACTTAAAACAAAAAGAAATTACTACATATATGATTGGGTTTGCCCCCTAGTCAATACCTCACTCTTTATGCTAAAGTTCTTTTTAGTACTTTCATAAGAGCCATATATTCTAATTAATGGCCTTTGTGATTAAAGGGGCAAACCCCCCTAGTATAAATAATAAAAATATATGAATATAGAAGTTTGTTACATAAGTTAATTTGTAAGTTACATGTATTTATTACTAATAAAAAGGTTTATAAATAAAATTAAACAGCTTTCAAAAGCCATTTAGTCAAAAAGTAAAATTAATATGCAAATTTTGTTTTAATTATTGCCAAAATCAAAACCTGCATTAATTTAAAAACGTTCAGAAATTAAGTAAAAAAACAAGTTTTTTTTAACTGAAAGTAAGGAGCAATATCAAAACTTAAAACAAACAGAAATTATTCTATAAGTTTTGATGTTGCTCCTTATTTTCAATTTAAAAAAACTTTTTTTATATTTAATCTTACCAAGCTCTAATTCAGTTGGCTGAACAAGCATCCAATCATGACAATCAGGGCTTAATTCTTCTGGGAGACCTGAATCTACCAGATGTCAAATGGGTTGAGGGCTTGGGTTATCAACAAAGCTCTGTTGTCAGTAATCCATTTGTTGAATACTTGGGTAGCAATAGCCCATATCAGGTAATAGAGCTACTAACCCAGTATAAGAACAACCAGATGCCATCCCTACTAGATTTAACAATCACTAACAACCCAGGATTGCTAGTGAACACTGAGTACCTCCCTCCCATTGGTGTCAGCATTCACATCTGCATATGCTATGACTTGCTGCTTAGTCAATGAACAAACAATTGTACAAAACAAACTTACACCAACTACAGCAAAATCAGGGAGATAATATGGGCAGTAGAATATGACCAAGTGATTTTCAAGGGAGACATTGAACTAGCCAGACAATATTGTAAGAACACTCTGCTCCAACCTGAGAGGACATGCACTTCAAGTTCATTTGTGAAGGCACCAAAAATACTGCCCCATCTGAACCAGCCTATTAAAAGGGCTAAGAACCATAAGAAGGCTTTTCCAAAGTATAAGGAATGCAAATGCACACACCACTGGGATTGCTTTGTAAAAACAAGGAATAAACAGAGGCAACTGACAAGGCACTTCATAGCTGACTATGTAGATAACTTGGCATTGAACATCAAAGACAACCCAAAAATGTTCTGCAGATACATATCTGCTAAAGATAAGAATAGATGAACTATTCCATTCCTGCTCAGCCCTGAAGGAAAAAATCTGGAAGATCCAGCTGTCCCCTCAAACTAATAGCCTACCTGCAGATGACCAGAAAGCCATAATTACTCCAATATTCAAGTAAGGATATAGAAACCCAGCCTGAGAACTATCTACCCACTAGCTTGACTTGGTTGTGGCCCAAACTTAATGAAGGCATAGTTGATGATGCAATCATAGCACATATGACCTAGAATGATCTTCTTTTGGTGGTCAGCATGGCTTCAGGAAAAGGCATGTCTATCAAAACAAATCTAATACTAGCTAATGAATCTATAACTGATCTACTGGAGCAGGGTTTCCCAGTTGACATGTTCCTACTGGATCAAGCTAAGGCCTTTGATAAAATGTCTCACTGCTACCTGATGATCAAGCTGTCAGTACATCAGATAGACAATGATTTTTCCCAGTAGATCCACAGCTTCCTACCTGATAGAATCCAGATTGTTGCTGTATCTGATGAAAGAGGTGACCTTATCTACTCAACACCACTTCATTTTAGGAGTGGTGTCCCCCAAGGGACCAAACTAGGCCCAACACTGTTTATCCTTGGATTTATGGCTTGGAACTGTATAAAAATGATTTTAAACTCTTTGGTTTAGCAGCCTGAACAGAAAATTGCTTTTATCTACACAAAGATCTTAACAACCTGTCTATGGGCAACAACCTGGATGCTCCAGTTCAACCCATGCAAATGCAAAGTCCTGCATCTCAGTCCCAAACAACCCATGCCATAGTTATCATGCTGTTGACTCTGCAGGTGCCAATATACCCATTCAGAGTGTGAAATTGTGGTAACCATTGACAATAGGTTTAAACTTCATAGTCACTGTCAGAACCAAGCAGCTAAGGCAAACAAAGCCCTTTGGTTTGATCAAGTGTTTAGTGACAAGTCACCAGCCAAGAGTTATCAAGAAGCTTTTACACAGCCCTTTTTTGTCCTCATCCTGAGTTTGGCATGCTGGTTGCCCATCCACACTTTAAGTCTGACATAGAGATACTTGAGGAGGTCCAGTGTAGAGCAACCCAGCTCACTTTTGCCAAACAACAAATCTCCTATGAGCAACAACTAGAAAAGTTTGACCTGCCTACCCTAATGTGCTGAAAAAGAGGGGAGATGTCATCCTCACATTTAAGATGATGAACAGTGACACCATTAGGCCCTTTTACAATGAATTCATAGTGAATACACAAGAACACAAGGAAACCCCAAAAAAACTGCATCAACAATTTAGCAGAACCCATGAGAAGTTCAACTTCTTCACCAATTGCATTGTTCCACTGTGGAACTCACTCAGCAAATCTACCATGTTGGCCAGATCAGTTGACAGCTTCATGATTGGTGCTGACTGTGATTGGAGCAGTGAGTCATGGAAGATGCAGTGGGATGAACCAGTATCATCCAGCAAGGTCTATTAGGTGCGAATGCTCAACTATGGCACTCAGGCACCATATGCAAACTGCCACTTGTCACCCTCTACCACATGGTCCACTCATCCAAAATTGCTGTTGTGCTGTGGTCACATCACATACATCTAGTGACACCTGACAAAGAAAACAAATTGTCCTGTGTTATATGTAAATAGTGATGATCCACCCATTAACAGTGAGATGAATATCAAGTCAATGCTACCTGGTGACATCTACAGGTTCTTCAGCCTTAGTCACTAGAAGATGCAGTTTAAAGTAATATTTATATCTACAATTATATTGTTATCATTCAGGCAAACTAGATTTCATCAAAAATGCAGAAACCCAATTTAACAAAGAAACAGGATTGAAAGAATAGAAGAATATATTAGGGTAACGCTCATAGAACTTTGACACTACCAAATCTTAGAAAAAACATACTGATTATAATCATAGTTTATGGGAAGATCATAATTTACAGAAGATGTAGAGGAGATATGATCTTGACTAAGAGGCTATCATTTTCGCTTGAAGGATTCCAATGCAAATGCAACAACCTTATAAGAAAATCGAAATATATTTTCTTGTGATTATTATCGCTTCTAATCAGCAGTTTGTACCAAACCTATCCTGCTCAAGTCATCCTCAGGGCTATACTGTGGTGTTTATCCTCCCCATAGTATAGTGCAGACGGTTTGATATCATCTATTTTCCCTTCTTGTTTTAGTTTTATATTTGTGTTTAAAGCTTTTTTCCAATAGCAATTTTAGAAGTCCTCCAAAAAAAACGTCCCCCAGATCCCAAATCAAATTCCATAGTGAGATACCCATCCTGGCTGGTCAAGCACATTATCTGAAAGTTCTAATGATAGCTCCAATTTGGAGATAGGACAATGATAACTGTAGGTCCTAATGCAACCATAAATGATGATAATGGGTTTCAAGAGGTCCTCTCTAGAAGCTCTAAAAAAGGAAAAAATCTCCCCAATTAAAAGCATTTCCCCTCTCCCTGCCCAAGATCCTCCCTCCAAAAACTTGGAATTTACCTTAAAATTACTCCCACTACCCCCTTTGAATAAAAATGATCGCTGCAATAAGAGTTTGCATTTTTAAATTGCTAAAATCAATGTTCTCTCTTAACATTAACCGTGATGGATCTCTGCTAATAGCTGTAGAAGATCAGAAATCAGCAGATACAATAATTAACCTAAAATCCCTTCCGAATACCCCAATTATTGCATCTAATTGGAACACCAAAACAATCACCAACAAAAAATTGTAGTTTATAATGTTCCCCCAGAGATATCTACTCAGGAGTTTAAAAGAAGGCCTCTCAGATAGGGCTGGAAACACAATCCCAGTTGAGGATGTTACCCAACTTGGAAAAACCTATCTCTAATGGCCTAAAAACTAGTAGATCCTTCTTATTCACACTGAAGGATAAAATTGATATCCCAGAAAAATTATTCCTATTTGGGCAAATCAAACCACACAAGGAATACAAACCTAAGCCTATTCAGTGTCAGAAGTGTTTCAAACTGGGACACACAACAAACAAATGCAATGAAATTCTCCAAGAGTGTAGTAATTGTAAATCTTTCATCCTATAAGAGGCTGACAACTTGCAACAACACTCAGCCTACATGCATCAATTGCAAAGGCCCACATGAATCTACAAATAAATCATTATGCCCTGCATACAAGAAAAGAGCTCTAACACTCCAAATATCAGCAGAGAAGGCCATCCATACCCCTTTGCAGCAATGGAAGCAAATGCTGCCTGCCAACAATACCAAATAAAGCCTGTAATGAAACCAACCAAAACCCCAAGTCAAATGCCCCCAATGCATCAAGCACCCTTATAAAACACTATCTTCTAAGCCCCCTAGCTCAAATCCCTATCAGAGGAATCACCAAGCCAACAAGCCTCCTTGTCCAGTGAGATGAGGTCAGCCTGGCCCCCCTCCCAAGAAGAAACAAAACCCGAAATACTACCAGGAATCAATCCCTTAACCAACAAACAGGATGCACAACCAAAAATGCAATCCCCAAGTATATGCTTATTATTCTAAAACTGTAATGCTTAAGGCCATGAAACATACATCAACTACAGAAAACAAAAATTATTGCAGACATTGGCAAAATCTACATCCCAGAATGATATGCTCATTCAAGCAAAAAAAGATCTTGCTTTACTTTTAACAAAGCTGAACATTGATACACAGTCATATGAAGAATAAATCAACAACACAACATATATCAATACTCCAATGGAATGTAAGATCACTCACAGAAAATAAGCTAATGAACTAATATCATTTATGAATAATAATTCCATTAATTGCTTGCCCCCAGGAAACTTTTAACCCAAAATCAACAAATTAAGTCTCCGGGATATACTATCCTGAGAAAGGATAGATCTTCAGAGAGAAAAGAAGGTGGGGTAGCTTTATTAGTTAATATAATATAAAATTTTGTGGCATCAATTTTCCAGATTTTGCAAATGATGTTGATGTAATTGGTATCAGTGTTTGGCTGAATAATTTAAAAACCTACATAATAAGCTTTTATAACCTAATGGCAAAACTACAGATGCCAAGGATTTCTTTAATTATATAAATAATTCTAATATGTTAAAAAATATCATTATTTGTGGTGATTTCAATGCCCACAGCCTTTTGTGGGGGAATAAACCAGCAAATAAAGCTGGTAAATTCATTGAGCATATGACTTCAAATAATAATGAATTAGCTGTTGCTACCCCTCCAAACCTGAACACATATTTTCAACCCCAAAAGTGGCAGATTCTCCATAATTGACCTACAAATTGTGTCATTAAATTTTTTGAACAAACTTTACATAAATAAAATTGATAGTCTTTGTACTGACCACTTTGCTATAGTTTGCTCTCTAAATGAACCTGCTGAAACTTTATCTCATACATCCAAATATATCAACACTAAAGCAGATTGGTCTATGTTCCAAAATAAGCTAAATGATGAAAGTTTCACCCAAAGTTCATGATTTCTAACACAACAGTTGACACACATGCTGAAGCCTTGACATCTTTACTAATAAATACAGCTAATCATGCTATCCCCAAGACAACACCTAAGAAAACATTCCCTAAACAAATTCCTTTCATGGTGGACAAATGAGTGCCTAAATAAATGGGATAAAAAAGGCAGCTAGGACAGAATTCATAAGAAAACCATCACCTACTACATATTTAAAAAAATTACAAGCAGAATCTAATCTAAAAAGGACACTATAAATAGATGCTAAATATAAATACTGGAATAATTTTGCAAATAATCTCTCCAGAGAAACGCATGAGCCAATTATACATAAAGTCATAAGCCACATCTGCGGGAAAAAGACTTCCCCAACCCACTCCTGTATGAGCTTTTACATAATAATACCCATTATGACAATGAAATGGAAAAGCTAACCTATTTGCAACTCTTTTTGTTAATAAGCTAACATCAATCAAAGCAAACTGTCCACAATTCCTGAACCCAAGTTACCAACCACGCCCAGGATCTGATTACATATACCAATCCATTTTCAATCCAGGAATTGAATAATGCCATACTCAGATTAGGACCCAAAACTAGCAGCAGCTATGACAATATACACCCTACATGGATAAAGAATCTCACAAAATACAAACAAGAACTGCTAAATTGTTATAATCACGCTTGGGCATCTTCTAGGTTCCCCAATATATGGAAATGTTCGTCCCTCCTACCAATCCTAAAGAAAAATAAACAAAAGATAACCCTGAGTCTTATAGGCCCATAATGATTACACCTGTGATGGGGAAAAATAATGAAGAAAATGATTTATCACAGACTCCTCTGTTTGTTGAAAAAAATAATATAATCCCACACACTCAAACTGGATTCAGGAAATACCACTCCTCAACAGATGCTTTCATTTTGCTAACAAATGCAATAAATGAATCTTTCCAAAAAATAATATCCTAGTGGCAGCTTTCCTAGATTTTGAAGGGCATATGAAAATGTGAACCACCAAATCCTTTTAAATAAACTTGCAAACCATTTGGAGTACCCCCTAAGCTAGTATCTTTTATTAAATCCTTCATAGAAGTGCGAAGTTTCATTGTTTGTGTTGGTTCAGCCTCTTCACCCCAAAAGACAATATCCAAAGGCCTACCTCAGGGAGCAGTCCTCAGTTGCCCTCCTATTTGCCCTATATCTCTGGGGACATGAACCTACCCACACACAAAATCTACAATATGCTGATGATAGGGATGGTGCTATGGTCATCTGGCAACACATTTCAGATAGCACAGTCAAATCTGCAAAAGTCACTTTTCCAGTTTGAAAAATTCTCTCAACATTCAGATTTACCCATTGCACCCACCAAGTCAAAAATAATCCAATTTCACCGGAAGTGAAACCATGTTAATGCCAAAACTAAACTCTAAATAAAACAACTATTCCAGAAGATAATAATATTAATTACCTAGGTCTCATGCTTGACCAAAAACTTAATTTCCACCTCCACATTTCAAACACAATAAAAAAATGCTATAGAAAAGCAAATATACTAAAAGACTTCTTTCCACACCCTGGGGTTGTAAAGAAAAAACCTTACTCCAGTTTTTATAAATCACATATAAAGACCCCATATTGACTATGGGCTCATTGTCTATGGTGCATGTGCAAAGACCCAGATGCAAAAAATTGAAACAACACAAAATGATATAATACGTCTCATATTTGGTCTTAGGAAACCCACAAGGCACCAAGTTTCTGCTTATGGAGAGTGGATTAACAACAAATAAGGGAGAGACGTAGCTTTCTCTTGATAAAACATCTTACAAAAATTGAATCAAATAGCTCACACACATTACATAATTGGTTAAGAAATCCAGCCATGTATAGAGGTATTGCAGATGAGTATGCCAAATTCAAAAGAAGTTCCCTGTACCAGCAAAGTCTATTGCACCTACTTTATCCATGAATTGGTCATTTCCCATAATAAATACTGAATTTTCAAAATGGAATAAAGATTTAACCCCCATTGCATTTGTCCAGAAAAATTTGCAGAACTTAATACAATTACCTATAAAAATCACTTCCAAATATTTGTTGATGGGTCAAAAATGGATGAGAAGGTTGCAAGTGGTGTTTTCCATTCCTCACCTGAAAATTGCAATGGGCGAGAGATTATTTAATAATTTATCTATAATGTCTGCTGAGTTAAATGCCATAATCAATTAGAACACCTTAAGCAAAACCAACCTTTGATTGAAAATTCGAATAATATTATCATCTATTCCACTCTTTATCAAGCCTTGAGTTGCTGGCCTCAGCTCCTCAATATAAGTTGGACATTGACACTTATCATTGTCTCAGTATTAATTGATAATCTTGCTTCAAGTGGCATAAAAACTTACTTTCAGTACATTCCTAGCCACTCTGGCATAAGTGGTAATCATCAGGTTGATGAAATAGCAAAAAATGCTATAAATTGACCAGCCAAGTGGGAGACCAATCCCAATTAGAGATATTTACCAATGGAGGCTATCAGATATTAATTTTAAGTTCTATCCTTTCCCTCTTTCCAATAAGTATCTTTCTAAAAATTTATCATAGAATTTGTTCTGGAACAAATGAACTAAATTTCCTTGCATTCTCCATATAAGCTTTCTAATTCAAGTGGTTCAATTCCCCTGTCCCCTCTTTGCAGGCATTGTAATATGAATAATGAAACAATTTGGACCATTGCCTATTTGAATGTAATATGCTGACGTCTGCACAACATACCTTGCTTTGTAAACTGTTAAAATACTTCAAACACACAACAAAATCCCACTATCAGCCAAAAGCTAGCCTGAACTATACCTGCACACAGAGCATAGAAATCGACATCTATCATCTTATATTTGAACTCCTAGAGTCAAAAGATCTGCTGAAAGATATCTGAATATTATAATAAATATGAGGCAATCAAGCCAGTAGCTCTGTACCCACAGAGTGAAGCAAAAGGAAAGGGCTAACTAGTTTTACTGAAAAGCCTGCCTGCTGTTAAATAGAAGAAGAAGAAGGCTATTAGCTAGTGACAATCATTTATCTTATCTCTAGCTAGACACCCAGCAAAATACAGAGGCCATTCACAGGAAGCTGTTTAAGAAGAGAGCAACATATGTACAGCCAACTCCTTCTTCTCTAATAAATAATGTCCTACTGGAACTCACTGACTAATGAAACACTAATGGCCCCAATCACCAATGCCTTTAAACCTGGAGTTGATCATAACTGGCAGATGCAACAATAAAGGACAAAGTGAGATACTGTCAATTTGAGTCATTGTCATTGCTCACCAGCACCATCACAGGATCTACCTAGTCATTGGACAATGCAATTTAAGATAATATAACATAGACAGTAGGTTCCCAAGCTTTGGGTAGGCTATAATGTAGTTAGCCTACTGGTTTCTTATAGTCAGGATTGGGTGATATTTAACTTAAACAACAGTTACCTATATCCTAGCCTATTTAAACATAATTTGGTAAATTTTCTGATTATCTCACTAATGCAATAGGATAGCTAAGAACTAGATACAGCCAACCTTTAGAATCAGAATTTTATCTTGAATCTTATATAACATTCCTTTAGCACTGGAGAGATCAACTTTAGCCCTACCCCTCCCCTAATGTGGAAATATATACACTGAGTTTGTATATCAGCCTATAATGAATTTTTGGTAAATATTTGGCAGTTTCATATTATTGACTAATGAATAAAGTAAACATACCACTTGATGCCTTTTTATGCTCTTTCCAAAATATACTAATTGTTTTTTGTTGGAAATGAATTTTACTCCACCTATATATACCAATTCGGGGTATATATTTGCATATTAAGGAGGTGAAGGTAAAGTTTATTTCTGATACAAATGAGAGGTAAGTTTAAACTGAATAAACTAATTATTTTAAGTTAATTAGGGCTATCTTAAATAATTTTAAGGTAAAATTCTACTTTAGCTACTTTTGGCTATCTTGGAATGGGGCTAGGTTAGGAAAAATGAAAGTTTCAGGGATGTTTCTACATGCTAAAGTGTGCCAGGAAGGTATTTTGAAGTACCTACCTCCACTCCTTTCCCTCTAAAGGGTCCCCTGAAATTTGCCCACATGACAGGTCTATACCCATTGAAATTTTGACAAAACAACATTTTACCTGAATTTTCAGTTTATCAGTTTCTTTTGTCTGGCTTTAGCTCTGAAAAATGCAATTTCAGTTAGCCTATTTGAGCATAATTTGAAGCCATATCAATGTTTTATTTCCAAATTTATGAAATGTGTTTGCATATCTTTAAAACCTAATAAATTGGGATTGAGCAAAGTTGTGAAGCTGAAAAACAATTTTGTTGTACTTCATTTAAGGAAAAAGATCTATTTTGCTAGGTTTCACTTCTATAACTCACAGATTTTTCAAGGTCATCAATGTCAGGACCTCTAGAGGGAGAAAGGAGTGGAGGTAAGGTACTTCAAAATACCTTTGCGGGACAACTTTAGCCTGTAGACCCATCAAAAGTTTCATTTTCCTAGCCTAGCCCCTTTACAAGATCAAAAGTAGCTAAAGTAGAATTTTACAATTTTAATAATGACCATACTGTTGAACAGCATGGATTTTTTAGCTATTCATTGACCTCTTTTTTTTCAATTCTAATTTGATAACAGAGAAGGTTTTGAGGGTGAAATTCTACTTTAGCTACTTTAGGCCATCTTGGAAAGGGGTTAGATTAGGAAAAATAGAACTTTCAGGGATGGGTCTAAAGGCTAAAACATGTCCCAGGAAGGTATTTTGAAGTACCTACTTCCACTCCTTCTCCCTCTAGAGGGTCCTGACCTTTAAAAATCTTTGCATTATAAAAATGAAACCTTGCAAAATAGATCTTCTGTTTATATGAAGTACAACAAAATTGTTTTCAGCTTCACAACTTTGTTCAATATGAATTTGTAAGGTTGTAAAGATATGCATAGCCTACATTTCCTAAATTTTGAAGAAAAAAAGGTAAAGTTCTACCAAATCATATTATTGAGTTAGGACTAAAGTCCTAAGTTATATATCCTGAGTTAGGACTAGGAACGTCAGCAGTCTCTGCCCATAGGCCTACTCACTTTTATATTGGTTTTTAATAGTTTTTGTTTTATGATTAAGATGATAATAATGGGAATATGCTAAGCCGCGTTTTCAGGATCTGCAGGTTCGACCACGGTTTTTCTGGTCTAGTTCATTAAGCGTTTTTCACAAAACGGGTTCTCGAGGAAAACATGGGGTTGAAACTTCGAATTCGCTCAACATGAAACTAGACGAGAACAACCCGTGTTCGAACCGGCTGAGCCTGAAAACACGGCTCTAATAATTTAGCGGGGCATTGCCGGTAGACAAGATAATTAGCAGTTTGTAGTTTGACTCATAAATATGTTGTTAAAAATTTTTGAATTTTACAGATTATGAATAGGCACTATATAACAAGACATGGAACCACAGACAAATGGTCTTATCTTTTTTTTATATATACACAGACTGCAAGGAATTTAAAGAAGTTATACTGTATTTTAGTATCCGATAGGAAAGTAAACAATAGTGGTAACAGTATTTGGTGAATCTATCAGAACTCGGTTTTTTTACTGGAATTATCAAGGCGTATTAAAAGCTTAAAATAGTAATTCATATCTTGTTTATTAGGCTTTCAACCTTCCATTTTAATCGAAGACCATCCATTTGTAAATCAATTCACACTTGCTCCTCTAATACTAAAATCTATGCCTCATAGAAGTAACATTTCCGATTTGATAAGTACGTTGTGGCTTGATGTGCCGAAAGCTTGTGAGATACATGTTTTTACGGCATGGGAAAACACCTTACAATGGCCTTCAGTGAGGCTTTAATGAAACGCTACATAAAAATCCTACAAAGGATTTTTAAGGAACAATTGCCCCAAATAACTATCAAAATAATAATAAATAAATAACTGCAAATAGAAAACATGTGTGCATTGTAATGACCTTTATTTAAATTAACATAGATGTTCTAAATATCAATTGTAGACGCATATTTACAGAAGAAGAAGCATCTTTAACCAAATGACACCATGCCTTGAGCCAAAATTTGATGTGTGCCTGCTCAGTTGGAGCAGGATTGTAAACTGTCGTACTTTTTATTGAACATTCTTGTTTTGTGAGGCTGTTGTACGTACAGCACAAAAAAATCGAAACTTTCTGGTCAAGTTTGATTAGTCCAGAAAAAGAACATAAATATGTCTTCTGACGAGCAGAAGGGGTAACAGCACTCCACACCACAATTTACATTTTCCTCATCTAAAAAAGCGTTCATATATTTTATCCTGGCAGGGCAATAGCGCTGCCTGTGAACGATGACGTTAGCACAATTTATTAATTTTTTATTTTTTTCTTTTTTAGACCAGGGCACTTCGTATCGAAGAGTTGTCGTAGAAACTTCGAAAAGAGTTTATTCAATTGGAAATTGGAGTGGCTTGTGCCCTTTTTAGTAGTCGGAAGTGATTGGAAGGCAACTAACACCCCTTCCACGCCCACCTTTTTCCCGAAACACATTCAATCGAAATTTTGAGCAGCCATTTTGTTTCAGCATCGATAAATAAATGAAACCCCAAACGAACAGAAATTACAACAGATAACCAAGTCAAACTCAAAACGAGCAGAAATTAACATGAGTTGGGCTCAAAACCCCTATGCCCTCCCAAGGCCAGAACATAATTTGTACTTTACTAAAAAAAATACAAATGAATCTGTATTGTCAGTTTAATATACATGTACTAATATTCAGTAATCTAAATTTTAATCTTATTTGATTTATTAAAGTTATAAAAGTAAAACATTTATATTTTTTCAGTAAAGTGCAAAACTATATTCTGGCCTTGGGAAGGCATAGGAGTCTTGAGCCCAACTCATGTTAATTTCTGCTCGTTTTGAGTTTGACTTTGTTATTTGTTGTAATTTCTGTTCGTTTGGGTTTCATTTATTTATCGATACTGATTTGTCGTGGTTTCACGCTTGCTAGATTATTTAATTTTACTTTTGCTCATTTTTGGTTTAATGGAGTTCTTTATTTTTTTGAAAAACTTATTTTGTGGAAATTTTTTTTAAATTAATTATTTGGTAAGTAACGGATGACTGTCCTGTCAAACTGGAAAAACACCGCTCGAATTTTTTCATGCTCAAGTTATTAATTATATGAATAAGACTGGTGAATAATTCAAGTAAAAACTTTTGACTATCTCGTGTCCCAAACTTGCTTAAAAAAAAAAGTGCCTAACTGGAAGTAGATGCGCTTTATTGGCACTTAAGCACATATTCAGATGGCTGTAAATACCTCAGCTCCCACTTTTAAGGGTATAACCGTAGTCCTGTGTCATCAAGAGTGGTTTAAATACTTACCATATGTGGCGATATCAACATTCTTTCAAATAGAAGAAAGTGTTCTAGCACCAATGGATCGATTTTTGATCTTTCTATATCTTGCACAAGCAAAGTAAGGTGTTCATGCAATCTTTATTTCTCAACAGTCTTACCCGCCACTTGTTTTTCAAGAACTTGAAGAGATAACCATATCCCAGCCTAAAAGCGTATGAAGAAAGCAACTTTAGAAAAATAAATCGTCCAGTAAATTTTTACCAGGGTGATGTGTAAGTACTTCGTATTCACGGAATTGGACAAAACTATTTCACTTTTAATATTTGAGGGGTATCCTAGGATTGGCTTTTAGTGACACATCAAAAGGACCGAGATGCATGTGTCGTTTCCATTGACACATACTATGCCGTCTTCATGCAGCCCAGTTTGTGCACTACAGCTCAAGTATCTGCTTTTTTTTCTTGAGAAAGCACTTTTGTTGAATATAGATGAAGTATATGAGAGGAGCATTTGAAAAAGTACAATTTACAGATTTCGAAGTCCTATGTCACTATCAATTGTAACACTCACCAATACTCTTTTGACAGTTTGGCAAGTACTTTGAGAATGTTTACACTACTGAAAGTCCAGGTTTCCTTTTTCTATTTGGGATACTCATTATTCTTAACCATTATATTGTAAAAAAGCAACTCAATCTCCCCTCATGTGGCGCTCAAGCACTCTGTTTCTGATAGCTTGCACTTCAAGAAAACAGTCAGCAAATTCACTCTCAATATCTCAAAGGTATGAATATTGAGCAAATCAAAATCACTACATCGAAAGGACCTTGATTCTAGAATACACTGCCCTGTCAAAGAACGAAGGAAGAGTGATATTTTAGGTAAGCAATTTCAAACTCATCTGAGGTATAATAAGTAGCATCTCTGCTAATGTATCTGATACTGAGACACAAAAAGGAAGAATCAAAGTCCTCTTCGGAAGTGTCAATTCATACATGGTAGTCCCTGCCATTCCACACTCTGACTTTGAATCCAAATTTCTAGTACCAGAGATCAGCCTCACTGTGCCATGACAGGGCCCCTTAGGGTCTTCTTCTTCTTGCACTTGTTTGGATCATTAAGGAGACTCTTTTGCATAATGTCATCGCCAGAATCGATCTCCTTCGCTCGGCGTGTTGACGTAGCCCAGATTGAGCTCCAGATCTTGCACTACCAAGCAGTGATATTCCTACTGAACCACAACAGGATCTCTTAGATTTTTCTTCTTTTTCTTCTTCTTTTCGTTCGGATTGTTATGGTGACGCTTTCGCAGAATCTCATAATCGGAATAAGATTCCATGCAATGCGACTTGTTTGCTGCAGCTGAAATCGAACTTATGGTCCCGCAATACTGAGCAGAAATAAATTCCACTGCAAAAGCACAGAGCTCCCTTAGATTCTTCTTCGTTTTCTTCTTGTTGTTGTTTTAATTATTATGGAGATAATTTCGAAGAATTTCACCACCAGTAGCAAATTTAAGGCTCTGCGGTCGGTTGTTGCAGCTAAGATCCAACTCCAGATCCCAGATTACCAGGCAGAGAGCAATCCTACTCTGCCACCATATGGCTTTGACGAAGTATTTTGACTCAGCGAATTCACTATGATCTATCTGGATGTGTGCATTTGTATTGGACAGATGACTATGCTTATCCAAAGTAGCAACTGGGTCACTCTGATTCCTTATCATTCCTCAAAAGTTCTATCTATGCTTTTTGACAACCTGGATACACTTACACTCTTTTTATTTATTTGGATTGTAAGAGTAGAAGTAGTAAAAGTAGTCGTTCTACATATATCTCTGAAGTGTCTTATTGACAAACATACAAACAGTGCCTTTTGATTTAGTTTTAAAGCAACATTTAGTTTTAAAGTATAATTGGTCAGTTGCATAATTGAGAGGGGTTAACGTACATGAGACATAGTCGCTGAACCATTATACTATGCTGAAAAAATTGGCTGTCTCAAAATCTTGATTGGATGTTTTGGAAAAGGAATGGACTTGGGAGGAAGACTGCTTACCCTCCAATCTCGTTTTACTCTTATAAAGGGCACGAGAACTTTGATTTTGAATCGAATTAGCTCCTTAAAATTTTCAATGATATTTCTATCTATTATAGAGCGGTGCTGCACATGATACAGCTTATATAACCTTTTGCAAAACTGCGTGCGTAGGCCTATAGTTTCTTTTATTTAATTGAAATTCTCCTTAAACATTCCGTCAAATTTTCACCTAATACCCTTAGTGTCATTAGTGTCATTAGTGGTAGCATTACACACAGTGCTTTGTGACTAGTTCAAAATCTGCCACAACTTATCCTTGAAGACCTAGCTTAATAATGTAAGCCACTTTTGAGATATTGCTTTGTTACCTTTTTTAAAATCTACATGACATTAGTTTGTTTTAATTTAGTTCAACATCGGCCTAAATATCATAAGCAGCGCGATAGAGCTGCCTAAGTAAAGAGCGATGTAGGCACAATGTATTATTTTTTCTCTTTGCCTTAAACCAGGGCACTTTGTATCGAAGGAGCTGTCGTAGAAACTTCGAAAAGGACTAATTCATTTGGAGACTGAAACGAACAGTCCAAAGTGAATGGAGAATAACTGACCCTCCTCCCACGCCCACCATTTACCCAAAACAAATCCAATCAAAATTTTGAGATAGCCATTTTCTTGAACGTAGTTAAAAGGTCCGAAATTATATATTTGAGAATGACACCCCCCCCCCCCAGCTCTCAGGGCCAAGGTTTATAAATTATGCCCTGGGGGCATATAAGGTTTATATAGAAATGATGATCGTTTAAACTTCAGAGTGGGCTCATTGGATTGGTAATCAGAAGTTCTAGTGCATCTTCTAAGATTCAGTGTTATCGGAGGGTGGATGCCGACACCTCGTATTTTACTAAATGCATCTTTTGAGTTGGCCATTTGTTATCTTAGAAACTTCAAAAAAGATTCATTCGACTGGAAGTTGAAGGGGTTAGGCCTCTTTTAATAATCGAAATTGGAGGGCAGCTACCCCCCCCCCTACCACACCCACCCCTCCAAACACCCAATCATTGGAGGGCCTTACCCCCCCCCCCCCTACCACACCCACAACTTCTCCAAACACATCCAATCAAAATTTTGAGATAGCAGTTTTGTTCAGTGTAGTTAAAAGTCCATAAACTATGTCTTTAAGGCTGACAACCCCCCACGGGCTTCAACGCAAGGGTTTTAAGTTATACCCAGGGGTATATTAGGTTTTTACAGAAACAGCGGTTGTATAAACTTCCGAGGGGGCTCATTGGACTGGTAATCACATGTTGTATGGTCATTTGTTTAAGTACATTAAAGTACTCCATATAAATAGAAAAAGATAACAACACCATTTAGAATTACTAAAAAACTATGTTCCTAGCAGTATTTTCCATTCCAAAGAAATCTCCTGGCGGGGCTGATGATAACCTGCCTTGCCTTTTCCTTCTCTGTGCTCGTAGATATGAGAAAGTGACATTTTAGTTGTATAGAGAAACAATTTAATTAGTTCCTACTCCTCCCCACCTCTTTCAACATTTATCTGAAGCTTCATGATGAGTAAGTAGTTTATCCCTTAAAATGAACTTTTTTAGGAATTTACCCTACCTCCCCCTAGATAATGACTTCCCCTCCTTCATTCTAGCTGATATGCAATTAAAGGTCACCAAACGTAACCTAATTTCATTACAAATAAAGCGAATTAACTTGGTTGGATTCAATACTGCCCTCGTGTTACTTCTTTTGCAACTGGGAAAGCCTGAAATGTGGTTATTGATACTTCTAAATCAATTAGCTTCTCAGATATTTCAATTGATTGCAAATTCGTTCTCTTCGGTGTAAAGTCGTAGTTTGGTGCCCTAAAATAGCCAAAAAACCAGACTTTCCCCTGGCCGAATCTGTATGGTCACTTAAAAAAGAGCTATAAATTTACATTCGAATTAGCTCCCTCCCAATTATCTTAGACCTTCAGTTTGATATAATCACCCCTGTAAAAAAAAAGCAAATAAAAATGCATCGACGATGTTTTTTCTGAAAAAAAACTAAATTCGTCATTTTGAGGATTGGAGCTTGAAACCTCTATGGTAGGGCTCTCTGATATCGTGTATCTTATAAAAGGATTTTCAATAAGATTACTTGCTTTTTTGGGGGGTGTTTTCCCTTTTTTGTAAAATCAGGCAAATTTTCTCAAATTTTTGGTTTTGGTTGGGTAACAATAAACTGAAAGCATTTTATACATTTAGAATCAGCATAGAAAGCCAATACTATCGACAGGGGCGTCCCGAGGGGGGGGGGGGGGTGGGGAGGGGCACTTCGCCCTCCAACCTTTTCGGTATTCGGTAAAATTTTCGCCAAAGGTGAAAAATTTCGGCAGAAATCTTGCAAAATTGCCCGAAATTTAGCAAAATTCTTGATTTCTGCCGAAAATTCGGCATAAATCAGGTAGCAATTTGGTAAAATTTACAAAGATCACCCCCCCCCCCCCCCTACGAAATGAGTCTCATGAAGCCCCTGACTATTGGTCTAGCAATTGTCATGAAAATTCGTTTTTACTTATGGTGAAAGTGGTCCAATATGGTGGACCACTATATTTATGGTGGACACCATTAATTATGGCGTCATGAAAATTATTGGTCCGAGTCACTTTTTACTTCCAGTTTTTTTTATCACAAAAACTATTTGATAAGATTCTCTTGTGAAGAATTTTTTTTTGAACCTGTTTATTTTATTTAGTTGAATGGGACAAAAAAAAGAGGGTGAATTTGACAGCTTAATAGTTAATTTAATTTTTGTTTTTATTTCACTATTCTTTTTTTAATGTCTGAATATATAAGGGATTTGCATAAACGACAATTTTACGTCTGTTATAATCTATGGAAGCAATAAATCTTTCTGTAATTTTGGTTTTTAGTTTGATTTTCTTTTAAGATCAAATGCATAATAATTAAATACATTTTTGATTAAATAAATTGATCCCAATGCCAAGAATCCTTGTCTTTTGAAATTTACTGTATTTTGTTTCATTTTGCATGCAATTTTACTGCTCTTTTATTTGAGAGCTTTTTCCTAAAAGCATTAAAAAAATAAACTTATTCCTAAGAAAAAAATTCCCGAAATATATTCCCTGTCTCCCAACCACCACTGATATTTGGGGTTTGGCCCTCCCCTGCAAAATTTTCTGCCGGTGCCCCTTGATTCCATTATTAATACCTTCCTGGCAAAAAAAAAACTTAGCAGCTTCCTTATTCATCATGAGTCTGTGAGCCCTCTGTCTATGAGCCCCAGCATATTTTTGAGTTTCAGAATGCCGAATTTGGGACTATTAAAGTGATAACCAGAGTTAAACCTTTGCTGAAAAGAGAGTTTTAGCTGAAAAAGTCATACTACAGAGCTGTAAACAAATAAGTACATAAAAGATGCGACAAAAAGGCGTAGACCTTGAACAAATTGCAACAGAAAGGATTTTTATACCATTCGATAGAAAAATCCGCTTATTAGCATATTAAAAATTGGCATACCCAGAGGTTAAATAGTCCAAATTCACCCTTTAAGCGTGGAGGAGGGGCAAAAAACTAAAAGTTCATTATGCGGTAACACAGAAAAAGATGTCTCCTTTGGGGTTATTGGGGTCAGAAATTAAGAAAATAAGTGTAAAAATGGCCCATCACCGGTATCACATGGATATTTTTGGGAATTCTGCTTTAGTGTTTGAAGTGAGAGGGGTTATCTCCGAAAAAAAATTTCCTATTTTAACAAATAAGGTGTCCTCTAGGGTTTTTCTTGGTCGTAGATAACGAAAATGGGAAAGAAAGGATTTGGAACCTAAAAAACTGACACTTATGGTGTTTAGTGCAAAGAAAACAAAAAATGGAAATCGAAATAAGTAAAAAAAAGTCTTTTCTGTGAGCACCAGAATTGGTAACAGGTGTGAGATTTTGTCGCCATACTTGTCAAGCCTTCCGTCAAAGTCCGGGGGAGACAAAAGGTATAAATCCTAAAAAGCTTTTGGAGAAATAACTTTTATGGAGCTATGGGTGTCGTAAAAAAAAAAAGAAAGAACATGGAAATACTCTCGGATAAATTTAACACATGTCACCAGCTTGACATTCTATAAGTATCAATTGGAGTCATTGATTAGTCCTTCACCTTCAACATCACGCCAGCCAATACTACTGATTTCCATTTACTAGCCTTTTGAATAATTTCGCACAATGCCATCTAAAAGAAATGTATATGCATTATAATTCTGACGATAAAACCTTGGCTGAGGTCTTGTATGTTCTTGATTCTAACCTTAGACAATGGTAGTAACTTGAGGTAAGCGTACGAATACTTTGCTTTATTTGCCTGATTCGATTGAAAATATAATGTGCGCGCTAGAAAAAAAGTAGGTCTTTTGCGGTAACTACTTCTCCAAAACTTTTTCGTGTTAAGCGACAACTCTTTTTTTAAAAAAAAAATATATAGCTCTTGCTTTAAAAGAGTCACTTGCTTTGCCAGTGAAATCAATGAGCTTATTCAGTTTTCCACACCAAAAATTGGTTTGTACGAAAAACTAAAAAAAAAAAAACTCCTCGCGGATTTTTTGAGACTTTTAAGCATGATTGAATAACGGTCATTAATTTTTCTTTGTAATCGTTGAGTTTTCTCCTAAAAATCCTTTTTAAAGATCTTCTATTATATACCTTTTTTAAAGCTACGCTCTATTTTCATTTTTTTCCGTTCTTTTTCTCTTAGGACGATAATTTATTTGCACGATGATTCCTTGTCCATCACTCTTATTATTTCTGTTCGGTCATGGTTAGAAGCGCTGGATCTTTTCTAGCTTGAGGAACTTATCTTTCCTCAATCTTATTCCTTTTCTTTATTTGTTATTTTACCACTATATCCTTACAAAAGATGAGAGTCTTTGCCCATAACAGAATTATTTCCATTTCTTAAGTTAATTGTTTTTCAGATGAAAACTGTCATCTGTCCAATATGCTTTTAAAGCGTAGATGGCTGTGGCCCAATAAGCGTCATCGACGAGAAATGGATTTTGAAAATAAGTGCGACCACTCGAGAGCGCGAGGAGAGAATCTTGAAGCTGCTGCAGGAAGTCGTTTCCGCATTGAATGTATTTGAATTAAAGTTAAATAAAAAAAACAAGCTTTTTTTAACTGAAAGTAATGAGCGACATTAAAACTTAAGACGAACAGAAATTATTCCGTATATGGAAAGGGCCCCTCCTCAACGCCTTACTCTTTACGCTAAAGTTTGACTCTGTCACACAACTTTATTTTTTAAAAAAATTAAAACTTTAGCGTAAAGAGCGAAGCGTCGAGGAGGGGACAGCCCCCTTCCATATACGAAATAATTTCTGTTCGTTTTATTTTTTAATGTCGCTCCTTACTTTCAGTTAAGAAAAACTTGATTTTTTAATTTAATTTCTGAACGTTTTTTTTTAAATAATGCTGGGATATCCAGCGGCCCGGGTCATAGAAATGTCCCTTTCCCCGTGACAAATACCCCCTATGGAAAGATCTCCCACGTAGCCTCCTCCTCTGACTCCCCTCCCCACCAGAAGAAATCCCTCCTGAAAACGTCTGCATACTTCCAAGTAATAAATGCTGTATGTAAGCAATGGGCATAGTTCATAACTTGGAGCCCTTCCCCCGGAGACTGTGGGGGATTAAGTCATCCTCAAAGACATATTCATTTGGTTTTCGACTATGCTGAACAAAATGGCTATCTCAAAATTTTGATCGGGTGACTCTGGAAAAAAATGAGCGTGAGAGGGGGCCTAGTTGCCCTCCTTTTTTTGGTCACTTAGAAAGGGCACTAGAACTTTTAATTTTCTTTCGAATAAGCCCTCTTACGATATTTTTTTACCACTGGATCGATACGATCACCCCTGGGGAAAAAACAAATACAAAATAAACACGCATCTGTGATCTTTTCTTCTAGCAAAAATGCAAAATTCCACATTTTTGCAGGTAGGAGCTTGAAATCTCTACAGTAGGGTTCTCTGATACGCTGAATATGATGGTTTGATTCTTCAAGATTCTATCACTCTTAGGGGGAGTTCCCCTTTTTTAAAATAAGTCAAATTTTTCAGGCTCATAACATGGTAAGACTAAACTTGATGAAACTTTGATATTGGAAATCAGCACAAAAATCCGATTCTTTTGATGTATCTACTGGTATCAAAATTTCGTTTTTTAGAGTTTTGGTTACTATTGAGCGGTCGCTCCTTACTTACAGTTCGTTACCAGGAACTGTTTGATCAAGTATTTTGCAGTAGGCATCAAGAAATACTTACATGAATAAGATAAACTTAGAAACAGAAGCAGAAAAGACGGTTAGAGCTAGAAAAAATTACTGAAGAAAGATGTCATCAGAGATCCCATTCGAGGGTATTTCAAAAGCTACTGTTTGTTTTGCGGTAAAACAGTTATCCTTAAGACAAAGGATAAGAATGGAAATATTTGGTATCAGGTCAGAACAAAAGAAATTTGTGAAACACGAGAAACGACGAGTGGGTAAACACCGTCCATTTGCGCATAAGTATAGTGGCAGACCTTCGCGCCCCTGACACTGTATATCACGTAACGGGCTCCACCGCTTTTTGAACGTTTCGTAAAGTACCCTTGAAGTTTGCCAGTGACGTCGATGCTACTAAAAAGATGACACCTGGGAGACCCGGCAATGCAGAAAAGCATGAGACCTTTTTAAAGTTGCTGGAATACTTCCAGGAAAATGACGAAGAGCAACTAGCTATAAGTGACTTATGGGCAAAAATGAAACAGTTTTTCAGAAGATGGACTTGAGCCACGCAGCACAAAGGAAGGAATAGGAAGAAAAAGCTGCAAGAGACTTGAGGGATGAGCTTGTTATTGCCAGTATTGACAGTAAATCTGAAGTAGTTATTTCTAGAAAGATTGGAAGAAAAAGAAGTTTTTGTCCCACCACCTGATCAATTAAAAGAAACAAAGGTTCGGCGATATGTCATTCATAATAACCAAAGACAAGCCAAGGCAAAAGAAGAAGTTTTTGTCACACCACCTGAACAATTAAAAGAAACAAAGGTGGTCGTCAATGCCTTCTATACCTTGTAAAATCAAAAACCTGGATTGGATAAATCGTTGGAAGAAAAAGAAGCTTTTGTCCCACCACCTGAACAATTAAAAGAAATCGGCGATACGTCTTTCTAATGACAAAAGGCAAACCGAGGCAAAAGTTAAAGGTCCAATAAAAAATATAATTTTACAAAGGCACCACTTCTAATTTATGGTCCATTTGGACGTCATGACAACAAGAAAAGGCTCAAATTGTCTGCGTTTAGGAGACAAGTGACGGTGAGAATCTATATATAGAAGCCTGCCCCCGTGCCGAGTACCGGGGCTCGGCAGCGAACCCGTCGGGCTCCCATGTCTACTATATATACTATCTCCTCCTACCTCATTTAGGGATGACCGACTCTCGTTTCTCCCTTAATAATTGACCGAAAAAGGACGATCTTTGGCAATCCATCATCCTTCGTCCGCAGAAGGTGTCATAGCCATCTCAAGCTAGAAAGCAGGTTAGAAGCACATTTTTGTACAATTTTTTATATGGAATAGGGTCAGTCAGACGGGTACTCAAAAATCCGTAGACAACTCCTATGAAAAACATGTAAAAGATCCACCTCCAATTTTAGAGCGCCCACGTGTCAGAACCATATTTGACCACTGTCATCATTGTAGTTTCCAATATTCTAATCCTAGTTCGGGGACATATCTTCTTATTCTTTCAAACTTTTTTCTTAACTGTGAAAAAATCCAGGGGCTTTGGCTATTCTACGTTCTTAGGCCTATGGTATTGCCTATCTGGTATCACAGGGAGCGCAATAGGGCTGCCTAAAAGAGCGGTGTGGGCACAATATATTATTATTATTAAACCAGGGCACTTCGTAACGAAGGAGTTGTCGTCGAAACTTCAAGAAGGGCTCATTCGATTGAAAATTGAAAGGGCTATGCCTTTTTTGATAGTCAAAACTGATTGGAGGGCAACTAACCTCCCCCCTCCCACGCCCACCATTTCCCCAAAACACATCCAATCAAACTTTAGAAATAGCCATTTCTTCAACTCAGTTGAAAGGTCCAGAAATTATGTCTTTGAGGATAACAAACCCCCAACAGCCCTCAGGGTAAAGGTTGTAAGTTATGCCCTGGGGGCTTATAAGGTGTATATATACAAAGAGTGATCGTATAAAACTTCGGAGGGGGCTCATTGGATTGGTAATTAGAAGTTCTTTTGCCCTTTTTAAGATTCAGATTGATCGGAGGTTTGGTATTCTCTCCCCCCACAACTTCGAAAAAGGCTCATTCGATTAGAAATTGAAAGAGACTATGCCCTTTTTAATAGTCAAAAGGGAATGGAGGACCACACGCTCCACGCCTGCCAATTACCAAAACACACCTAACAAAAATTTTGAGATATCCATTTTGTTTAGCGTAGTTGAAAAGTCTGGAAATTATCACTTTTAGGATGAACCACCCCCCACAGCCCCTAGTGCAAGGGTTGTAAGTCATGCCCCAGGGTTGCAAGACATGCCCCAGGGGTGCAAGGGTTGTAAGTCATGCCCATGCCCTTATATACCCCAGGGCATATAAGGTTTATATGGAAAGCATGGTCGTAAACTCTGGAGGGGCTCATTTGCTGGGGAATCAGATGTTCTAGTGCCCTTTTTATGAGTCAAAATGATCGGTGGAGCATCCCCCTCCCCACGTCGTATTTTACATAAATGAATCCGATAGAGATTTTGAGATAGCCATTTGTTCAAAAATAGTCCAAAGATTATATAATAAGGACTTTGGGGTTGACAAAAATCCCCCAGAGTCTGGAGGAAAGGGGTTGTAAATTATGCCCTAGAGGCATATAAGGCTTTAATGGAATGGGTGGTCGTGTGAACTTTAGAAGAGGCTCATGGGAACTACAGTTCTAGTTCCCTTTTAAGATTCAAACATGATGGAGAGCAACTAGCCTCTCCTCTCCCTGGCATCCTCTTTTCCGGAAACGCATTCATTTGAAATTGTGAGATAGCCATTTTGTTACCAATAATAAAAAATATATAGCAATGTATTTAGGGTGGACATAATCCCCAGAGCCCATGAGCAAGGGTGTGTAAGTTATGTCCCGGGGAAATTAAGGATTTTATGGAACGGGTGGTCGTATTAACTTTGAATCAGATGGAGCTTTGATTGGAAGTCAGAAGTTTTAGTGTCCCTTTTAAAAGTCAAAAGTGAATGGAGGGCAATTAGCCCCAACCCGAGCCTATCATTCCCCAAAAAACATACCCGATGGAAATTTTAAGAGATCTATTATGTTCAGCTTTGTTGAAATATCCAGTAATAATGCCTATGGGGATGTCAACCTCCCCACAGTCCTCAGGACAAGGGCTGTAAGTTAGGCAATTCGTAAATTGTTTACACATAGTATTTATTAATTAACTTTTTCAACAAAACAAGATTTTTTTAAAAAAAAAAAGTAACAGAATATAATATGTAATTCACTGAAAACAATTCAAATGAATTTATTGAAAAAAAATCTGCATTGTCAGTTTAATACACATATGCTGATATTTATTCCTTAAAATCTTAATTGATTTTGATTTCTTAAAGTTGGAAAAGTGAAAAACATTTAAAAAAGAATTTTTCGGTAAAGAACAAATTATATTTTTTGTTCACTTTGGTTTAGTGAAGTTCTTTACTTTAAAAAAAAAGTAAAAAAAAAACAAAAAAAAAAAACAAATTTTGTTGAAAAAGTTCTTTTTAATTAATTTCTGTTCGTTTTATATTGGCATAGTCTTTTTCAGGGAGAAAGACTGAGCCTCTTCTAAAGTTAAACAACCACCCTCCCCCTCCATAAAAAAACTTAAATACCCCCTGGGCATAACTTACAACCCTTGCCCCTAATCTCTGGGGATTGTTTTGACCCCGAAAGCCTTGTTATATGATATTAATTAAAAAAAACTTTTTCCACAAAATAAGTTTTTTAAAGAAAAAGTAAAGAACTCCATTAAACAAAAAATGAACAAAAATAAAATCAAATAATCTACCAAGCGTGAAACTACCACAAATCAGCATCGATAAATAAATGACACCAAAACGAACCGAAATTACAATAAAAACCGAGTCAAACTCAAAACGATCAGAAATTAACATAAGTTGGGCTCAAAAACCCCTATGCCTTCCCAAGGCCATAACATAATTTGCACTTTACTGAAAAAAAACAAACATGTTTTCACTTTTATAACTTTAATAAATCAAAAATTATTAAGATTTTGATTACTAAATATCAGTATATGTATATTAAACTGACAATGCACATTCATTTGTATTTTTTCAGTAAAGTGCAAATTATGTTCCGGCCTTGGGAATGCTTAGGGGTTTTGAGCCCAACTTATGTTAGTTTTTGCTCGTTTTGACTTTGACTCGGTTATTTATTGTAGTTTCTGTTCGTTTTATGTTTCATTTATTTATCGATACTGATTTGTTGTAGCTTCATGCTTGGAAGAATATTTGATTTTATTTTTGCTCATTTTTTGTTTAATGGAGTTCTTTATTTTCCTTTGAAAAACTTATTTTGTGGAAAGTTTATTTAATTAATTTCTGTTCGTTTTATATTGACATAGTCTTTTCAGAGAAAAAGAAAATAATACTTTAAATATTTTCGTTTTTTTTTAAGAATTTATAGTTTGGCCTGCTTTTCATATACTGGAGAAAAATTTCAGCAATTTTTAACAACATACGCCCTCTTAAAAATCTGGACACAAATAGTAGTGTTTAGTTTAGTTTCATACCTCCTCTAGTTGACCTGAAATGGAAAAACTTGATACCATTCGCAAAAAAATTTTTTTACTTTCTTTGATAGCTTGGATACCCTTACACTATTTTGATTTGGCTAAATTTTAAAGAGCAGAAGCAGCCCCGAAAGTTTGAACATAATATCCTCAGTCGTTCTTGGGATACTACCGAGATGCCTTATTGGGAATTAGTATTAACAAAATGCATTTTGATTTAATCTTATGGCAACATTTAGTTTTTAAACAAAAACTCAAATGGGGAGGGTGGGCGTGGGATTACTTTCCCTCAAATACTTTTCTACTATTATAAAGGGCGTCAGCCCTTTCTATTTTCAATCGAATGAGCCTTTTGCGAAGTTCCTACGGCAACGCCTTCGATACAAAGCGCCCTGGTCTAATCAACAACAACAAAACAAAAAATAATACATTATACCCCACATCGATCTTTACTATAAATTAATTAAAAAACTTTCCGAAAAATAAGTTTTTCAAAGAAAAGTAAAGGCCATTTCGACTTAAGCTCAGGAGATACAAATATCTGTTAAAGTTCAAACTCAAAACGACCAGAAATTACTATTAAAGAATAAATGATACCCAAAACGAACAGAAATTAAATAAACAATCAATGCAAAAGAAAATACAACAAGTAATAATATAAATGAATAAATAGATCTTAAAGCGAGTAATGCTTAGATTGCATATGAAAATCAAGCTTTAAAACGAAAAAAAAAAGTTTGCTATTAAAGTGTAAATGAAACTTAAAACGAACAGAAATTAAATAAACAATCAATGCGAACAAACATACAATATATATTAATGTAAATGAATAAATAAATCTTAAAACAAGTGAAATTTAAACTGAATATGCAAATCAAGTTTGAATCGAAGAAAAATAACTACAAACAAGAGTTTGGGTATCGCCTCACTGCAGAAGCCTAAAGCCTACTGCGTCATTGGCGCCTTACTGAAAACTATATGAGTCTTGAACAGTCTTTGAAAGTATAAACAAATCAAATTGAATATTAGATATATAATGATATTAATTGTTGAAAGATCCATCACTTCAAGATTTTCTTTTTCACTGTATTTTTATTTTCATTTTCCATGCTGTATGAACTGGAAAAGAATAAATTTATAATATACGAGTATTCGTTTTCAGTGAAGCACCAATGACGCAGAAGGCTTCAGGTTTTTACAGTTAAAGAAGGGCAGTATCCAAATTTTGCTTGTAGTGAAACTATATTTGTCTTGATCAATCTTGGAAAGAACTAATAAATTAAACTGAATATTTTATGTATAATGATATTAATTGCTGAAAGCTCATCAGTTCACAATTTTACTGTAATTTTAATATTTATCTTCAATATTAAGTACAGAAATAACATTTGTAATATAATTCGTTTTCAGTAAAGCGCCAATGACGCAGTAGGTCTTAGGCTTCTGCAGTGAGGCGATACCCAAACTCTGTTTGTAGTTATTTTTATTCGATTCAAACTTGATTTGCATATTCAATTTAAATTTCACTTGTTTTAAGATTTATTTATTCATTTACATTAATATATATAAGAAAGGAAGGGGTGGGGGAAAAAGGGCGTGTGGGGGGAGGTTATTTGCCCTTCAATCAATTTTGACTCTTAAGAGCTGGACTAGAACTTCCATTTCCAATCAAATGAGCCGTTCTCTGAAGTTTATACGAGAATCATTTCCTGCCCCCGGGCCCTGGGGGGTTTTGTCGACGCCAGAGTTTTGTTAATTAACCTTTCAAGTATTTTTAACACAATGGTATTTTTAACCCTTGCATATAAAGCAGTTCTGGGGGGAAAGTAATAAAAAATATTGAAGCTATACATAATATTTATTCATTTACTTATGTTTGCAACGATTATCTTATGTTTGTAAGATAGTTTAATTTTAATTTCTGTTCTTTCGGGGTTTTGTTTATTCTTTAACAGTAATTTGTAGTCTTTTGAGTTTTAACTATAATAGGAATTAATTTCTGCTGGTCCTGAGTTCAATATGGCTCTTTACGATTGTTAGAAGACTTATTTTTATGTAAGTTTTTTTTTTAATTAATGATTATAAAATAATGAAGCCTTATGGCCTATGCTATAGACAGCTTAATTACATGCTCTCCGAAAAATCAAAAAACCTGATTTTTTTTACGCAACAACGAATGGATCTTGCTAGGTAATTCCATTTGTTGATGCAGAAAGAACAGTATCGTTTTGATTAGACCATTTTTTGGATTTTTTGTGCCACAATAATTTAGCATTTATCGCAAAGTATGTATTTTAACCTTATTTTAAGCATTTTTATAATAGATTTGCTATGTATTCTTCCCATACAAAACTTTACCTTATTAAAGTCTTTGGAGTGAGGGGCAGCGTAGTTGGCATGAAGAAGAACACTTTAGGGTAGAGACAGTAGGAGAGGGGGAGGGTGAGGTTGGAGACTCATCCAATACGGGGCGGAACTTCACTTATCTCCTCCGTTCCCGATTTATGAGATTAGAGAGACTCTTTGCTGTAGAATGTTGGACCGTTTGAGTTGTGGAAGACGTTGAAATACTCAAAAAATACTTTATATTTTTTAGTTATTGCAGGATTGCTTTCATAGATTGTGGAATGGTGAGCCCCCTGGCCCATGATTTGGGTGAGCCTCAACTCATAATATGCAATTTTGATTATTGTTCCGTGTGTGCATATATTATTCTATATATGTTATTTTGAGTTATACTTTTTATCGCATTGCGTTCATTTTTAAGCCTTGAGATAAAAACTGAAACCTTAGCGTAAACAGTGGAGGGGGGGGGAGTCTCCCCCCTCACATGCATAATTGAGCAGCCACAGAGAAAGTAATACAAATGAAAATAATCTGTCTTTTGAAAATGTCCTTTTTC
>CM051260.1:41462508-41503140 GCA_027921565.1 Artemia sinica | reverse complement strand
AAAAGACACGAAAATAATCGTCTAAAGGCACCTGAAGTGCTATCTCTGACATTTCCGTTGATTCTTTATTCCCGTTACTTTCAGATGTAAAACTCAGAATATTATCGAATGGGTTTAGCCGTCCCCTCCCTGAATAATTCACATTTTGAAAACTCACCCCCTGGGAAATTCCTCCCCCCTCCAACAACATTTCTTTTCCTGCTGATAATTCCCCGCGTAAATTCCACCCAGCAGAAATTTCCCAGCCGTGGAATATGCTCCCCCAAACATGTTCCCCTCAGATAATTTCGGATATTCACAAAAATGAAAGCTGAAATTTCTACTCAACTTTTTAGGTCAGAAGCAATGCTATAGCGTTACCTAAGAAAAGAGCAATAAGGGTTCTTTCTACTACTACTACTACTAACAACTCACCGCAACACCAAGCCGCCTGAGGCCAACACAGCTACGCACGCTCCTCCTCCACCCCAATCTATTCAAAGCCTCCCTTTTTACACCCGCCCACGAAGTTCCCATTTCCTTTAAATCTTTCTTTATGACATCCTCCCACCCCAGATGGGGACGACCTGCTTTCCGTTTAGCCCTAGATGGTTGGCCGAAAAGGACAATCTTCGGCAATCTGTCATCCTTCATCCGCACAACGTGCCCTAGCCACCTCAACCTTTCTTTCATTACAGCCCTAGAGAGCGGTATTAAACCACATTTTTCGTATAGCCTATTGTTTGAAATACGGTCAGTCAGCCGGGTACCCAGAACAATCCTTAAGCAATTTCTCTGGAAAAACATCTAGCAAATCTTCATCCGCTTTTCGGAGCGTCCATGCTTCAGAGCCATATTTGACCATTGTCATCACTGTAGCTTCTAATATTCTAATCTTGGTTTGCAGACTTATCTTCCTATTCTTCCAGACTTTTTTTAACTGTGAAAAAACACCCTGAGCCTTGGCTATTCTATATTTAACATCTTCACTGCTCCCACCATCTTTACTAATAATACTACCAAGGTAAGTGAAGCTGCCCACCTGATCAATCTTTTCATTACCCAACGTCACCTTTTCATCTTCACTTATTCCTAGACTTAGTTACTTAGTCTTCCTAACATTAATTTTCAAACCAATTCTAGCACCCTGAACTCGCAAAACCTCTAAAACTTCATTCATTTTGCTCACACTTTCATCTAGGATGCTTAAATCATCACCATAATCCAAGTCCAGGAGACTTTTTCCTCCCCATTTGATTCCGTGGTCTCCCATTGCCTTTCCTGTGCTCCTTAAAACAAAGTCCATCAAAATAATCCATACAAAGGGAGATAGAACACAACACTGTTTAACTCCTGATTTAATACAAAACCAGCTGCTAACCTCATTGCCTACCTTAACCGCAGCAGTGTTATTCTCGTACATAGCACTAATCACTTTAATGTATTTGTCTGGTATACCATACAAGGATAAAACCTTTACTAAAGCTCTTCTATCAACAGAATCGAACGCTTGCCCATAATCTAGAAAAATAAAGGACCAAAGGTGTTTGAAAACTCAGGCACTTCTCAATTATTAGCCTAAGAGTGAAAATTTGGTCGACACATCCTCTACCTTTTCTAAAACCGCACTGCTCTTCTCTTAAAACTTTGTCTACATCATCTTTCAGTCTAAAAAGTATCATATTACTAAGCAATTTACTACCTACAGAGACCAGACTAATGCCTCGATAATTACCACACTCACTTTTATCACCCTTTCTATAAAGTGGCTTAATTAAGGTTTTCCTAAAATCGTTAGGTACTTCCCCTTTTTCGAAAATCATATTCATAATCTTCAGTAACTTATTTCTAACCTCAGAGCCACCATATTTAAGAAACTCATTTACCACCCTATCAGCACCTGGAGCCTTATTATTCTTTAATCCTTTTAGTACTGTTGCTAATTCCTCCTCACAAAACAAATCTTCCTTCACATCCAAGGTATCACAAACTTTTTCATTTTCCTCTATATTTTTTCCTGCAACTCTATCACGGTTTAGCAAATTCTCAAAATGTTTCGGCCCATCTCTCTTTAGTTTTTTCCTTATCGCTAATTGTGACCCCATTTCTATCTTTAACTGGGCCAAGTCCGGATTGACTACTACCTCTCAATTTGTTAACGTGTGCCAGTACAATATTTTACTATTATGCCGTCTAGCTGCATCTTCCAGATCCTCGGCAATTTTATCCATGGCCTCCACTTCACACCTCCTTAGTTCATATTTTAATGCTTTCTCCACTTTCTTTACATTTCTTTTGTTTTCATACGATCTATCACTCAGATAATTCTTGTACAAGTCCTTTCTCCTTTCTATTAAACATAAAGCTTTTTCACTAATATTCTTAGCTGCAGTTCTAGCTTTCTTCCCTAATACGCCTTCAGCAACTTCACAAATTATTTTTCTAAAATCATTCCAAACATCTTCCACATTATCAAATTTTAAACTCTTAAGTTTAGTATTCAACTGTTCCTGGAAAGTTTCTCTCAAATTCTCATCCTGGAGTCTACCAACATCATAACTTCCCGGGAGGTGGTTACCCTTCCGATATTTCAGCTTTAGATTAACCCTTGACACTACTAGATGGTGATCTTTAGTTTTAACATCAATAACAGCACTCCTATATACCCTAGTATCTTGTATTGATCCTGCCAGTCTTCGGTTTACTATAACATAATCAATAAGGTTTGCTGTCTTACCATCACGTGAATACCATGTTAACTTAAGAGCCATTTTATGACCAAACACTGTATTGGTTATAACTAGATTGTTATACCCACAAAATTGCAAAAGTCTGTATCCATTACTGTTTTCTTTTCCTACACCAAATTTACCTAGGCTGGGATACCATCTATCCCTATTTCTACCAACCTGGGCGTTAAAATCTCCCAGTAATAACATCATATTTCTACCTGGGACCCTGTCTATTTGCTCCTGTAACTGTAAGTAAAATTCATCTGAGTCACTAGTATCTCCGTCAGCCGGTTCTACAGGGGCGTATACTACTATAACTGATACCCTGAACTTTCTAGTCATATAAAATGAGCAATTAGTATTCTATTATTAAATACCTTCCTAGCCTAAACAAGACTTAGCAGCTTCCTTATTCATCATGAGCCCTACTCCCTGTCTATGTACCCCATCCTTCCTGCCTGAGTAAACAAATTCTATATCACCTAATTTCATGCTTCCTACCCCTGGGATATGAGTTTCTGAAATTCCTAATAAGTTTCTGAAATTCCAATTTTCATGTTCTTTAAATCATTGAAATTATTTTCGCCTCAGGAAAAAGCAATGATCCCGGATACCAGTGCAGGACGGGGATCACATATCTTCTCAAGTCTACACCGAAGTGCTTAAGCCGGCTTAGAACCGGACAGCAAGAAGTCCCTGGGACCTCCAGTATGAATGAAGGCTTTGTGCAATCCTGGGTCCATCTTGGTCACAACATGGTTTTCAGCACTTGGCGATGCTCTTCTATCAACAAGAGTCGAAATCCTGCACAGACAGTCTCAAGCCTATTACCTCCGACTCATTATATATTCGTGCCTACAAATATTATGCTACTACGGGGAGGCAACCCATAATAGATAAATTAGCTAGGAAGAGGTTTTCCAGCCCAAAGACGCCCATCCAAACATACTAAGCCCAGAAAAATTGTCCATTAGTCAGAATCCCGTGCGAATGCTGTGTCGTTTAATAGGCTATAATTTCCTCGAGGGGGCGCCACTCCTCAAGTGGGGAATAGAGTTGACCGCAAGATCCCCAGTCTTGCAGGTACCCCGAAAAGGTCGAGACAGCCCTTTGCAGAGGCCGTTGTCCATAGATCTGGATCTTACGCCCTGCCGCAGTTGTCCTCCAATAGAGGATCCTCCCACGATGGTGTTCTACATCACCATGCAATTTAACCCATTACTGGGAGAAGGTTTGCAACTCATGGGACTTGTGGACAAACCAGTGGGCCCTTTTGAGTGTACATTTGAGGGGGATTCTTCCTCCTCCGCCTGTATTTATGACCCCGGACGAGGGTGCCCCAGTTTCTATTATGGACCCCCAGGGACAAGGTCCCCCTTTGTTCCATCAAATTTTATAATATATATATGCGCGAAAAAGAAAAAAAAAAATAAGGGTTCAATGAATTAATACTTATTTATTTTTCCAGGGGCACCTTATGTGGAAGAGGTGGTCACATAAACTTTGGAACGGGGTCCATTGAATTACAAATAAAAAGTTATAGTGCCCTTACACCAGGGGCGGATCCAGGATTAGTTTAGGGGGGGGGGGGGCAAAATAGGTTGATCCGATAAACTTGCGTTAGGAGCAAGTTTAATTAACGCAATCTTGCGTTAATTAAGTAAATTACATTACTTTAGACTACGTTAGGGGGTTGCCCCCCTCTCCCCTTCCCTGGATCCGCCACTGCCTTACACTCTCTGTTTCTTTCCTTGTTAGGGAGGAGAGCAGATGCCTAATAGGGTGTGTTAATACCAAAACATTCTTACTCTCATTGGGCTTTCAGGTATAAACATAATTAGTTCAAAGAAAGGGATGGGGGGGGGGGGGGGTTGCTATTTTATACCTCTTGATTCTCGTGAGTATTTATGGTCTAGACTGTTTTTATGAAAGGAAAATTGAGAGATTTTACCATGGGCGATTTTCCTGGGGAAATTTTCCGACGGTTGGGGGAAACTTCCGAGGGAAGGGGAGTTTAAAGACCTGTGTTACTGCTAAATAAACTAAAAATTTTCACTATTTTCGCTTCATTTTCTTAAATTCTGATTTTTGATTCTTATTGATTTCTTTGGACTAACTTACGGTGTATTTGACTACGATTTGAATGTAAAAACAATGCAGTAATTTTTGGCATTTATTCAAGAATTTCGTTTAAAATACGAAATAAAGAGCGTTTCAATGACAAAATCTTATCTTATATCCAGTTTGGATCCGATTTATTGGTTTTACTTATATGTGAACTCTGCGAAATCAAGAAAGGTTAAGACACACGTTATAGGGCATAGGCTATATACGATTTTTTGGTTCTTTTGATTCTTTTGTTAGGGAGGAGAGCATATGCCTACTAGGTGTTTGTTAATACCAAAAACATATTAACTCTCATTGATATTCAGGCATATACAGAATTAGTTCAAAGGAAGGGGTGGGGTGGCTGTAAAGATCTACTCTACATCTACATCAATTAATTCTGAATGTAAATTCTGTAATAAAAACATAACATTTATTTCTTTTCAACATCATCGTATTCTTTTTTTTAATCATTTTCAGTATTTTTTCATTTTTATTTTTCAGTCGAATAGTATAAACGTAAAATCCGAATGCACATGTTGGGCATTCCAGTCAGCACACGTAAAAAGAAGAAATCTAATAACGGGTCTTAATTCAAAATGTACAGTGGGTAACTAGGCTTAATAATAATAAAAAATGACCGGTCTTAATTAGAAATTGAAACTCTTACTACTACTAGTGCCGTATCAAGAATTTTGGTTCAGTGGAGGGGGGTAATTTTTTGTTAGGGGGGAGAGGTAGAATGGAAAATTAGAGAAAACGTCAAAAGTGTATTTTTATGCATTTTTATTACGTTTTTACGAGTCTGACAAACATTTCGCTTGGGGAATTTAAACCTTTCAATTCTTCCCATGAAGACAGCCTTGACTATTACTACTACTAACAACTTATCACAACACCAAGTCACCTGAGATTACCCCAGCTACGCACACGTTGTGCAAAAGGTTCAATCATACCAGAAAGAGATTGCTTCAAAGACAAATTATGTGTTGTTTCTTCGACACTCTCTGATGACGATGGGCTCGTGAGGAGACCAAACAAGTCTAAACTTGCACAAGCTCTTTTTGATAACCTGTGCTCAAATAGGAAAGAACTACTAGGATCCCACCTTCACGATTTGGACGGGGGAGCTCTTCTTCATAGACTTCAGCGGAAGATTAGAAGCAGATTAGTACCCATACTCTACAATTGTTTTTGATGGACATGAAGGAGGACCTGCAACAAAACATCAGACACAAAGCACACATGTAAAATTTAACGGAATAGAGGTGCTATTTACTGCATATACATAACTTCAAATGCCCAAGGACGAATTTCTATCCAACAAAAAAATAAGGCGAGGCTCATCCAAATGCTCACCGAAAGCTTATGTGCAAGGGAAATCGAAATTAATCACAGAGAAGGCGACACGAATATGAAGATCGTTAAAACTTCTGTTGGGAAGTCTAGTATTATTTCTACTCTGCTAGTTTGTGATGATACTTACTCATTCTTTTATTGTTTCATGTCAATTGCGATTCCAACCAAATATATTATTCTCCAGGAGCAAAACAAGACAGTATAAGTGTTGCATGGGGCATGCATGATCAAAAATAGCTTGGGAACAGACCTCTGTTAATTCCATACTTTTCTTCCATGCACTACTTGGCTGCGACACCATTTCCCATATACATGGTGTTGGAAAAGGAAAGGGTATAGACATATTTAAGGAAAAAGAGGCGTTCCAAATAAGTTCTCAAGTCCTAGAGGCGAGCACAAAGGAAGAGGTATTTAGTGCCGGAGAAAGTGCTTTACTGTCCATTTGTGGACACAAGATTGAGGAAGACCTAAAGTCAGCTGGCTATCGTGTCTTCCAAAAGAAGGTCTCAACATCCACAAAATTTGTGCATTCTCGAGACTTACTACCTACACGTGTATTTGAAAAGTTTCAATCGCTGTGTGTCTATTATCAGATCCGAAATCGGTGTGAAAATAACAGTCTCGACCCTCTTAAGTGGGGATGTAGGTGCAAAGAAACAGTCTTGGTTCCAAAGATGACTGATTTACCCTCGACCACAATGAAGCTTCTGAAAGTTTTGGAGTGCTCCTCTAAGCCTAATGGCTGTGACTCAGAATGATGCTCATACAATAAGTCAGGTCCGGAATGCTCTATAGCTTGCAAATCATGTAGAGGGGCCTCCTGCCAGATTGCCATGGAACTAGAAGACGATGACACTGCCTTTTAGTGCCAATGATTCGGAAAGTTTTTCTCTTTTTATGTTTGATAAAGTAAAAATGAATGAAACCAAAGTTATCTAGCTCATTCCCTAATCTTTATATTAATCAATTTATTACAATGTTAAATGAGCCATACTTATCTTGAAGCATACTTATTTTGGACTTTTTTCTCTTGAGCAGGGTATTCGATTAATTTGTTTTCTACACCTTATTTCCGTCTATGCAATCTTAAAAAAGACTTATCTCCACTTAGGGTTTCAGAAAAAGGTAGCCGATTCTACAATACACGCATATAATTTATTTTCTGTAATATTGTAATTTGCGGGTGTTTTGCAGGGTTAAGTTTGTTTCCTGTTTCGTAATCTACGACCAAGAAAGTCTTAAAAAGAAATCCTTACTCACTAAAAATAACACATCTCGTCGATTTTTTTTTTTAGCTTGACCCCTCTCGCTTCAAATTCCAAAGGGGAATTTGCAGAAATATCCATTTTTTTTTTTACTGGTGATTGGCCCCTTCTACCTTCATTTTTGTTTTCTACGACCACAATAACCCCAATGAAAACGTTATTTTCTGTGTTTTATCACGAAGTAAACTTTTTAGCTCTTAACCTTCTCCGTACTTTAAGGTCAAATTCGAATTCCTTCGCCTTGATGTAGTGATATGTTAATAAGCTTATTTTTCTCTATCAAATGGCATTAAAATCATTTCTGTTGTAATTTGTTCAATGTCTAAAGCTGCGTTCACATTCAGCGCCTTTTGAAAAGCTGGAGAGGAAATCTAGGATGCATGTAACAGTCTACGCTGGTAAAAATTTCAAAAAAATCAAAATGTAGCCGTTTGATATACTTATGATGACTTCGGCCCAAATCAAGCTTCAAATGATTCATTTTTGCTAATATACTCTGCTATGACTGCAGGGTGAATCTCCAGCATTTTTATTGGAGGAGGGGGGCAAGAGCGGTACAGATCCAGATAGTCAAAGGGTATGGAATATACAATAATTTGTTCTCCACATTATTAGGGGGCAACTGCCTCACTTGCCTCCCCACCATAGACACCCCTGTATGGATGTTCTGTTGAAATTTAAAAGGAACAAAAAAAGCAGAACTGGAAGCTTTTTTGCCAATGAACTCTTAAAACTACAAAAAAGAGATACAGAAGAGCTTCTATACTAAAAGTATTGTGGGTTCTTTCCAAGTCTCATGACTGGTGGGATAATGTTGTCCAAGGAAAAAATGAATCCGTGTTTCACGAGTTTTTTTTTAGAATGAACTGAGAGTCTCCATGGGTGTTGTCCTTCCAAACTTCAAATGATAAGAAAGTTTCTTCATTCAACCATTTCTGAGAGTTTTTACAAGCTACTTTATCGTTCTTTATAAGTTCCATGGCTTTATTTTCAAATTTATTGCTTAATTAGGCTCCCATAAAAAGGAACAACCCGTCTTCACTTCCTCATTTTTGGCATGCCGGCCCATTTTTTAGCATCTTTTTATGCTGTACTCAGACAGGGGAAAATGGAACAACAGTAGAAGTCTACACAATCCAGTTTTCTGTCACAGTTTTTCAGAAAACGCCAAATTTAGATGCCAGACGCGGCTTAACCGTATTTTAACTGTACTAAATATGAAATACTTAATTGAGACTCTGTTTGCATTGCTTTCACGTGAAACTACAATAAAAAGGGCCGTTCTTTTGCTTTAAGATATCACATCTTTCTGCAAAGATTTCCGTTCTTTTGTTCATGTTTGTTTTAAGATCTTACAGCTCACTGATGTTAGAAAAAAGTGTGAAGGACGCTATTTTTCTGCCACAAAGAACAATGATGAGAGAACTTTGACGATATACTGTATGATGATATGAATGATATACATCATTGTTCTTAGACCACTAATCAGAGCAGAATGATGAAAGACGTTTGCAAAAGAACGCTATAAGATGCAAGATCTTAGTGCTATGATGTCGCTTTTAAGCGTTCTTTGTCAAAAGATGTAAGATCTTAGCACAAAGATGAGTAAAAGAACAGGCCTAAGATCCCGATGATACTACAAGGTTGCCCCCAGTTTGAATTCTGACTTTAGATCTTACCATAGAGTCTCCTACCTCCTAATTAAAACAAATAAAACCCAACTCCCCTTGATTGTTGTGGACTGATAAAAGTGGTCAACTTTTTAGATGTTGCCAATTTTTTAAAGTGACTAACTTTTTAGATACTACCAAATAGCCTCTCATGGTACAATTTTAGTCGAATATGTTAGTCGATATTTTTGTAAGCAGTTGATAACGCTGTTGTTGGATGAAAAAAGCGAAAAGCACCAGCAAAAATTTGATATTATATGTAAAAGCACCAGCAAAAAACCCAATCGGTAAAATTCTACTTTAGCTACTTTTGGCTATCTTGGGAAGGGGTTAGGTTAGGACAATGAGACTTTCAGGGATGAGTCTACAGGCTAAAGTATATCCCGGGAAGGTATTTTGAAGTACCTACCTCCACTCCTTCTCCCTCTAGAGGGTCATGAAATTTGCCTACATGACAGGTCTCTTATACCATTGAAATTTTGACAAAACAACATTTTACCTTAATTTTCAGTTATCAGTTTCTTTTTTTTCTCTGGGTTTAGCTCTGAAAATACAATTTCGGTTATTTGAGCAGAATTTTAAGACATATAAATAGTTTATTTTCAAAATTTAGGAAATGTATTTGCATATCTTTAAAACCTTATAAATTGGGATTGAGCAAAGTTGTGAAGCTGAAAACAATTTTGTTGTACTTCATTTAAGCAGAAGATCTATTTTGCAAGGTTTCACTTCTATAACTCACATATTTTTAAAGGTCATTAAAGGTCAGGACCCTCTAGAGGGAGAAGGAGTAGAGGTGGGTACTTCAAAAGGTCAATATATACCAAATCATATTATTGAGTTAGGACTAAAGTGAATACACCATTCGATGCCTTTTTTATGCTGATTACGAATAATAAGCATTTCTATCAGAAATGAATTTCAGCCCCCCCCCCCCCTATATATGCCAATTCAGGGTTAGGTTAGGTTGGGTTAGGTTAGGTATAGCCTATTTAGGGGGGCTGAAATTCATTTCCGATAGAAATACTTATTATATTTGTAATCAGCATAAAAAAAAGGCATCAAATGGTGTATTCACTTTATTTGAAACTCAATAATATGATTTGGTATATATTGACCCTTCAAAATATCTTCCCAGGACATACTTTAGCCTGTAGACCCATCCCTGAAAGTTTCATTTTCTTAACCTAACCCCTTTCCAAGATAGTCAAAAGTAGCTAAAGTAGAATTTTACCCTAAAAAGTTCCAAACATGCAATCCCCAAATATATGCTTATTCATTCTAAACAGTAATGCAGTTCAGGCCATGAACATACATCAACTACAGAAAACAAATATCATTTCAGAATTGGCAAAAATCTACATCCCCGATGATATGCTCATTCAAGCAAAAAAAGATCTTGCTTTACTTTTAACAAAGCTGAACATTGATACACAGTCATATGAAAAATAAATCAACAACACAACACATATCAATACTCAGTGGAACATAAGATCACTCACAGAAAATAAGCTAAATGAACTAATATCTTTTATGAATAATAATTCCATTAATATTACTTGCCTCCAGGAAACTCATTTAACCCAAAATCAACAAATTAAGTCTCTGGGATATACTATCCTGAGAAAGGATAGATCATCAGAGAGAAAAGGAGGTGGTGTAGCTCTATTAGTTAAAAATAATATAAAATTCTGTGGCATCAATTTTCCAGATTTTGCTAATGATGTTGATGCAATTGGTATCAGTGTTGGCTGAATAATATAAAAACCTACATAATAAGCTTTTATAACCCTAATGGCCAAAACTACAGATGCCATGGATTTCTTTAATTATATAAATAATTCTAATATGTTAAAAAATATCATTATTTGTGGAGATTTCAATGCCCACAGCCTTTTGTGGGGGAATAAACCAGCAAATAAAGCTGGTAAATTGATTGAGTATATGACTTCAAATAATAATGAATTAGCTGTTGCTACCCCTCCAAACCTGAATACTTATTTCAACCCCAAAAGTGGCAGATTCTCCACAATGGACCTACAAATTGTGTCATTAAATATTTTGAATGAAATTTATATAAATAAAATTGATAGTCTATGTACTGACCACTTTGCTATAGTGTGCTCCCTAGATGAACCTGCTGAAACTCTACCACATACCTCCAAATATATCAACACTAAAGCAAATTGGTCTATGTTCGAAAAATAAGCTAAATGATGAAATCACAAGTTTCACCCAAAATTCATACATTTCAAACACAACAGTTGACACACATGCTGAAGTATTGACATCTTTACTAATAAATACAGCTAATCATGCTATCCCCAGGACAACACCTAAGAAAACCAACCCTAAACACATTCCTAAAGCCTGGTGGACAAATGAGTGCCAAAATAAATGGAGAATAAAAAGGCAGCTAGGACAGAATTCATAAAAAAAACCATCACCTACTACATATTTAAAAAATTACAAGCAGAATCTAATCTAAAAAGGAACTATAATAGATGCTAAAATATAATTACTGGAATAATTTTGCAAATAATCTCTCCAGAGAAACACATGAGCCAATCATACATAAAGTCATAAGCCACATCTGTGGGAAAAAGATTTCCCCCAACCCACTCCAGTATGAGCTTATACATAATAATACCCATTATGACAATGATAATGAAAAAGCTAAGCTATTTGCAACTCTTTTTGTTAATAAGCTAACATCAAATAATCGAAGCAAAATGTCCACAATTCCTATGAACCCAAGTTACCAACCACGCCCAGGATCCAAGTATATAAGTAGTACATTTTCAGTCCAGGAAATGAATAATGCAACACATCATATTAGGACCAAAACTAGCGGCAGCTATGACAATATACACCCTACATGGATAAAGAATCTCACCCCTTCATACAAACAAGAACTGCTAAATTGTTATAATCACGCTTGGGCATCTTCTAAGTTCCCCAATATATGGAAATGTTCGTCCCTCCTACCAATCCTAAAGAAAAATAAACCAAAGAGAACCCTGAGTCCTATAGGCCCATAATGATTACTCCTGTGGTGGGGAAAATAATGGAAAAAATTATCTATCATAGACTCCTCTGGTTTGTTGAAAAAAACAGTATGATCCCTCACACTCAAACTCGATTCAGGAAACACCACTCCTCAACAGATGCTTTCATTTTGCTAACAAATGCAATAAATGAATCATTCTCAAAAAATAATGTCCTAGTTGCAGCTTTCCTAGATTTTGAAGGGGCATATGACAATGTGAACCACCAAATCCTTTTTAAACAAACTTGCAAACCTTGGACTACCCCCGGCCCCCCCCAAGCTAGTATCCTTTATAAAATCCTTCATAGAAGTGTGAAGTTTCATTGTTTGTGTTGGTTCAGCCTCTTCACCCCAAAAGACAACAACCAGAGGCCTACCTCAGGGAGCAGTCCTGAGTTGCCTCCTGTTTGCCCTATATCTCTGGGACATGAACCTACCCCACACAAATCTACAATATGCTGACGATCTGGTGCTATGGTCATCTTGCAACACCTTTGAGATAGCACAGTCAAATTTGCAAAAAGTCACTTTTCCAATTTGAAAAATTCTCTCAACATTCAGATTTACCCATTGCACCTACCAAGTCAAAAATAATCCAATTTCACCGGAAACGAAACCATGTTAATGCAAAACTAACTCTAAATAAAACAACTATTCCAGAAGATAATCAAATTAATTACCTAGGTCTCATGCTTCACCAAAAAACTTAATTCCACCTCCACATTTCAAAACACAATAAAAAAAATGCTATAGAAAAACAAATATACTAAAAAGACTTCTTTCCACACCCTGGGGCTGTAAGGAGAAAAAACATTACTCCAGTTTTATAAATCACATATAAGACCCCATATTGACTATGGCTCATCGTATATGGTGCATGTGCAAAGACCCAGATGCAAAAAAATTGAAAACAACACAAAATGGTATAAATACGCCTCATATTTGGTCTTAGGAAACCCACAAGTACCAAGTTTCTGCTTATGGAGAGTGGATTAACAACAATAATGGAGAGACGTAGCTTTCTCTTGACAAATTATCTTACAAAAATTGAATCAAATAGCTCACACACCCTACATAATTGGTTAAGAAATCCAGCCATGTATAGTGGTATTGCAGATGAGTATGCCAACATTCAGAAGAAGTTCCCCATACCAGCAAAGTCTATTGCACCCACTTTCCCCCAATCCCCTCCATGGAATTGGTCAAGTCCCATAATAAATACTGATTTCTCAAAGTGGACTAAAGATTTAACCCCCATCACGTTTTGTCCAGAAAAAATTTGCTGAAACTTAATACAATTACCTATAAAATCACTTCTAAATATTTGTTGATGGGTCAAAAATGAATGAGAAGGTAGCAAGTGGTGCTTTCCTTCCTCACCTGAAAATTGCAATGGGCAAGAGATAATATAATAATTTATCTATAATGTCTGCTGAGTTAAATGCCATAATCATGGCATTAGAACACATTAAGGAAAACCAAACTTTGATTGCAAATTCAAATAATATTATTGTATATTCCGACTCCTTATCCAGCCTTGAGTTGCTGGCCTCAGCTCCTCAGTATAAGCTGGACATTGACACTTATCATTGTCTCAGTATTATAGATAATCTTGCTTCAAGTGGCATAAAAACTTATTTTCGGTGCATTCCTAGCCACTCTGGCATAAGTGGTAATCATCAGGTTGATGAAATAGCAAAAATGCTATAAATATGACCAGCCAAGTGGGAGACCAATCCGATTAGAGATATTTACCGATGGAGGCTATCAGATATTAATTTTAATAAGATTAATCCTATCCTTTCTCCCTTTCCCAATAAGTATCTTTCTAAAATTTATCATAGAATTCGTTCTGGACAAATGGACTAAAAATTTTCTTGCATTCTCGTATAAGTTTTCTAATTCAAGTGGTTCAATTCCCCTGTCCCCTCTTTGCAGGCATTGTATATATGAATAATGAAACAATTGACCATTGCCTATTTGAATGTAATATGCTGACGTCTGCACAACATACCTTGCTTTGCAAACTGATAAAAATGCTTCAAACCACCACAAAATCTCACTATCAGCCAAGAGCCTAGCCAACTATACCTGCACACAGAGCATAGAAATCGGCATCTATCAACTCATAATTGAACTCCTAGAGTCGAAAGATCTACTGAAAGATATCTGAAAATATCTAATAATCATGAGGCAATCAAGCCAGTAGCTCTGTAGCCCACAGAGTGAAGCAAAAGGAAAAGGGCTAAATAGTATCACTGAAAAGCCCACCTGCTGTTAAAAGGAAGAAGAAGTGAATTGTCCCAAGAAGAAGGCTACGAATTTATCCTGAGAAAAAGAAGCAACCTTATAAGAAAATTGAAATATATTTTCTTGTGATTATTATCGCTTCTAATCAGCAGTTGTACCAAACCTATCCTGCTCAAGTCATCCTCAGGGCTATACTGTGGTGTTTATCCTCCCCATAGCATAGTGCAGACGGTTTGATATCATCTATTTTCCCTTCTTGTTTTAGTTTTATATTTGTGTTTAAAGCTTTTTCGAATAGGCAATGTTTAGAAGTCCTCCGAAAAAAAACGTCCCCCCCAGATCCCAAATCAAATTCCATAGTGAAAGATACCCATCCTGGCTGGTCAAGCACATTATCTGAAAGTTCTAATGATAGCTCCAATTCGGAGAATAGGACAATGATAACTGTAGGTCCTAATGCAACCATAAATGATGATAATGGGTTTCAGAGGTCCTCTCTAGAAGCTCTAAAAAAAGGAAAAAAATCTCCCCAATTAAAAGCATTTCCCCTCTCCCTGCCCAAGATCCTCCCTCCAAAAAAACTTAGGAATTTACCTTAAAATTACTCCCACTACCCCCTTTGAAATAAAAATGATCACTGCAATAAGAGTTGCAATTTTAAATTGCTAAAAATCAATGTTCTCTCTTAACATTAACCGTGATGGATCTCTGCTAATAGCTGTAGAAGATCAGAAATCAGCAGATACAATAATTAACCTAAAATCCCTTCTGAATACCCCAATTATTGCATCTAATTGGAACCCAAAACAATCACCAACAAAAATTTTAGTTTATAATGTTCTCCAGAGATATCTACTCAGGAGTTAAAAGAAGGCCTCTCAGATAGGGCTGGAAACACACAATCCCAGCTGAGGATGTTACCCAACTTGGAAAAACCTAACTCTAATGGCCTAAAAACTAGTAGATCCTTCTTATTCACACTGAAGGATAAAATTGATATCCCAGAAAAATTATTCCTATTTGGGCAAATCAAAACCACACAAGGAATACAAACCTAAGCCTATTCAGTGTCAGAAGTGTTTCAAACTGGGACACACGACAAACAATGCAATGAAATTCTCAAGAGTGTAGTAATTGTAAATCTTTCCATCCTAAAGAGCTGACAACTTGCAACAACACTCAGCCTACATGCATCAATTGCAAAGGCCCACATGAATCTACAAATAAATCATTATGCCCTGCATACAAGAAAAGAGCTCTAACACTCCAAATATCAACAGAGAAGGCCATCCCATACCCCTTTGCAGCAATGGAAGCAAATGCTGCCCAACAATACCAAATAAAGCCTGTAATGAAAACCAACCAAAACCCCCAAGTCAAATGCCCCCAATGCATCAAGCACCCCTTATAAAACACCATCTTCTAAGCCCCCTAGCTCAAAATCCCTATCAGGAGGAATCACCAAGCCAACAAGCCTCCCTTGTCCGGTGAGATGAGGTCAGCCTGACCCCCTCCCAAATATATCTGAATATATCTAATAAATATGAGGCAATCAAGCCAGTAGCTCTGTAGCCCACAGAGTGAAGCAAAAGGAAAAGGGCTAAATAGTTTTTACTGAAAAGCCCGCCTGCTTTAAATAGAAGAAGAAGAAGAAGAATAGGCTATTCAAAGATTGGGATGCATATTGTCAACCCAACCCAGAAAGAAGAGGGGCAAATGATCTGATTTTCAGAACGCACGCCTTGATTGAATAAAGTTGTTTGAATATTGTAATTGGTGAGAATGTGGCCCTGGGATCTCACCTAATTCTAGGCTAGGCCTAGTTTAGACATTATTATATTTTAGTCTAGGGTAAGAACCCTAGTACTTGAGCAGTGCCTTCTTTCTGATAGGATGGGAGACACTTCCTCAGTCCTTACTGTGTTCTCTCAGTGCCTTTACTGTGCTCTTTAGGACAAGCCCATTATATGATCAATATAAGTAGAGATAGGACACAACCCTGCTTAACTACCAATTTAATATGAAACCAGCTAGGCTACTAACTCATTTTCCTACCTTAACTGCAGCAGTGTTATTCTTACGCTTAGCACTAGGGTGCCAAACTAGTTTGCCAACCATTGGAACAAATATCTGTGCTTTAATCAGCACAAAAAACAACTGACTCAGATATGATTCATGTATCAACTGGAACCTCTGTCATTGCTTGTTTCATACACTTTGGAAAGTAGCCTATACCAAAAGCAGCATTGCTAATATATAAGACTATCAAAACAATGAATATGTACACAACATGCCAAAACCAGTCTTCTGACCTGTACATTATTCACATACTCTGACATGTCAATCAGAAGACCAACATGGAACACAACCAGGATCAGACCAGCCCCCTTGCATTTAAACCTTCAGGTAGCCTACTTGTATTGAAAGCAAATAGAAGTAAAGATATCAAAAAGTAAAAAAAAAAAAATGTAATCCTTCTGATACTTGTATTGAAGACAGATAAAATATACTATCACAAATTTTCATTCCAAGGCTTATTGGAATAAATGCAACATCAACTTTGCCATCATCACCAGAACTTATTGCAGGTTTATTTCTCCCTAAACAATAGTAGACAATTTAGCTGAAGTATTGTATCCTATGCTTGAAAAAAAAGCTAAATTTAAGTACAACTGCAAACCTTAGGGGAAATTCAAAGTTCTAGACTAGAAATCTATTCACAGTTTTAGGCATGAATTATTTATTTATTTATTTCTTACATTTGCTTTTGAATTCTTTCAGTTTTACCCTAAAGTACAATTTTATTATGGGGGAGGGGGGGGGCTAAGTGGCTACAATTTTTCCAAATATAAGAGCTTTGTTCTAATAGAAAATGGCAGCTTTGTGCAAAAATGTTTACTAGCCAAAATGTGTAGGGGGAGAGAGCAAGGGATTTTACCAAATGGCTGGTTCTTTTTACCAATTGTTTTAGTTTTACCAATAATTAGCATAATACCTGTTTCAAATACAATACATTAAATCACTGCACAAGTTGGTAAAATCACTGCATTTACTGACTGAAATTTTGGTATATGTCATTGCATCAATTTCTTTAACCAAATAGAAAACTTTGGTACTATCTGTAAAATAATGGCAGGAGTCATTAAAACTGCTGTGTTTACCAACAAAATTTGAGATTTTTATAAATGACATGTCAGTATTCTTGCAGTTTTTCATTTAACTGAACAAAAAAAAAAAATTAAGCAGCTTTGCAAAGCACCACAACTTTGCTGACTCATTTTTTTTTTTTTTTTAACTGAGTTCCAAAAAAATATTCCAAGGTGGGGGAACATCATTGCTACTCAGTGGATGAAGCAAAATGCTAAAAAATAATAAAAGGAATATCTTTTAGGAATTGCTTTTACAAGGAATTACTTTTGATTGATAAAACAAATAAATAACTTTTTTTGTGGAAAATACTTGGCCAAAAAATCAGAATAATATAAAAATACAAAGTGTTCTAAATATGAGAGCCTCAAAATTTGATTCAACAGCTTATTAAAAAGCTTTGAAGTGCTTTACAAATAGACACAGAATGAAATCTTAATAGAAAAGGGGAGAAAATAAGCAAAGTAATATCATACATTGTGCTGTCTTTTGCTTTTTCTTATATGCCTCACCCAGGGACTTAATGCCTGTTAGAGGGCATAGTCTCCAATCTTTTTGGTCACTTAAAACGGGCATTAAAATGTTTAATTTCTATTTGAATGAGCCCTCTCCCAGTATTCTAGCACCACTGGGCCAATATAATCACCCCTAAAAAAAAACAATAAATATGCATGCATGATCTTTCTTCTGGCAAAAAATACTATATTTTTTTAGATAGGAGCTTGATAATGAAACAAATAAAATATGATATCAAAATGTAAGAAATATCAAAAAGCAACAGGATTAACTAATAAAACAGAACTTCTACTCTTCCAAACATATCTTGCAGTAAAACTTTGTTCCTTTTGACATTAAGAACTCATTTAGCTTTATTGCTGATCTGACATAATTGGTTGAAAGATCTTCAGGGATACATTACCAATGCATTTGCCCCTCACACGCATCACAAGTGACCCAAAGCAGCCACAATCTTTCCTTTTCATGGCAATAAATACAACACCAACTATTGTTGCCATCACCAGAACTTGTTTCCAGGCTTATTTTTTTTACCTAAAGAAAAACGGACAATTTAGCTGAAAATATATTTTTCTATGCTTGAAAAAAAGGTAGCTTAATTAAATTACAATGCTTAATCTCATAATGTGATTTTTGTTAAGATTGTTTGACTTTTAGGGGGTGTTTCTCCCCTTTTTTGGAAACCAAGCAAAATTCTATCAGGCTTGTAGCCTTTAAATGGTAACACAAAACTTGAAGAAAACTTATATATTTGAAATCACCATAATAAATTAATTCTTTTCAAATAATGTCTATTGGAATAAAAAATTCTGTCTTTTAGTATTTTGGTTACTATTGATCTGCATCACTCCTTACTTACAGTTTGTTACCACAAAATGTTTGAAAGGTTCAATTCCAAATAAAGTATTCACCTTCAAATTATTTGATTAAATCCTAGAAAAATGGTAAAGAAACTTCACAAATTTAATTTTTTTTTAATGTGAAAGATTACTGAAACCTTAGAAAAAGGCTGGGAAAGGAGAAAATATTAAAATTTGAAACAGAGTCCTAACATTATCAGTATCCTGAAATAAAAACTAGATTAAATAAAATTTCCTGTTATTTTGTTTTACAAACTGAATAGCCACAACTCAAGAGAAAAAACTCCAAAACCAATTTTGCAACATGGCTGTCCATCCAGTTTTCAACCAGTTTTCTATTTAGATTACAAAAAATGACCATGTTGGAAAATAGGTTTGCTGTGACCAGTAAAGTGACACTGTACCCCATCAGATTTTTGATAGGATCATTTTTAATCATTAAGAAAACCAACCATTTAAAAACCACAACATTCATCAAAAATACTCAACATTTTTGTCTAATTAAGATTAATAATAATTATATGCCTCAAAAAAAAAGAAAAAAAAAAAATCAAAAATCGTTGCAAAATTCCTAGACTGGCAGAAGCTAGGTTCTTCTTTGTGCCAATAGATGCATCAAACTAGCTAGAAATTCTGTTGTACAATAAGCATGAGGGAAGAAGAAGAAGAGAAAAACTGCCATTCCTCAGGGAAATCAGTGAGTTATTAGTTGTTTTCCTTTTTTTGGGGGGGGGGGTGTGTCAGTTCATTTGTTGGGGTTCAGTAAACTGGTTTGGTACCCTAATCAAAATTTCAAAATGTTCTCCCAAAAATATTGGTTAATTCCTAAATGGCCCTATAATTTAGCTAGGATGAAAGTGAAAACATCATTTGATGTCTTTTATGCTCTTAAAAAAAAAAAAAAAATCACTTCGGTTGCAAATTGCATCTTGAGCTCTTAAAGGGGCCCCAAAGGTACTCCATTTTCGTAACCACACATAGAAGTTATAGCCTAACCTGCAAAATAATTTATTTTCAGTTCAAACCATTCTCCTACCATTTCAAGTTTTTCAAATGCTATTGACAAAAATAGTGCTGAATTTTGTGATTCAAAACTTTGCCATAAAACAATTAAGGGAAAATTCCAATTCAGGGTATATATTTGCACATTAGGGGGATAGGGGGGGGGGTTAAAAGTTCATGGTTAAATTTGCAGTGGGCCATATAATTTAGCTAAGATGAAAGTAAAAAACATCATTTGATGTTTTTTTTTATGCTCTTTCGTAATTCATATATAATATCTTTGGTGCCCTTTAAGGGATGAAGATGCAATTTGCAACAGAAGTAATTATTGAATTATGAAAGAGTATAAAAAAAGGCATTTAAATGATGTTTTCACTTTTCATCCTAACTAAATTATAGGGCCACCTAGAAAATCACTAAAATATTTCTCTTGAACTCTGTCCTTATCACTAGTTGTAGCTCTGTTTTTTATCTTTTAACTAGGCCATCCAGATTGACTATTCCCTCTCAATTTATTAATATGCCAGTACAGTATTTTGATAGGTTATTATGCAATCTGGCTGCATTTTCAAAAATCTTTAGCAGTTTCATCCATGGGCATCCACTTCACAACTCCTTAATTTATATTTTAATGCTATCTTTACCTTAAATTGCATTGCCCAGCAAAATAAGGAATAACCCTTTAGTGTGGCTGGTTAGTGATGATAAGGAGTCATTGACTCAGTTCCACCCCACTCTGTCTTCCATGGTTTAATGAACCAACTCTCGTCAATGATAATCTTAAAGATATCAAGAGAGAGAGCAGTGAGAGCAATATCAGGTAGACTATTCCAATGGGCAATCACTCTTCTGGAGAAGTTTATGGTTGTGGATTCTCATATCTGCCCTAATCCAGGGACAACTAGCTATGCCCCCTTGTCCTGGAGGATTCATCAAATTGAAAGTACCTTTGACAAGAGGTGTCAACATTCAAAAGCTTATAAGTCATAATGACATCACCTTTTTAACATCTGTAAATGAGCATTAGGAGCTGTAGTTTATTAGTTAAGATGAGTAGTCAAGGTTCTTACATCCATCAACATGCAACATGCATCCCAAATTTTAGCAATAGTCATACAAGACTCTTGTACAGTTTGATCACAACTGTGGATGATCTGCTGTGTACTGTGCTCTTGATTATGCAAAGGGTCTGAGATGATTTGGCAACTGCTGTTTATGGAATTTCAATTCCTCATCAACAAGAATTTCCAAATGTTTCAGAGATGCTGAAGAGTCAGTCAATTGTCTGAAGCCATTCCTTCACTCATATGGTACTTTCATCTTAAATTCTTTCTCCCCAAGTTCACTGACTTGCACTTTTGAATGTTAAATTTAAGCTTCCACTTGCAGACCAAAAGTGAAACCAAATCTAGGTTTTCATCTATAGAAGCTCTTGCATGGGTACCAGCAGGGGGGGGGGGGCATGCACCCCCTGTGGAAATTTAGGACTTTAAAGTAATTATGAAAAAAACAGGGAAAGAGACCAGAATAAGGGAAAACCATAAAAAAAAAAAAAAAAAAAAAAAAAAAAATGTGTATTGCCCCATGGTTGGTTGCCTTGCAATAGGCTTTAACCCTTAATAAGCAATATAAGTTCTAATTTGTGACATATAAGTTCTAATTTTGTGAGTTTTCTACAATTACCCTTTAGGATTATTCTTTCCAGCTCTCTACAAACTTTTTTTTCTATATGACTTCATTGAAATAAAAAGTAAAAATTCTTCATAGTAACTAATCATAAGTAAATATCAATCCTTATCAATAACAAAAGCATAAGAACCTAAATATTGACAACATTAAGTGAAAGAATCAGATTTTTATGACAAATTAAAATACGTATATGTTTTGAGTCTGAAGTTACGCATCCCAAGTTATTAGTACATAACGAAGTTTGCATAGTTACATAAAAAAGAAGGAAAATAACTTAAAAATGGGAGGCAATCTTGAAAAAAAAACACACAATCAAGTTTTGCTTACATTACACAAGTACCCATGAGCTGATATCTGAAGCCCCTATAAATCAAAAAATGTTTAATTCTGTGTTTCCCCATGAATGGATACATGTTTTTTTTGTGTTTTATTATCTCTTTTTTTGCCTGGAGTTATTGTATTAATATAGTTGTTCACATTGGATAAAACTTTAATTTTTTTATAGTTATGAAGCATAAAGGTGTCAAATATATTTGTTTTTGGTATTTAAAATTAAATTAAAATATCCATATTTATCAGTGATGTTCAACACCTTCAGCCTTTTTCAATAACACCCTGCACTATAAATTCTCATTTGATTTTTCTTAGTTTTAATGTTTTACTTTGTATAATCACTGAGTCTGAAGGCATTCAATATTTTGAGCTTTTACAACCAAGTTTTATTTCTTTTTTTTCTTAAGAAGGCTATTGTTTTGTGTAATTTTTTGTAATTATTTACTTTTTTCATTTTTATATACTTTTACTTTACTTGACATACTTTTTCAACTGCCTTTAGAAAAATGTTTGTCTCTTTGCTTTGTTACCCATCAAAAACCAAACAGAGATCATTGAAACATTGACTGTTTTTTATTTGTTAGCAAATATTGTGTTTTAACTACTGTCAAACTGCAGTGACTTTTATATAGTTTTCAACTTTAAGGCCCTCTAGGAGTTAGCAGGCAGGGTGGCAAAAAAAAGTCTAAAAGTAGTGCCAAAAGCGCGAATTTTGCTACAAGATGGCAGCCTGAGACACCTAATATTGCATCTCTGATGCAAGTATTTCATTTTTAATGATAATGTCAATTATTAAAGTCACCCAGATTTAGGGTTACTTTGACAACCTTTCTCTAAAAACTCGTTTATTGGTATCAAATGTATCAAAAACAATAAAAATTTCAGTTATATCAAAACCCTTAGAGAAAAAAAACTAGAAAATAGCCTTCAAAACTAGCCAAATCAGTTGCTTCAATAAAAGAATAACCTAGGGGAACACACAAAACCAGACAGATCCATCCCATAAAAAAAACCAACTGACTAGAGGTTGTTGAGGTACTGCCAACCTTAGAAGGCTTTGGGCTGCACTATTTCTACCTGGCTTGTGTAGACACAACGTGTTTCTTCTGTTAACACAAACTTATAGCGCAAAAAAGCCATGCGCTTTAGAGATGTAATTTCTAAACTCAGTATTAATTCCAGCATTTTTATTTCCATCCTCCCTCAGATCAAATTGTCTGTCAACTCTGGCTGCGTATTATCATACGGACTTCTTACCAGCCAAATTGACCCACAACAAAAGTCCCCCACCCTAGCCTGACCCTGTCTGTCAGGGACTTATGCAGGTCCATGCTGATATCAGAGTCCAGACCATTGTCAAACTGAGGGTCCTTTGGTAAACTGTCATAACTAACATCATCTTGAACAGACTGTGGGAATTTTCTCTTCAAAGTTTTTGACTTCTTACTTCTGGCACTTTGACTTTCATCAGGAACAGTATCATCGAGTCAGAGCCGCCATTGTCTCTGGCACTAGTCATCTTGCTTCCCTTTCTTTTTTTCACTTCTCTTGGCTGTGGCATTTATAACATCTTCAGACAAGATACCTTTTCCTGGCATAATTTCCAATCTTTGACGCCAACATTGTGGAGCAATATCATCTTTCCCATAGTGCATACAAGCAAACATATCTGTAACTGCTATAGTCTTTGCATATGTTTCCCCCATCTCATCCCATAATCGAGTGATTAGGTTCTTAGAGCACTCTTTGGAAACTGTAGACTTGTTTGAATAGCGCGTCTTATATTCTGCTAGGACCTTCCATCATACACGTTTCATTTTGATAACTGTCAAAGTCACCCTTGAAATACACTTTCTCCAAGGGGTGACTTTGACAACTCACCCATCTCCTTCTGTTTTAAGGTAAATCCCTAAATAAATACTTACTGGGCGGCTTTCTGATCATATTTACACGCCTACTAATGCCCCATAAAAAAAAAAAAAAAAAAAAAAAAAAACAAGTCATCTGTTCTTTCATGATAAGACAAATTTTCAGTACCCTGAAACATAATGAAAAGTACTTACTTTGCACAAACAGTTCAAAAACAGACACTCTTTACTCAATGGACGTCATTTCCACACTGACTGACGAAGATAATCTAAAGAGCCATCTAGAATTTTATCAGATTTTTTTCATTGCACCATCTGTTGTCAAAAGTCAAAAGAAACGTTTTTCTATGCTTGTGTCAATGTCCACCCCTGATTACCAATCTCACCCCAGTTGACGGTATACCATTTCATGAAATGTATTTAAGGAAATAAAAAAATATTTTTAAAATAAAAGTAAAGAGCAAGTTTAAAACTTAAAACAAATTGAAATTACTCTGTACATAAGGGGGACTGCTCCCACCTCAACACCTTGCTCATTAAACAAATGTTTTTTTTAGTGCTTTGAAAATCTTTTTTTGGTTTTTGTTCAATTTTTTTTTTTCATTTAAAATTGCTGAAAACAAAGCTTCTGGCAGCATTTGCCAGGCCCAAAAAAAATTTTCTGGCAGGGCTTATGATGGCCTGTATTGTCTTTTCCACCTCTCTGCTGTTAGATAGATTTGGGCATGTACATTTTAGCTAAAAAGAGGAACATTTTAGTTAAATCCTACTCCCCCTACCTCTTTCAACATTTATCAGAAGGCCCATGAAAAGTAAGCGTTTTGGCCATTAGAATATACTCTTTTTAGACATCTATACCAACCCCACTTACACAATGACTCACCCCCCCCCTTTGTTACAGCTGATATGCAAATTAAACATCTACAAACATAATTTCACTAAAAATAAAGTGAATTGACTTGGTTTAATCCAATACTGTCACCATGTGGCATTACTTCTTTTGTAACTGGGAAGCCTGAAAAATATAGTTTATTGATAATTTTAAATCAATTAGCTTCTTAGAATTTTAAATTGATCTCAAATTTGTCCTCTTTGGGGTAAAGTTGTAGTTTGGAAGACAGAGAAAACAAGTCTTTCCCTGGGCCAATCTGTATGTTCACTTTTAGAAGAGATTTTAAATTTTTATACTTGAATGAGTTCTCTCCCAATTATCCAGGACCTTGGTTTTTAATACAATCACCCCTGGTAAAAAAAAAAAAAAAGCAAAGTTCCACCTTTTGTTGATTTGAGCTTGAAACCTCTATGGAAGGGCTATCTGATATGATGTATCTAATAAAGAGGTTTTCAATAAGATTGCTTGATATTTTGGGGGTGTTTTCCCTTTTTTTGAAAATCAGGCACATTTTCTCAGATTTATGGTTTTGGGCATGTAACAATAAACTGAATGAATTTAATACTTTTAGAATCAGAATAAATAGCCAATTCTGTTGGTGTATCAATTGTCATAAAAAATTCTGCTTTTAGTTTTGGATAATATTGGTCCAAGTTACTTTTTACTTGCAGTTTGTTATCAAAAGTTATTTGATGAGAATCTCTTATGATAATTTTTTCCTAACATTTTCGTTGTATTCAGTTGAATTTGACAATCAAAAAAAGAGGGTCAATTTGACAGTTTGATTGTAAGTTTAAGATTTGGTTTTCTTTGGATATTTTGTAAATGTCTGAAGATATAAGGGATTTCAGTTCAAGGGGCAGATTGTCCTGTTATGAAAGAGGTACATTTTACATGGCTGTTATAGAATCAAAACATGGTCTCAATGCAGGCAGGATGATTTTTGAGTATCCTATAGTACTCCATCTCTATAACCTATTCTAAGGTTTAGGAAATTTCATAAAGACAAGTGTGTAATCTTCAGAAATAATAAATCCTTCTGTAATTTTGGTTTGAATCTGATTTTCTTTTAAGTTTAAATGCATAGTAAATAAATATATTATTAATTAAACAGATTGATCCCTTTGCCAGGAATCCTTTTGTTTAAAATTTACTCAGTTTCGTTTATTTTGCATGCAAATTTAGTTGTTCTTTTTTTTTTTAGAATTTCTTCCTAAATGTATTTAAAGATAAACTTGTCCCTACAAAAAAATCCTCAAATATATTCCCTGTCCCCCACCACCATGGCTATTCTGGTGTCTCTCCCCCCTCCCCTATAAAATTTTCTTCTGGTGCCATGGAGCTCTTGTAAATGATGACTCTGGAGAGCCAGTAAGCTTTGAATCATCAGTGTAAAGGCTCAGCTTGCTTGTCGAGCATCACCAATAAAATGTTGGACCCAAGATTGTTCCCTGAGACATGCCACTGTCAACTTCTGAGAAGAATTCTTGCCCATTGTCCCCAAACACTGTAAATCTCTGCTTTCTTCCTGTGAGGAACTGCATCACGTATTCTACAACCTCCAGGTGAAGGCTGATAGCCGTTAGTTTCATCTTCAGAAGGCAATGACAGACTCTGTCAAATGCTTTGGCAAAAATTTAAAAGGATCATGTCAACTGCAGTATCGCAATCTAGCAACCCAGTGAAATAGTCATAAGACCCTGTAAGATTTGTCTCAAACTGAGCATCTAGATCTTAAGCCATATTGGCTGTCTGTGAACAGTTTTCTGCCAATTAAATGTTTCATAATTGTGGCATTCATGATTCCTTCATGAATTGTGCTTGAAAATATAATTCCTACTTCCACCATTGTGGGCAGCATAATATTTGCATTTTGCCAATCATAAGGAACTTGCTTGGTATCCAAATACTTTAAGTACAGTTTTGTCTAGGGAAGGGCAAGCTCCAAATGTGCCTCTTTCAAGGCCTGTGGATGAACTCCATCAGGACCAGCACAGACTTGTTTGGATTCAATCTTCTGAACCCTAAACAGGTGGTTTTGCGTGCAAATCTTGGTAAACTCCTCTAAAGTATGACAAGAATGCTACATCGACTCCATATTTGTTTGCAATTTGTCAGCTGGCAATGATACGAATACTGAAGTGATCACCAAGGTTTTTGTTAAATTGTCAGCTGGTAATGACTTTTTTAAGCAACAAATTAGATTATGCAACAGCAAAGGGGTGTTTTCTGCTATTTCATGTCACAAGACACCAGTTTTTGCTCAAAGACAGTCAAAGTGCCAGGGAATGAAAATTCTGAAAGATCCAATCAATCTAACATGTTCTCTAAAACCGTTTTCTCTAAGTTTTGGCTCCCCTATCTTGGAAACAAGGAAAATTGCTTCTTAACATGGTTAGTCTGCATCCCATCATTTATTTCTAATCCCTTTTTCTGTCAGGGCTATGAGGCTGCTGTAAGATCTCAGAGATATGTTTAAGGGGTCAGTTCAAAGCTGCATAGTTTTAGAATGGCTCAGTTTTAGAGACAGTAGTACTGCTTCTTATAAATTTGTCTTAATTGTTACCATTCACTAGAGGTGTACAAGCCCCAGTCTTTTGTACTTCTCCTCCCAAACCCCTTACCAAGAGAAAATCTAAACACCCATTTTGAAAAAAATCTGCCAAAAGAAAATTCTTCTCATTTTATGAAAAATAGTGTAATTTTTGATTTGCAATTTCTCAAATATACCAGTAATGACATGCACCTTGGACACTTTAGCTATATGACAAACTTGCACATACCTTGTTGGGTGTGTGTGTAACTGAACCCCAAGCAATTGAATTCCTGTAACTGAACCCTTGTATAGCCAAACCCAATTTAAGTGAACCCTCATGCAACTGAACCCCATGCAACTCCACCCTGTGTAACTCAACCCAATTGCAACTGAACCCCCAAACTTAGTTTTTCAATATTCTTCAAATATGAGGCAATATCATGAGGTAAAACACAAGTCAGAATCTTTACCTGTTCAGCCTTGTTGGAATTGTTTCTTTTTTTAAGTCATAATATAAATGTCTGTCAAGATCATTCCAAAAATAGCTTTGTTTATTTAAGCAAAAAAAGAAAATCGGATGTCACAAACTATTAAAGCAGATTTATTTCTCCCTTTTGCAGATGAATCAGACCTTTCCTGAATGTTGAGTAGTAAACATCTGTGTTGAGAATCTTTGAACTATATGAATTTAGATAACGACTTTTGATCAGATGTCTTTGAGGAGATTGCAGCTAAAAAGGAAATGGGAGGAGAACTAGTTGTACTTCAGTCTTTTTCAACATTCCCTCAACATACCCTGATAGTTTAAATTTAATGCCCTCAGCTGTTCTCAACATATTATAGGTATGTCTTCTTGTAATACTGGATGCACATAATATTTTGATTTAGTTGAGGATGCCCCTAAACATCTCCCCAAACAATGTGACAGCTGATACCATCAGCCATTCTTTAGATATTGCTTGGTATTTCCTTTTCATAACCAGTAAAGGAAAAAGTGTTTTTTTTTTTATTGTATTTGGTATTCTTCTTGACATTTCTCTAAAGTTTGACCTTAATGCTCCATGCCTTTTTGGATATCCAGGATCAAACATACCCTCTTTTCTTAACAATAGACAACTTGCATAATTTACAGCCCTTGCACCAGGGATTTGGAGTTGTGAACCCTAGAGGCATAATTATTTAAACTTTGGTCTGTTTTAAATAAAATGTTATCTCAATATTTTGATTGGATGTATTTTGCGGAAAAAATAGGCATGGGGTTGGAAGCCCTCCAATCACTTTTAACTCTTAAAAAAGGCACTGAAACTTTTGTACTTCGAATCCAATGAGCTCCAAAATTGGTACAAAAATCTTTTCCATTAAAAACCTTATGTGTTAGGATTGAGCAGCTGGCATAAACTTACAACCCTTGCCCAGGAGCTGCTGGTGGGTTGTTAACCTTAGAGGCATGGTTATTTGACCTTTAGACTATTTTGAACAAAAATGGCTCTTTCAAAATTTTGATCAGATGCATTTGGGGAAAAAATGGCGGTTAGGAGGGAGAGGCTGGATACCCTCTGATTACCTTTGGTTCTTCAAGAGTGGAACTAAAACTTTTGATTTCCAATCTAATGACCTCCTCCAAAGTTTGCATGATCATCCCTTCCATAAAAACCATACATTTTAAAAATGGGTAACTTATACTTTTTTTCATTAAAGTGCAAATTATGAAGGTTTTGGTTTTGAGAAGGTATGGGGGTTGCTGGCCCTACTCGTGTTAATTCGTGCTGTTTTTAGTTTGAATTGCTTATTTATTGTAATTCCTATTTGTTTTGGGTTTCTTTTATTTATTGATGGTTATTTGTGGTAGTTTCACCCTTGGTAGATTGCTCGATTTTATTTCTGCTCATTTTTGGTTTAATGACTTCTTTGCTTTTCTTTGTAAAACGTATTGGGGGGGGGGGATTTTTTGGATTAATTATAATAAATAATAAATTATCGAAGCCTTGTGGCTCTTTCGTATAGGCAATGCTACAGTGTTGCCCCTCTGATACAATTCTATTTCATGTGCTTACTATGTTGTTTTCTTGTCTGTGTTTTTTGAGTAGTAAAGACTTAGACAGAGAGCGAGGAATAAGTTTAGTTTTGCATTGTTGGTAAATTCTAATTACTACAGCTTGAGCTTATCTTATTTTTTTACCAATGGAGTGTTTTATGGCAGTCATTGGGGAAATGTTAAACAAAGTGATTATAGGGCACCAGGGCCCTCTCACTCCCTTTTTCATTGGCCCCCGCCCCCAAAGGCCACCAATCAAAATTTCAAGAAAGCCATTCTGTTCAACATATCTGAAAAGTCCAATAACTATGTCACTGGGGATGACAAGACCCCCACTACCCTTGGATAAGGGCTGTAGTTTATTCAATTTGTTCATTGTTCACATATGGGATTTATGATTTGGAAAGGGGGCAGTTGCGTAATTTCGTAAAAATCCTGGGGGGGGGGCAAAGTTGGAAACGATTTTTTCAAATCAAGGGAAAATGACTGGGGTTGGGGGGAGGGAAAACTGGGGATGGCAGGGGGGACTGCCACATAGCAAATTATGCAGGGGGCATATTTATTCTCTTGGTTTAAAAAAAAATTAAGGGTATTAAGGTGGGGCTCTTCTGGAATCTTAAGGAGAGTGTCTAGCGTGAATAAAAACGCACTATATTCATGTAGCTTATAAAAAGGGCGTACCAGGAATATTTTAGAAATGGTTTAGGGTATTACGTTGAAACTTACAGGTTGCAATAAGTTGCATGTTCAACTGACCAAAAGGAAAATGTGCATGCTACTACCACTACTACTACTTTGACTACTACTACTACGACCACTACTAAAGTTAAGGGTATTAAGGTGAAAACTTCAGGAAATGGTGACGGGGAGGGTGAACTAAATCAAAACAATATGTATATGCAGTTGCAAAAGGGCATATTACCAATACCTTGTGAACCACTTCGAGCACTATGTTGGAACTTTCTGTTATTTTTAAAGGGATGTTGAATTAACCAAAAGGCATTATATACATACTGATTATACTACTTCTGCTAATATGATGACCGCCCCCTTTTGGGATCCCTTCCTATCTTTAACAGGGACTATTAGTTCAGATGGACTATTCCCTCTCAATCCATTAACTTGCCAGTTGAAGATATTACTGCTGTCTGGCTTCATTTTCCACATCTTCAGCAGTTTCATCGATGGCGTCCACTTCACACATCCCTAATTCACATTTTAATGTTTTTTCCATTTCTTTACATTTCTCTTACTTTCATATGATCTGTCACTCATATAATTCTCGTACAGGCCCCTCCCTCTCTAAATTAAACGTAAAACATTTTCACTTATATTCCTTGCTGTGTTTATAACTTTCTTCCCTAAGACCACCATCAGCAACTTCATAATCAATTTATTAAAAATTATTCCATTCATCTTCTATGCTGTCAAATTTTAAACTCTCCAGTTTTTAGTATTTTATCTGCTCCTGGTAAATTTCTTTTAAATTCATATCTTGAGTCTATCATTATTGACAACAAAACGGAGCTTTTTTTATGAATCATCTTGACAGGCATTTATCTATTGACTTAAAAAAAACAGTTCCAACAAGGTTGAATATGTAAATTTTCTAACTTGTGTTTATGATGTTACCTAATAACATTTGTAGAATACTGAAAAACTGAGTATAGGGTTCAGTTGCACAAGGGTTCGGTACACGAGGGTCCAGTTGCGTGGGGGCTCAGTTGCACAGGGATTCAGTTACACAGGGGTTAAGTTACGCTAGGGTTCAGTTAAATGGGGTTTAGTTGCACGAGGGTTCAGTTTACACAAGGCTCAGTTGCACAGGGGTTCAGTTGCAATGGAACCATATCTTCTGGGAAAGCTTAAGGAAGATGGGGAAATAAAACCTACAACTGATATTCCATTTTGACAAAAAATAATATTGACTTCTTTTAGTTTTCATCACCTGAACTAAACAAATATTTTTTCTAAAGTTTATTGTGTATGTTTAAGAACAACAAAACAAGCCAAAATTTATTTTTAAAAAAACAAGTTTTTCTTATGAAAGCAAAAAAGGAAAAGTTGAAAACTTAAAACCATAATCATTACTGCTTCACAGATTGCAGAAGATATTTTTACAAAACTTATTCGGATAGTGAACTCGTGATATTTTCTCATGTCTGTAGAATTTTAAAAAATTAGTGCTTTGCTGAAAAACACAAAACCAAACTGAAAAAACAGGATTTCTCTTTGGAGTAGAAGATTCCATGAGTAACGTAAAAAAGAGTAATTTGTAAGTCTCTCAGTGGTCTTTCACCGACTGTGATATGATAGCATTTAGTATATAAGTTATTTCTCTAAAAGCTCAACCAAGCTCAATTTTCAATTTTCAGTAAAAACGCTAGTTTTTTGGATTCTCTGGATATCAGAAAATATCACGAGTCAGTGTATTTGAGCCAGAATGTCAGATATATCTTGAGTAATTTGTGAAGTAATAATTTTTGTTTGTCTTAAGGTTCAACTTTACTCCTGGCTTTTGCGAGAAACACTTAGTTAAAAAAAAAAAATACTTAAAGGCTGTAGTATTTAAAATTTTTCTTTTCCTTTCAGGTAAAAATAGATTGAAATGGTGTGTGAAAAATGTGAGAGAAGAATACTTGGAAAAGTTAATCACACCAGATCCATGGAAATCCGGGGCAAGGAATGTAACCTGAAGGAGGAGGGAGAAAAGTTGGAGAAAATAAAGCGCTCACTGCTGCCAAAAATAGGTATAACCCATATACATCCAAGTTTCAATCATGTAAGGTATGTCGGCAAAAAGTGCACCAGCCTGGATCTCATTATTGTCAAGCTTGTGCTTATAAGATTGGAATATGTGCCATGTGTGGAAAGAAGATTTTGGATACAAAAAAATTACAAACAAACGAGTGTTGACGTTACGCCATGTTTTTTTAAATCTTTAAGCCAAACAGGTTATCCTTCAACTTCATTCACTTATTGAGTAATCAATTCTATTCCAAGAAATCATTTACGTATTTATGTATTTATCTTCGAGGAGGAAGTAAGATTTGAGATTTCTGTAGCAGACTTGGCACAAACAAGGCCCCAGCAACAGACCGTTTTCGACTCTTACGTTTTTGCAAAAAAAAATTGTTTAGTTTTTATACGAAGCCCTGATTACAGAAACTACCATAAAAAGGCAACTTCGTCTATTCAGTCCAGTATTTGGTGTTTTGTTGAAATTTCTTCTTTTGAATAAGTACCTACAATTTATACCAATGTAGGGAGTTGATGTCACCTGTTTTGTCTGTTTCAAGCCAACATTTCTCAAGCAACAGTTACCTAATGCATATATCTTGTCTTAATTTTGAAATAAACTTGAATAATTTTTAATTACTCGTCACCTTTATTTTAACTAGTATGAATGTTCTCTTTGCTTGATGGAGGCTGCCGTTTAAGTTAGTTGTGCATAACTAATTATCGTAATTACATTTAAATAATCATCTTTTGTGTTTTATTTTATTGTTGAACTTGGTCTGAGAATGTTCTTTGGGCCAAAATTTTAGTTCGAAATCCGTCCCTCCCTTTTGTATGCAATTAAATAAAAAAAAAACAAGTTTTTTTAACTGAAAGTAAGGAACGACGTTAAAACTTAAAACGAACAGAAATTATTCCGTATATGAAGGGGGCTGTCTCCTCCTCAACGCCTCACTCTTTGCGCTAAAGTTTTTTTTATTGTTTAAAAAAACAGAGTTGTGAGAAACCGTAAAGAGCGAGGCGTTGTAGGAGGGGACAGCCCCCTTCATATACGGAATAATTTCTGTTCGTTTTAAGTTTTAACGTCGTTCCTTACTTTCAGTTAAAAAAAAACGTGTTTTTTTTTATTTAATTTTTGAACGTTTTTGAATTAATGCAGTTTTTGATTTTGGCTCACCGTACATGAATAATTAAAACAAAATTTGCATATTAATTGTACTTTTATTTGGTTAAATTGGCTTTCTCTGCGAAACTTGTTTAATTTTATTTACGAACGTTTTATTAGTAATAAATATATGTAACTTACGAATTAACTTACGTAACGAACTTCTATATTCATAAATTTTTAACACGTATATTAGGGGTCCGCCCCCTAGTCAATATCCTGCTCTTTAAGCTAAAGTTCGAATTTTTTTTCCAATTCTTTAAAAATGACCCCTTAATCACAATCAGTTGATCAGTTCAAAAACTTGTTTTTTTTTATTTAATTTCTGATCTTTTTTTTTTTAATAATGCTGGGAAATCCGGCGCCCCCTTCATAGCAATGTCCCTTCCCCCATGAAAACTTCCTTCATGGAAAGATCCTCCCATATAGCCCCCGACCCACCCCTCCCCCCACCTACCAGAAAAATCCCCCCTGAAAAACGTATGTATGCTTCCAATAACCAATACTATATGTTAACATTGAGTAAAGTTTATAACTTTCAGCCCTCCCCCGGGGGACTTTGGGAGACTAAGTCATCCTAAAAGACATTTTTACCGTATTTTCGACCATGCTGAACAAAATGGCTATATAAAAATTTGATCGGGTGACTTTGGGAAAAAAATGAGCGTGGGAGGGGGCCTAGTTGCCCTCCACTTTTTTTTGGTCACTTAAAAAGAGCACTAGAACTTTTAATTTCCGTTTCAATGAGCCCTCCTACGATATTCTAGGACCACTGGGTCGATACGATCACCCCTGGGGACAAAAAAAAAAAAAAACAAACAAAAAAACAAATAAACACGCATCCGTGATCTTTCTTCTGGCAAAAAAATGGAAAATTCCTCATTTTTGTAGATAAGAGGTTGAAACCTCTACAGTAGGGTTCTCTGATACGCTGAATATGATGGTGTGATTTTCATTAAGGTTCTATAACTTTTAGGTGGTCTTTCCCCCCCCTTTTTTCGAAAATCAGCCAAACTTTCTCAGGCGCGTAACTTTTGATGGGTTAGATTAAACTTGATGAGGAAACTTAAATATATTTGAAGTCAGAATTAAAATCTGATTCTTTTGATGTATCTATTGGTATCAAAATTCCGTTTTTTAGAGTTTCGGTTACCATTGAGCCGGGTCGCTCCTTACTTACAGTTCGTTACCACGAACTGTTTGAATGTGTTAACCTCCCTTTAGAGAAACTCCTTATGATTTCTGTAATTTTACAGCTTGTTTTTTAAGTTAACTTTTGGGGAATCGTAATTTGTCAACTAGTCGTGTCTTAACAAAGCGAAAGCCATGCAATTGGAAGATCTGTATCAACCAAGATACACTTGCCTAGAAAAACAAAGTTCCATGAGTGCACATTTCATAGCTGTTGAAAGGGTTCTAAACTAAATATTGTCCTAGGTGGATATATGGATACGTGATTCTGCCTAAAATAGTTTTTGAATGCTGGATGGCCAGTGTTTACGAAATAATTTGACAACCTTAGCTGCTCTCAAGATATTTTAGAAACGCTATTTGATGGCATCAGTGATTTCAGGGGCGATTCATAGTTTTATCTGAGTGACAGTGTACTACAAAGATCTCACTTGGCCGTTTTTCTGATTATTGAGGTGCTTTTGTCAATCAGACGGTTTGATTTTCTCTTTGCGGTTGGGCTTCCATGAGTTGGATACTTGAAAACTTATTTGAAAGTGCGGATCTCTACTTGTTGCTTGTTTCGATATTTTTCAGCAGATCGAAGGGAAATCTGGGGTAGCTTTTTTTTTGGCTGTTGGGACTTTCGGAGGTGCAGAGAGAGTTCTGACATGACTAGAACGTGGCCTGAGTCAAAGTCACTAGTGGCTAAAGATACTATGCTCAGTATTGACGATTTCCAACGCTTAGGGACAAGTATGTTGTCAATCATGTTTGAGGTCATCGCTGTCTAGAGATCTCCGTGTAACTTTTTTGTGCCGTGTGTGACGAAAAATGGTGTTGGTAATGAGGAATGGGTTATCACAGCTGAAATCTTTGAGCATTTCACCTCTATAGTTTGGTCGCCTATGTCCAAACTTGCCCATTACTTCTCAAAAACCTTCATTTGACTGTCCCACGACGGCTTTTAAAGTCCCTAGTCACATCTTTCTTGGGCACTTGGTCTACGGCGTGCTGGAGCTGTGTATATAACTCTTCTCCTTCTTGGTCACTCTAGGATGAGTTTGGGGTATAGACTTGGATGATGGACATGTTAGTAATAGATCCTTTAAGACAGGCAGCGATGACACGCTCGGAGAATAGATTTATGGTAAGCAGAGATTTTTGGCAAGTTTCAAAAGCAAGAAGCAAATTCCTTGGCAGTGAAACGCCATTGCTTTGTCCCGAAGTGATGAGAGTTTTGATGTTTATGGTTTCTATCCCATTCAAAAGAAAAATGAGTCTTTTATAGGCCAGTAATATTCCAAAGGTAAGGGTCGATTTCATTTAGAGGCAATTTCTTTTTTTCCGGTTTAGGTGTTCTGCGCAAGTTTAGTATTCCAAGTAGCAGTGATGTTTTTGGATAAATGTAGATGTATTCTACAACTGGAGAATCGTCAAACCCGGATGTAAGATCGTTGGTTGCCCCGGAAACAGTTGTAAAAATTGCTTACCATCGTCATTTATCAGCAACAAAATAATTTTCACAAATTGCTACTATCTACAGTTCGTGGTAACGAACTGTTAGTAAGAAAGAGACTCGGGCTAATAGTAACAAAACTCTAAAAAACGGAGTTTTTGATATAAATTAATATGGTAAGAGAATTAGCTTTTTACTTCTTATTTCAAATGTATACAATTTATTAAGCTTTAGAGTTACCCATCAAAAGCTACGAGCCTGAGAAAGTTTGCCTTATTTTCAAAAAGGGAGAAACACTCCCAAAATGGCGAGTGTCTTGATGAAAATCTCACAATCAAATGAAACATCAACGTTTATTTGTTTTCTTCCTATTTCCCAAGGGTGACCGTATCGAATGAATCATCCTAGAAAATCGGGAAAAGGATTCATTTAAACGGAAATTAAAAGTTCTTGGGCCCTTTTGAAGTAGCCAAAAAGATAATCGCCACGGGATAGTGATCTTTTCTGCCAATTTTCTGGCACCAAACTACGTTATAGTAAGAAAGGAAAATGAGTTTATAAAATATTTGTGTAATAGGAGAGGAACTTCCTACCCTCAGCCATGCTATTGCACAGTTATTCACAACATCTTTCTTTTTGGAGTATGTGTAATGTTTGCTAATGATTATACCTTCTTAATAGAGATATCCAGGAAACTTTTGCGATATTGTATATAAAAATTCAAATTTTGATTTGATTTTTAGTAACCTTAAAAAGACTTGTTCCACGAGTCTTTCTTTTGTTCATTTTTGTGCCACTAAAGTGGTTAATTCAAATGTTGAAAAGATGAAAAATCATATTTGCAACCTTTTTCATTTTAACTCTTATGCGTTTTTAAAATGCATTGATGCACTTCAGAAATGTTTCTCCTATGTTTTCCTACATAGGAAATATATACACATTTTTAACATCTTTATCATTATTTATATAAATGATCTACTTTTATTCTAGGCCTGGTATTTAGTAGGCCAGATAATTATTCGTATTTTAATGGTTTAACTGCAGTAAATCCATTTATCTGGGTATGGATAATACCTTTCATAGGTATATTTTATAAGTAAATAAGGTTATAACGCCCTAGGGCGTACAGGCCGTCATTACATAAGGTCATAACTAGGGCGTATAGGCCGTCATAACATAAGGTCATAACGCCTAGGGCGTACAGGCCGTTATTACATAAGGTCATAACGGCTATGGCGTATAGGCTGTTATTACATAAGGTCATAACGCCTAGGGGCGTATAGGCCGTCATAACATAAGGTCATAACGCCTAGGGCGTACAGGCTGTTATTACACAAGGCCATAACGCCCTAGGGCGTACAGGCCGCCATTACATAAGGTCATAACTGGGGCGTATAGGCCGTCATAACATAAGGTCATAACGCCTAGGCCGTAGAGGCCATTATTACATAAGGTCATAACGGCTAGGGCGTATATGCGGGCCGTCATTAAATAAGGTCATAACGCCTAGGGCGTATAGGCCGTCATAACATAAGGTCATAACGCCTAGGGGCACATAGGCCGTCATTACATAAGGGCATAACGTCTAGGGCGTACAGGCCGTCATTGCATAAGGTCATAACGCCTAGGGCGGTATAGGCCGTCATAACATAAGGTCATAACGCCTAGGGCGTATAGGGCCGTCCTTACATAAGGTCATAACGCCTAGGGCGTACAGACCATCATTACACAAGGTTATAACGCCTACGGCGTTATAGGCCTTCTGGCAAGGGGTAAGTTGATCTGGAGATTGCAGCTCAGATTAGGCCTCAGCATCTAAACATAAAGATTTATAGTTGGTTAAAAATTAGGCACCGATCCAAAATTAGGTACCAAATACCATTTATTTCAAATAAATATAGGCTGAAAGATAGAATTCAAATTGAGGCATCATTTCGGCAAATATCAGTTCTAAGGAAGAACTATATTAAAATTATGTATTGACCTGTGATGGTGGAATAGAAATTTTTATTATTATTATATTATTTTTTTTCGTTTACATTTGTTACCCTTGTTGGGATAGCCTTCGTGCGTAACTTGTCCAGCGTTTGGTTTTCTTATGTTTGTTATGTTTTTTTCTTTAACCAGGGTTTTTTTTTTCTTCTTCTCTCTTTTGTTATGATGAGGAAATGTTTTTTTGTTTTTTTTTTTTTTTTACCCAATTTTACGAGCTTTGCTCTCTGTTTGGGGGTATATGTTTTTTTTGTTATGTTGAATTAATCAAAATAAACAGTTAAACAGTTATCCCGGAACAGATGGACATGGTCTCATTGGTAGAGTCGCTGGACCTGTATACGATAGTATTGGCTGACACCATTTGCGCCCAGGCCTACCATTACCGTCCAACAGCCTCACTCGGCGCCAGAGCTGGTTTTGGCAATTGAGCCATTCAAGAGACAACAGCTTATCACGTTACATTTCTCCCCAATGCTGAAAAAACTTCATCAAGCAGCGCTCAGAAGAACTGCAGTCAACAACAAAGAATATGCCACTCTCAGAACGTGATAATTCCTTTTGATCCTCTCGACATACCGGCCCGAGCGAAAGCACGGACTTTCACTCTTTAAGTAAAATTCCCCCTTTTCTCAGTTTTACCCCCTTTTCAGATATTGGGCAGCTGGGCAACCCTGATGGTACGCAGAAATCATGAAACAGAATATTACAGAAGTGAATTCTTGTGTCTAGTTGTAATTATTTGTATTTTAATCATTTGGGTGTATTAAACCCAATATTTATGGTATGGTATATTACTCATTACATAAAGGGTATACAGGCCGTCATTATATAAGGTCATAACGCCTTGGGCGTACAGACCGGAATTACACAAGGTCATAACACCCATTGGGTGTACAGACTACCATTACATAAGTTCATAACACCTTGGGTTTACAGACCGTCATTACATAGGGTCACAACACCTTGGGTGTACATGACGTCATTGCATAAGGTCAAATCACCCTTCGTGTACAGACCATCATTAAATAAGGTCATAACGCCTTGGGCGTACAGACCGGCATTACAAAAAGATAATAACACCTTGGGTGTACAGGCCACCATTACATAAGCGTCATAACGCCTTGGGAGTTACAGAGCCTCATTTACATAAGGTCATAATGCTTTTGGAAATACAGACCACCATGATATAGGGTCACGACGCCCTGGACGTACGTACCGTCATTGCATAGTATTGTAACGACTACAGCGCTAACCTACTAGGTCTGGTCTGGCATGTGTAAGTTTTTCTGGTGATTTAGAGTGAGATTTACTTCCAGCGTCCAATTACAAAGATGCTATGCTAGCATGGATAACAGTATATACTTAGAATATTGAAGAAAATATCGTTCAGAAACGTAGTGCTTCTTTGGACCCTTTCGGATTACCAGACCGAGCGAGGGCTTACAAAATGTCAAGACGCTTTTTCAGCTTCACAGGCACCACGTATAAACCCAAAGTCATTTTGCTACCATCAACTTGATAAGTAGAGGACATAAAGATCATATTAGTTGACAGAAAGTCATTCTTGCCTTAGATTCTTCCACACGAGTGACTCTGAGCATGCTATCATACAGTGACCTCACGTTAGGTACTGTCATAAAGATGTTAAAGGCAGGGAGAACGTCTCTCCTGACACTATCCCAAAAACTGATAAAGTTCTTGGATTCTGTTAATAGATGTCAGCAGCATCTTTCAAAATAGTCTTTTCTAGTGCATTCCTCAAAATTATTATCTCTGGAAAGTATTCATGTTTCCACGACTTTAAGGACCTAACTCACAGAATGAGGTTCAGGGTTCAACTTCAAAAAACAAACTATATCCTGTTTGCAAAGTTGCCATCGTGAGGCTATGGCCTCATCTTCAAACCATCCACTGTCATGCTTACATGAAACAAATAAATTCTGCACAATTACCAAAAGTCCATTAGTACAGAACAATGTAAAGACCATTTTGATTCTTCCAGCTCAGACTTGGGTTCATGCTGAGCAAGATAGCAGGATGATTCTCCTGCACAGGACTTGTGTTCATGCGAGCGAGAAAATCAGAATTGTCAACCTAATGCGACACGGATCATATTTCTCGGGTTTTCTGGGTAAAAAAGACCAGGAGGTTTACAGCGGGTGTCTGTACCTAACCCCAGGAAAAAAAATTCAGAACTTGATTACAGGCAATCAATGCAGCTCTGGAAAAAATCGCATGGCCTCAATAAGGCAACTGGTGAGGCTGATTAATACTCATCAATCGCAGGCTCAGAGAGCAATTCCTTTCAAAAGACTACATCTCAGGAAATGTCAGTTACTTAATGCTCAGATTGTGGGACATTTTTTGGCGCAACATAGACGTACATCATCCTAATTACGACAGAAATGAAAAGAGGCATTTTCACAGTGGCTGAACAAAGATTGCCCTGAGATCAAGGCCTTCCTCTCAAGCCCCCTAGTGTTTCAAACAATTTCACCGACAGCTCAACCTACGGGCGGGGTGGCTATCTAGAGGAACCCACAGCAAGACACTTCGGAGACTTTGTCGCCAGAAGAGAAAATCTCTTCCATATAAATTTCGAAAAGATGAGAGCCGTAGCCAACACAATCAAAGCCTTTGCGGAGGAGCTAAGAACCGAGGTAGTCATAATAGCGACGGCTAACTCCACTAGTAGTCAATTACATAAACAACGAGGGCTGAAACCCGTTCTTATCTCCCTAGATGATGAACCCATAAAGCTCTTCGAGATTACGATGCGCCACTGAACGTTTCACTTGAGGGCAAGACACATCGCC